>CM052134.1:12043647-12473627 GCA_028454255.1 Halictus ligatus
AAATGTGTACTATATACGTTCATGAAAGCGTTGATCGTTTCGAGGAAATCACGTACGTGAATATCTTCAATGTGAAAGTTTAGTCCTCAGCGAATTCTCGAAACTTGAAATTTGACTGTTGCGTGTAGGTCTTCCCGGTGCGCCGCGGCGCATTGCGCGTCGTCGCGAATGTTAATGAGCAAAACACGGAGGTTGCGAATCTCACCGGGAGAAACTATGATACTTTTTGCTTCCTGGTCGCTCTCCCCGTAGCGTGCCCGATGAGTCACGGAACGATTCCGCATAGTCGACGGTTCGCGTTTTTCGGGGAACCGAGTCGTCATTTTCCTAAGCCCGTTCTGATCGACGTGATATTCTCGTTAATTGGCCGGTCGGTTTATCGTTCTCTCCTTTCGTTTTCTTCTTCTGTTTCCCGATTTCCCCTTGGTTCTGCTCCGAAATTTATTTCACTTCCCATCGAGAAGCAATTCGGATGGAAATTATCCGGACGGTTTGGCGGAAAAAGAAATCTCGTTCCAGCGGTTCCGGGGGAGTTTATTCTGCTTGGGCGGAGACGTGTTTAGCGTTTGTAAATTATGGAACGATGTTCACTGAATCAGTGGTAACGAGGATGATAATAACAGTAATGAGTCGTAAAGAAGGATTCCCGGGCAGTTGTTATCGGCAGGCCGCGATCTCCTTGTAAATACTAATTCTTATACCCTCATTTGCAGAACGTTCGAATCGAAATGGAGCTTTATAGACCTGAAATGAATTGCGAGTCTGCTTAAACCGCATCAAACGTTTATTATACCGATTACGCATCGAACTAAATCAGCTGTTTAATTATTGTACTGCTCTATTGTACGGCTCTTGGTTGTTTCTGGTTAATTTGTTGTGTTCGCGACGGTTGAATGCCGAGTGTACGGAATTTGCGTGGAAAACGTCCCGCGCTCGTTTAGGCCGAAGCGGTCGAAGGAATTTCGCGATCGCAACAGATCGAGTACGTAACCACGGCGATGTTGAAAGAACGATAACGATATATTAGGAATCGATATCAACCTCGCCTAGATCAAGGTATCTATTCCATGAACGCGAGTCCACTCGAGGATTACGAGACACATTTTGCACGTAGGTGTTTCGTTTGCGAACCTTGACGCAACAACGCACCGGTTTAACGAACCCCGACGATTTTACGATCGCTTTATAAGGACCACCCTGTATGCAAAGATTCCTAGCGCGAACTGGGTTCAGCCTATTGGTCCATTCCAAATGATTTCGAAAAAGAGGCAACGCTGGAAAACGAGCTCCACCGCTCCATAACACGATTGTCTTATCGTTCCGAGGCTTCTAGCAATATGGTTGCAAGAATTCGCTACTAAATCCTGGCAAGAATCGAACCTGCATAGTTGAAAGGCTCGGTCGGCGTAAAGAAGACAAAACGAACGACGTAAGAACGAATTACAAGAACTATCTACAGAAATGAGTTAGTAGAATAACTTGTAAAAGTCTACGTGTTTGAGAAAATTTAATTCAATTTAAGTGAAAGAATTCGATCTGTATGATTGGGGAACATAATAATTGTGTAATTTTTTCCCTGTATAATTCGCTCAAGTTACGCGGCGAAATTCGACCTCTTCAGCCGAAAGAATTCACTCAATTCGCTTCGAAGAATTCAGTCCGAATTATAGAGAAATTTAACCCTGTACAATTGATCCAGAACAATTAAAGGATTTAACACTGCGTGTTTGGAAGAATTTATATGGAATAATTAAAAAACTGAACTCTGCACAATTGGAAGAATTCATACATTTGGATGGAATTGTCCAAAATAGTAGGAAGAATTCAGTCCAGACAATTAGAAAAAATCTGTGTATAATTGGAAAAATTCTCGTGGAACGAAGGAAATTAATTTTGCAGAGTAGGAAGAATCCACTTGATAAAATTCAACGAATAACTCCTACAAATTTAGAAAAATTGACGCTGCATATTTGAAAAAAGATCGTCCAGGATATTTGCAATTCTTGGCTCAATTTAAATAAAGCAGTTACCCCCCGTCGCAATTTTGAATAATCATCCACCGAGATTAATCTAAAGTGCATATCCTAACGCTGCATACTAGAAAGAAATTGACCAAGAAATTTAAATTTGAATTGATAAATTCATCAATTTAAATAGAACAGTAGCCCACCGTTACAATTTTGAATAATCATCAGATTAATCTAAAGTTCTATCCCCTCCGCCGATAAATTTGAATGAGTTCAGCCTGCATAATCTCACGAATTTCCGGAGAGAACAACGAGAAGAATTCCACGAAGTATGGTAACGAGATCGAGCGCATCGGATCCGATAGAATTCGCATTACGGTAGCACGGCCGAATTCGGCCGGAAGCGAGGCAGACCGGGGTGACCCTCGTGGCGATCATTTCCAGTCGTTGCAAAAAGAGCGAGCAGATTGCCCGCGTTAATTCCCCCGGGACGTGGGAACTTAGATCGACCCAGATCCGCGAAACATCGTGAGAAGATGGGCGTCGGCCAAAGCATGATCGGCCGTCGGCGCCGCTTTTCGGGCCGCTCCGTCGTCTTCCCGGTATATAACGGAACAGACGGACAAGCCGAAAACTTTCTCCGGCGCCTGACCTATTATCGGCTCGCCATTATTATCGTTGTTTCGCGCAGTCGGTTAAGGTTAGTGGGTAACCACCGGCCTGTGTATTGCCGCTGATGCATCTACCGTCTACCGTCTACCATCTACCTCCGGAGTCGACTGCTGCTGAATTACCTCGAACGAGGGTCACGTTTTTCAGACTGGAACGACACTCTTTTGACGCAACCACGATGGAAACCGGTAATTTCCTCTGTAAACATCCTGAACTCAAATAATACTTTGATCTTCCCGCTAGAAAGTCGCGGGACGCACGTGTCTCGGTTGACGACGATCCTCCGGCAGACAGATTCGGCGAAGAGAAAAGTTCCTCGAAATGATTCTGTTCGACACTAGACGTTTATCGAGTTAATTGGGATCCCGTTTTACACCGGAGCTGTCGGACAACTCGGAATATGGCATCTGAGATTTGTCAATTCGCAAACATTTGCATTCAGATTCTGCAAATATTTTTATTCTCCGTGAAAACTCGCCGGTACATGTTTGCGAAATGCTAAACTCCATCGTTCTTACTAATAATATGAGAAACGATGAAAATCGTGGGGGGTCCTAATTTTGAGTGCTACAACTGTTCCTCATAATGATTTTAATGCGTGAAGAGAATTGAAATATCTATTTTCGGAGACGGTGCATGGCGGAGCAGAGGAGTAGGCAGCCGAATGATAATCGAACGCGTTTCTTTCCATTCCGTGGATGGTCAATTAAACACGGCCCGGCCGGAATAAATTCCGCGGCGGTTCTCTCGCGGTCGGGAGCGGCAACATCAAACCGTAATCGGCTGACAAAGGTAACTGATTCTGCAATTAAATCGATTCACGGGGCCGAGCTTTTAGCCGATGAGAGATTACCCGGTAGATTTTTCCTTTTCCGTCTCGCGGCGGGCTTGGACGTTGACCCTCGTAGTCCTTCGATATTAATTGCGGCTGTGCATACACAGTGAGTCATCTCGAAAGGATGGAAGGAGGAGAAGGGTAGCCGAGAGAGGAGAGACGGTATACCTCTTAAAGGTAGCCGCTAGATAGAAGGATGATCCGCGGATCGAACCGGTTCGGAGATAAGAGATAACCTGGCCGCCGTTCAAGAAATCGATCAACAGACTGAGAGGCTCGTTCCAATTTTCTTGCCGGCCGGGGTTCTGCGAGTAGCGATCTTTCTTTTGCCATACTCGCGCGGGCTTGATCGCCGACAATCACGGGCCGGCGTAATAAATTCTCCGCCACTTAAGTCATAAACACGAGGCGAGGATCTTCTTCTTCTTCTTCGTCGTCGTCGTCGTCGTCTTCGTCGTCGTCGTCGTCGTCGTGGTCCTCCTCTTCTGCAGCCGTCCACGCTCCCGTTGAGCTCCTCCATTTTGCTTCTGGTTCTCTCGTTTTCGACACGCTCACGCTCGTTCGAGGTGTTTCAGATTGTTCTCGAGCGATCCCGGCTGCTTCTCCTATCCGCGTGAACCCCTCGAGGACGACGCCATATTAGTTTCTTCCCGTGTGATCCACGTTATACGATGTTGCAGATGCTATCATAGTCTGTTCGTGATTTCGCATTTTCCATATCACAGAAACGATGATGCACGAATTCATAGTTTTAGAATGGCCTCTCAATATTGCACAACGAAAAATGTCGACTACTTGTGCACCCAATTCTAAACCACATTAAAAAGGCATTAGTTAAAAAGTAGTAACAACACAGACGTCTTTAACACTAGAACGACGGAGCAATAAATGTGACTGACGTATATTGCTTTGTATTAGTGACACGGTTGTGTCCATTCAGACTTCATACAACTTTTATTGTAATGTGTGCTGGTTTTCACGATTCCAGTAATTGTAAAAGAAAAAATTAGGAAGCAGTCATTTTGACTGCTCCCGTCGTTCTAGCGTTAAGTAGTCTCTTCCTAATTGTTTTCGAATCGTTTCCGTGTTTCACGCCTACTAAAAACAATGTTACACGTTCCCTGCGTATTTTTATCGTAATGTCCGTACAAGTTCCGTTTCACCTCTCTGTATAAACAAATCGGTGACTCACGTTCGTACGCGAAGGCCTGACTCACGGGGCGAGCGTTGATTAACGCGCCTGCGCGCCATTACGCGGAACCCGGGCCCCGATATTTATTAGCCACGTTAATTAAGCCTATTGCAACGCCGGGTTCTCTAACAGTATAGGCCACGAATTACGCTTCACGCGATCTCACACGACGGATTACGCTTCGCGCGTCCCGTTAGCTCAGTGATCGGTCGAACGGTCCCAGTCCGTTCCGCGTAACGATCCAGAGAAACGGTCACCGATCCATACCGGTCCGCTCCCCTCTCTCTCTTTCTCTCTCTCTCTCTACATCTCTTTCTTTGTTAATTGCGATTAATCGCCGGTCCCTAATTGCTCTCTGTCCGCGCGAAGATTTTCCGCGAAACCCGTCGCGGTTCACGCGCGCTTCTCGCGAACGCTAATTACGGACACCTGTTACGATTCCGCGGGAGCACAGGCCCGCTAATTGGCCCCTCGATAACCATACTGCTCGAAAACCACGCGAATTTTCAGCATTCTTGCTCATGGCAACGGGGGACACGCGTAATCTTTCTGTATTGTTAGTGGAAGAGATAATCTGGTTAACGATTGTCATAGGAACGTTATTTTATTAAGAGGTCAGCAATGCTAATAGAATGCTGGATTAAATAACAATATTCCACACGAATTGCCGCAGCTGTGAGTTGAATAAAAAGGTATTTTCTATTTTTATCATTTCGATAAATGTTTCTTTATAGTCTTGTTAACGATTGTTGACGATCTGCGGTCTGATCATTCGTATTAATTAATATAATACATTTTCGAACGATGTACGAATCCGCAGCCGCCACAAATGGCCAAATATTCGCATAACGGCTGGCAGATCAGGTTTCGAATCGTTCAAGGCTAGACAGCGTCGGAATATTAATGGGCAGGTTTAAATATTCGAGGATCCTTTTGAAATGAGTTTTTTTATTCGGAATATTGTCTTTTTCGTCGAAACAAGTTCTCGGAGACTTTCGCGAGGCCAAGATAGAACGAAAGACGATACGACCGAGCGTGTTCCAGCATGGACGATTTCAAGAAGCAAATTCGAAATCGAGCGCGAAGGGAGAAAACAAAGTATCGCAACGGGAACGGGCCCCGCAAAGTGAAACGCCCGTTTGGTTTTCCATTGACCGCGCGCAAAACGTTCGCGGATCGGTGTGGCTAGATCTCACAAGAGATCGTCGTTCATTACCAGCACGTGCCCCAATTACTCGAGACAATCGTGACCGAATAAAGTCGCGTCCCGTTAGACGTTAGCTCGGCAAGAGCTGGCCGGGCGCCCGACGACAATACGGGTTTGTTCCTTGGATCGGTTAATTGACGATTGACACGTACTCGAGGAATCCAAATCAATCGAGCTAAAGTGATTCTGCTCTGACAGTGTCGCAATTAAACTTGTTTCAGCGCTGCGGAAGTATTTGACCATCGGCGTGGGGCTAGCTGAGAGGAAATTATTTCTCCTGTGATTAATCGATTAACCTAAAAATTTGCAATTTTTGTATTATTTAGTTGACAACGCGTGGATAAGATTCCAGTAATTTTTCATTTCTCTTCTGCATTTTATGGCCGGGGAATAAATATTGTTTACCGGCCGCTCGGTGATTTCAACGAGTGGTCGAGAAACGATGTCTTGGAGGTTTCAGAAAATAAATTTTCCTGCGGTAACTGCCCAGCCAAAAGATCTAAAATTTGTATAGGTTTCAGCTGGTAGAATGTAGATAATTTTCCAGTAACTTTTAATTTGTCCTGGGGAATAAATATTACTCGGAGCCAGGAAAATGGTTCCGCTCGGTGGTTTCAATGGCCAATCAAGAAGTGACGTCTTAAAGGTCTCAGGAAAATTAATTTTCCTGTAAAATCCACTGAACTAAAAAATCTGGACAACCCTATATCTTTTAGCCAACGAAATGTAGATAATATCCTGGTAATTTTTCAATTCTCATCTAAATTTTACGTATGTGACATAAATATTGGAGCCGGTGATTTCAATGCTCGGCGAAGCAGCATCGTCGGCCTGGAGGGTTTATAATCGACGCCAAATCAAAGGGGGCGGATTAAATATCTTTTGTTCTTGTCATTTCGTACAACCTGTGTGGCCCACATTACCCACGCAAATAATTGCCCGGCTCGCCCGTAACGCTTACAGTGCACTGGCAATTGAAGTAGCTTAAGGCCGCTCAGCCTCGATACGATTTCGCAAGGAACGAGGAAAATCGACTACACAGAACGAGAACTGGCAAAGTACACAACCCAGGGGGGAAGTAACCAAGCACCTGGATGATGAATATCAATCAGGAATCATTTTCTCTGTCGACTGTGATCATCTCTCCCTTCAATTATCCCGCAAACCGTTTCGAGGAAACCCCGAGCCCGCCGCGGGCGGCTTTTTACTCGGAACTTCGATTTACGCTGACAAACCGTGCGGCGAGAAGAAACGGAACGAAAGCACGGCAAAGAATCGACAACCCGTCGATTGTATGCAATCAACGGCGACGGCCGACGTCCGATTGAAAAATCACGCGGGATCACTTATGATTACGATCGCGCACAGATTTTCCCTGTAATCACGTGGATTCTTCGCGGTGTAACTGGAATTTTTGCTTTGGTTTGTTTCGCGGACGTGCGATCGTTGTTGTCCGGGGAAGGCGCACATCCGATGGGAAAGGCTTGTTCGAGTTACGCGATGGTGACGCGATAATGATGATTACCACGTCACGGTTGTCCCGCGACTCTGCGCGGACACTTTTCTCGCCACCTCGTGAAACTCTACACCGGCGCAATTACGATATAAATCAATCGTCCACGCTCGGGGAATTAATAGCGGCGAGGATACACCGGGATAACGGAGATCTAGGAAGATTGTACTTTCGCCAAAAATCGCGATTCCTGCGGATTTTTCTTTTTTCGAGCGAAATTGCCCGCTGCAATCTGTTCTTCCTATCTCGGCTGTCTCGGGGCTGGGGAATTATTGTGGAGAGTGTACTGCGTACGCTGTTCTGCGATTGTTTCATTGGGGGCTCGTGTTTGTACTATTATAGTAATTATACGCGTCGTAACACCGTAGATCTTCGCGCGAATTAATATTTCTTTGTTTTAAACCTTCAGTTTCGGTCTGCGACGTCCATGAAGATTATCTTAGAATTATCCAATGAATTCTTGTTTCACTGCACGAGGTGAGAACAAGGAAGAAATGGAAACTAGACGCAACTATTCTTATCTGCTTCCATTTTCTTTTTCTGTAGTAGTGGGGTTGAGAGGTGTTCCACAAATGGCGATATGATTATGAGGACAACTTACTGCACAGTTCAATTGAAATTGCAGCCGAAAGTACATGATTGAATCAGAAAAGAATTATACAATACTTTTCAAGAAGAATTAAATGATCTTTAAGAGTTCAATGTCAAGAGTACATATAAACAAATTTATCTTGAAACGCTCGAGCCCTCCACAAAGTCGAAATTATTCTCACAAATAAATACAAGGGTACCGAATCAGTCCAACACATTTTTCAACATTCTTTGGTAATAGCTACAACTAATCTCTAACATGATTAGCATCCTTATCACCATCACAACCTATCGCTATCCTCCAACCCAGAAAATCCCTCAATTTCGAAAAAAAAACATCCCCGAAAACATCTCCAAAGCGTCCATTGAAAGGTTAAAATCTTTGAGCCTTGGGGGTTGAAAGAGCACCCTCGCGAGAAACAATTTTTTCCATCGCACAAAAAAAAAAAGAAAAAAGAATTTGAATGGCGGTTGAAAGCGTAGCATTGCACGAGAGCTTTAGTCGGCTAACACACGAGGCTTACGAATTTTTTCTCCCGGCGTCGCGACGCAGGAGAGCGACGGTGGTTGCGATGGTAGCGACGCCGAGATGATCGGTAACGGGAGACGCGGAGGCGGAACGGAAAGGGATCGCGATATGGAGGAGGATGAGGACGAAGGAAGGGAGGAAAGGAGCTCGGAAGGTGGAGGTGGTGGAGGTTTCGGTGGTTGGAGGTCCCATTTGCTCGGTGGGCTGACGCAACGTGTCAAATCCTGGTACTGGGGCGCCAGGCCCCTCGTAAGTTTTCTAATCAAACGAACCACAACACACAGATCTTACCACGCACAGATACTTCTTCTTCTTCTTCTTCTTTTTTCTTTTTTTTTCTTTTCTTTCGTTCTTCTCTCACGACTTTCTCTCATCTTTTCTTTTGTCAAGCTGTTCCACGTCGCTCCGGTACTCCCTTGACGGCGGCGTCGCGACGCTTTCAGGTGATTCGAGCGCGTGAAAATCTCCTCGAGAATTCTGGGAAATTTAGTATGACGAGTTGGAAGGGTTTTCGATTCTTTTCGGGGCTGGTAGAAATTGTTTTATGAGCGGTGTGCTTGGCACTGGGATTTGCAATTATTTTTAGAATTTTTCAAGTTTAGATATTTTCAAGTTCTTCTCATGGACAATGAAAAATTCGATGCATGGATTTGGAAACTTTGTTTATAAGTTGGTTTACCGTATAAGTTTGTTTACCGTATATATTATTTAGAGACTTCCCATTTATGCAAAATTGTAAAATATAATCGAAACTGTGCAAATTTTTCTGTGAAGGTTCCAGAAAATCAAATGTTTCGAGAGTTTTACTGTTTGTAAATGTCAATAATTTTTTCCTTGATCCCTCGAGTCTTTCTCGCGACTCGAAGTGAACGATCGAAGCGTCGGGACCCCCGCAAGAGAGACAATTGACTGCCCATCACTGTTTTTTGGCTTGAGGATAGGGAGGGAAGAAGACAGCGAGGTCGTTTCGCGTGGGGGAAAGTTTTTAAATATTTTGTCTCTTGTTTTGCCTATAATTTGTTTCTTTTTTTTCTACAAGAATAAAGGTGATGTCCTACTTTACTGTATTAATTACCTTGGTGTTACACAAAGAATTGCATTGATTCTAATATTTTAAAAATATCCTCGCGAGTATTTACAATTTAAATCGTGACTAAATAATTCGATCAACATAGAGTGGAATAGATGGGTGTTCAGGGGATTTAGAAAACTTTCAACAATTTAGACCTACCTTACTCATGGTTAGTCACATCCCCTAGATCCAACGATAGCCTGAACAATAGTGAATAGCAAACTTAGATAGAACAACATCTAGAATATAGACATTCCCTGTCAGAAGGTTCATTAACTAGAGAGTAGTACAGATAGATGATAAATGTCTCTAATGATGATTTTAGTTTCTGGCAGATGAAAGGGACGCTTCCTGCAGACTTACGCCACTCAACAATCTCAATCTTCCTTGAGCTCACGTTCACCCTGGCAAATATCAAATTCTCCCTGAAGACACAAATCTGCAAAATGCGAAAGAACCTCTGAAAGCAATATTAAAAATTCTAATACGCTTTCAGAGTTTACAATTTTACCGTCGTATATTCTTTTTAATCTCCAATTGGCAATTTCCCGTTAATTTCTGATTGGATTTTTGCACAGTCTCGTTAAAAAATAAGCAAACCCCCTGCCAGAGTGCGTGATGGGTAACAGAGCTTCGGGCCTGTTCGAAGGTCACCAATTATCAAACTATTATCCAGTCACGATTCAAGCAATCGGATAAGATCATCCCCTTCGGCATGAAGTTCTCCCAATTAGATCTCTGTCTTTCTTTTCCTCTCTTTCTCTCTCTCTCTCTCTCTCTCTCTCTCTATCTATCTATCTGTCTCTCTGTCTGTCTCCCTATCTCACTTTGTTCACTCACGTTTTCTCTGTCTATTTTATCTGTCTCCACCAAGATCAATTTCCTTTTTGCTCTTAGAGCTAGCGAACTTAGTCGAAATAGCGATAGGTGTGTACGTGTTTTTTCTTAGATGTCTTGCACATGCTACTTTCGATTTGTCCTTATTATATTCAAGCACGACTACTGTACACGATATGTATAATTATAGCGGAACGCCATCGCAAGCCTCCGTATAATTATATATACACACGTGTCCATATATCAAAGTATATTTACATAGATGTCTTGGCATGCACGATCACTTTACTCACATCGAAATGAAGGGGAAATAGAATTTGGGGGGTGGATGGGGGGAAAGAAAGAAGTATAGCTAGAAGGGATATACAGGATCCCCGCGTAGACGCTGTCGAAAGTAAAACTTCACTCGCCTAAACGATTAGAGAGACATTACGCCGGCATCACATGAACAGTTGACATAGTCGGTAGACGTAGCTTGTCAACGACGCCATCTTGGTCCGCACGAACTTCCAACAAATTTAACCAACTCATCCAGGAAACATTAAAATTATATCTGACCACTTTCGATTGCAGACGACATTTTTTTTTAGGATATTCTATACCCTCGAATCATTTAATTTTGATCTTGTTTCATTTGAGAAAGGTGCTCTCGATACGCTCAATTTAAATGCAATTTTCATACTCTCAATTAGGGTGCAATTTTAACAGAACTTTTCTGTACAGTTAATCAGGGTGCAATTTTCACGGAACTTTTCTGCACACTAAATTAAAGTACAATTTTAATAGAACTTTAATATTCCTTTTTAAGAAAGGAATTCGTGCGTAATATCGGGAAAGAATTTCAGAGACTGGGGGGAGGGGGTGAATTTTTGGAATCATGTGATACAGTTGGAGTCATCGTCGTCTTTGACTCGGTATTGTGCGAAATGAGGGTTTCGCGACGAGCTGGCGGAAGTTCGTGTGCACCAGGCCTTAGATCCACATTAGAGAAGCAAGAATCCGTTCTTCCGAGTCCGTAGATCTTCCCGTATAGTGACCAGTCGTAGTAGTACGCCCCGAAGAGGGAACAAAGCGAAGAAAGTCGCTAGACTAATGGAATCGCGTTATCGATGACGGTAAATCAGCAGAGAAAGTCCGAGACACAGCGGTTTTCACCGAACAAGGAAACCCCGTCGGGTGGGGGACACCCGGAAAATCTGTGAAGCAACGATTTCCTGATGGGCCTCGGTGATTGGGCGACCCAGGCGTTTCGCATCGCGGCGCAATTAATCGCCGCGATTCCGATCGATCATCGGCATCGTTCGAATTAATTTCTTTTTCGTTTCCCTGTACCGACACGCCGCGCCCGGGCCCCTTTTGTTTCTCGTCGCATTCGGACAGAGCTGGGAATTCGAACAGTTCCCGTTTTCTCTCTCTCTCTCTCTCTCTTTTTTTCTCTCTCACACACACTCTCTCTCTCTCTCTCCATCTCTCTTTCTCTGTTTCTTTCAAAGGAGATGGGAAAGCTTGTTCGAACGATTCGCAATGAATGCAGCCACGGATAATAATTTATTCGCTAACCGAGGAACCTGTTTTTTCGCGATGCACGCACAGACACGCGCGCGCGCTCACACACACACACACACACACGCTTTTAGTGAAACGAAACGGAGAAATTATCCGTGTTCAATCGGTCGGTGTATACGCTGCGGGAAATGTTTCCGATCGCTGTTTCGTTCGAACAGCGAATCCAGAATTCCTTTATTGCGCGTCTTTTTGGAAAGGGACTTGATGAAATTGGTTGTTTAAAATCTCTGGAGAAGAACCATTTTGTTTGACGACGATTGAGAATCGTCTGCTGCATTGATATTTTTGTCCGATACAGCTGGAAACAATTTTTCTCTTTTGGAAATAATTGAATGCATTACTTAAAATCTCTGAAGACGATCCATTTTACTTTAGAATAATTGAGACTTGTCTGCTCCATTGACATTTATGTTCGAGTTGATATTAATTCTCTCGTAAAATATAATAGCTTCAACATTCAATACCAAATGTAAAATTTGTTCGAGATAACAGTCTCTGAAGTAGCCATTTTATTTGCAACTCCCTTAATTTCTATTTGCAGTGAATAAATCTGATGGATTGAAACATTAATGTTTAGTTTAAAGGCAGATAATGATATTATATAATAATTTCGAGGACTATGTTCTCTCAGATCAAGTAGAGAAATATGTAAAATTTCCATTTCTGTGTCGATTGATTTCATCCTCCGTGTTCGCGCTTCGTTTCGCGGATCGAGATGATCCTCGAGCGATTCGGAAATGATTTCGGCGTCTACGGGAAGGCAGAAAATGGTAGGAAGAGAAATTCTGCGTGGATTTGCGTGTCTCGTGCACGCGAAACACTTTCTCCGTTCGCGGTTCACGTTTCTCCGCGAGGAGCGACTCGATTTTCATGTTCGCCGACCGTGAACTATGATTCCGACGATATCGAAGCCGATTCGACGGGCATTTATTTAATACGGCGAGCTTCTAGAACAGTCGGCGAATTTATTCCGAATTTCCGCGAGGACCCGGTAGCTCGAGGCTGTTTGATATTCGGCGGAGATGTTCAACGAAGACCCGGACTCAACTTTGTGAAATTTTGTTTTCATCGGAATTATTAAAATGGATTCTTGCACGGAGATGCAAGGGGAAGAGAAAAAGAGGAGACCCGCTGGAAATTTGATATGCACGGAAGCGTTCGTTTTAACGAACTGCTTTTAGTTGCGGATAAAAGTTCGGCTGTTTTACTTGCGGAAGAAAATTAATGCTAGGTCTGTGCGTGGAGCAATTCGATTAAGAATTTTCTTAATGAGCACTGCGAGATTTCAGACGAATTCCCCCCCCCCCCTTTTTTTTTAAAGTAAATTTTTAAGAGACGACCGAGTCTCAATTTCTAGAATCTTAATAACTGCTTGGATAAATCGAGAATATGTTCTAAATACCGTGTCACTTTGCAATTTTTCTGTTTTCGTAATTTTTATAGTAGTGCAGTTTAAAAAAGAAACTCGGGCAATTTTCTCGAAAAGTAAAAGTTCCAAATTTTCGTTTCGTAAAAGAATTTGTGAAACAGGTAAACCATGAACACATACAAATTCAGAGATCCTTGAGATAAAAGCTTGAATAACTTTGTGGAAAGAGAAGATTCCGAATTTTGGTTTTACAGAAGAATGTTTGTTAATCATTCTTGAAGATTGTCTTCGTTCAACACTTTCTCCCCATGATCTCATGACTTTTCGTTCCACACACGTCACGAATGACATTTGTTACGCCGGTCGTCTATGCGCATTGTTAAAATCAATCGTGCAGTTGCAGGTCAGTTAAAAAGTTAGGCTAACCGAATAATTGCGCGACAAAAACACCACTACCACTGCCACTACCACCACCACCACCACCACTCTGTCCGAGCACCACCAACACCCAACTGCTACCAGCCTATCAGCAAGCATGACTTAATTTTTTAATATTACTCTTGTGACCTATATCGATACGTATTGTCATGACTTACGTTCCGACACGATGTTATGTACGATTGCATATAGGTACCGGGTGATGTGCACCGTTGTGGAGAAGCGAAACCGGTAGACGAACCAAGTTGGACATTATTAATATCTCCTATTAACCTTGTTAATTACTGGAACGAAGAAAATTCGTATTGTCATTGAGAATTCTATTTTCTGGTCAGAATTGCTCGGGATGATTCTACATTAATATCGGTGAGTGCATTATGCACTTCGAAACGAACAACTAAATTGTTAACTGTTGCAATTTATGGTGGCTTTCAACCGGGTTCAAATAAATTCAATATTTACATCACAGAGTTCCGATAGTGAATTTAACAGAGTTGGAATAGACTGAAAGTTTAGGATAGTGCAAGCTGCACTTTCGAAACAATTAATTTAGAATCATCCTACATCCTTTTTCAATTGAGAAACGTGGAGAGATAGTTTAATTGATTTGTTTTCTCTATAAATCGAAGGGATTGAGATGTTCAGACGTTTTGATAATTTTAGGCGGTACTTTCTCGTTTGTACTTTGACACGAGGTTGAAACTCATCTCGCAAGCAACTTTGCAGACTACCAGGACTCTCTTCGACTACAGCGTGCACACGAACTCGTCAGCATCAGCCTTTTTAGCTCTTGTGTGCTGCCATCGTTCGCGAGCGTGCCGGATGTGACTTTGACAGGCTGCGTGACAGCCATCGAGTCTCCGAAATTACTTAAAATCTTTTCGAATACTATAGAGATCTCAATTCTCTGCCAGACAGAGGAATGTCACTTATGAAATCCTTCAGTCAGCAAATGTTATCATGTAACCGCAGGAACTACTGAAAAATGGAGTTCGTAACAATGCGGTTTGCGCGAAATAATTTTTACACGCCAACACTAAATTTCGAGATCTTATCGAGACAACATTGTCACCTTGAAAATAAAATTCTACTATTTTCTACGGCCTAACAATTATACAAGGCGAATATAATAATTGATTTCATGCTATACCTCAAGGATTTCAAACCAACATTAACTTCCCAATGCTTTTCTTTAAATCGAAGCATGTATCTTGTGTTATATCCATTTTCATTCTTTCTATGTCGCTACTGCACATGTTTAAAGTCTAAGACAACTCGAGGAAGAATGGACTTTAAAATCTATGAAGGCTGTGCATGAAGTTGACGATTCCTTTTCTAATTTCCATAAGCAAAATAATCTACACGATTTTAAAATTAATTCCACGATTCTTCAATGTTCTGAACATTCGGAAGGTGCGGAAAGAAGTTACCGTGACTGCCGATTACGTGGAGGCCGGAAATCAATTTCACAAACTCTAAAAATCATGCATGAACCGTATGAATTTCTAATATTTTTGTCGAGCGTATAATTCGCATTACCGGGCCAAAAATAAGGCCAAAAATTGATACAACTGTTCGTAAGAGTTATGCATGAAGTTAACAATGTTTTGCCATTTTTATCAGAAGGATAATGTGCATCATTCCAAAGCTAATTGCACCGCTGCATACGTTTTCACTGCACATCTTTCGAAATTGAGAGAAAAGCTCGAAAATATCACTTCGCTTTCCGAAGACCAATCGATCCTCGAAAGCTATGAACGAGCTTGAAAATTTGCATCGGGAACACAATATGCATTGTGCGAGGGTTGTCAACGCTAGCGCACGCTCTTCCGAAATTGAAGAGCGATCGCTGTCTCTGATCCTGTCGATGCGAAAGATGTTTACGGATGTTGAGAATCAGGTTGGCTGTCACGAGGCTGCAGGGTCGACCGGAAGCCGGACCAGGCGGTCGATTACCGCCGGTGAATCGTAGCTTTGCCCGTTTCAGGAACTCGCGCACAAGCTCTCGCGGAGCTTCGACATGCAGGAAGCTCAGCTCCTCGAAGAGGGTGGCTCCGGTGGCGGGTCCGCCGGGGCCGGTGGTGCTGGTGGTCCGCCAAGAAGACACCACAGCGTTCAAAGGCTGACCAGAAGCGAGATGTCTGAGAGAAGGGAGGAGGACGGCGCCCTGGTGGTGCCCGATCATCAAGGGAACCTGAGGATCACCGTCAAGAAGACCAAATCCACCCTGGGCATTGCGATCGAGGGCGGTGCTAACACCAAGCATCCTCTGCCCAGGATCATCAACATACATGTCAGTACATCCATCAGACACACCGATTACTCAATTCATTTGAAGGCTAAACTCCACCTGAGAAAACCAGACATTTTTTACTTCTCTTTGAACAACCCTGTACACTTTTGTACAAAACAAATTTCTATCCTAAGAGATCCCCAGAGTTCGACAGTTATATTTTCTCAGAACAGACTGACCTACGGGCCAGAAAGAATTTAACAATGTTTTTGTGTGTACTAATATTAATAGCTAGCGCAAGCCACGCCAACGCGGCTGTGTTGATAGTCGCGGAGTGCTGATAAGTCGTTGTGTTCACAGGATAATGGAGCGGCTTACGAGGCTGGCGGGCTGGAAGTCGGTCAATTGATTCTAGAAGTTGACGGCCACAAAGTCGAAGGTAATTTCAGAACTAATATTGGAATTTTTATGTCGTTACTTCGGAACTGTGTCGTTAGAAGTTCGAGCTTAAAAGAGGACCACCGTAAATTCTATCGGGCTCGCTTTGTCACCAATACCCGATCAACAACAACAAACAATTCGACATTTCTTCCTACGAAAAGTTAAATCGTGAAATCTGCACGCAGCACTTTATAAAAATGGACAGTCCAACAGAAGGCATGTGAGTCACCTGAAACTGTAGAGCTCAATTTTGCCAAAATCAAAATGAGAGATTAATGAGAGGACGAAAATTATCTGTCATTTTGATTTTGGCAAAATTGAGCTCTACAGTTTCAGGTGACTTACATGCCTTCTGTTGGACTGTCCATTTTTACACATCCCCCGTCACAATAAAAATAATAACGAAGAAATTCACTTATGCTATGAATCTTTGAAGGTCTGTAGTTCAACTACAAGCCACAACGAAGGGCATCAAGGCTAATAAAAAGCTACTGACTTCATGCATAAAAAAAAGTTCAATCAAGCCTCGTTTTAAAAGCGAAATCGTTTCGAACGCCATAAATTCATAGAGATCCCCAAGCAAACCGCAAGTCATACGAAAGACAATGGACCATCAGAGGCCCACGCAGCCTCGATGGAAAGTCCCTGAGCCCTAACCCAGTTATCTTAGGCGTGTCAGAGAATGAAGCAAAAATCGCAGGAGCGTTTACAAAGTATTCGTTTCAGGTCTGCATCATCAGGAGGTGGCGAGGCTGATCGCGGAGTCGTTCGCTCGTCGGGACCGCAACGAGATCGAGTTCCTGGTGGTGGAGGCGAAGAAGAGCAACCTCGAGCCGAAGCCGACGGCTCTGATCTTTTTGGAGGCGTAGCAGGAATCTCCCACCTCCGAGCCGGAGCCACCGTAGCCCAACGCCTCCAGAGTTCGAACGTTAACGCGCGCTGATCGTCCCAGACGTTGAAGCGCCGCGATCAAGCTGGCGAAGCTGAAGAGACGTCGAGGGAAAACGCGAAGAGATCGCGACGAACGCGCGGACTCCATCTTGAAAGAGCGAAGACATCTGGAAACAGGTCTCGGGCACGTCCGGGAACCGCAAGAGAAGGAACGAGGTTCGCGGCGTGCCTGCTCTTCATCTTCTCCCCTTGTGCTCAATTTGACGTTCGAGCTCTCGGTTAGGTGCTAATCGAACCTGGCCCTGGATGGTGGGAACCATCGAACAAGAAGACGAGAAGTGGAGGACATTAGCGGTGATGGAGGCTCGTAGGACGATCGCCGTAGGATCGTCGCTGTCCTCGTTTGCCGGCGAGTAGGCTAACGGTTCGAACAAGACTACCGTGCTCGGCCGATCTTCGGGGACGCGACGAGGATGTGTTTCAGAGACGATGTAGAAGCGAGGATGTTAGACGGGAACAGGTCTCCACGAGGGACTCGTGTTGACAGACACTTTAACGTGTGAGGATCATCTTGACTCGCAGGCGGATACGGAAGTTGACTGTGCCAAAATATTAGGGATTGTTTTGTGTATAGTAATTATGATATACTATTAATCGTAAGGGAGATCCTCGATCCAGGAAAGATTACAGCAGTCCAGAATTACCGACGTGGGACTCGTCAGATTTTAGATTCGGAGGATTGATCGGAGGCGTTTAATTGAAACGACCGAGTCCCACAGGACACTCTCAGCTCGATGCTAACACGGACACGAACGGAAACGAACACCTAAGTTCAACGACGGTCGGCGGCATGGTCGAGCGTCGATCATGCCGCGGCTGCACGAGACACGGATAATTCACTGTTGACTAATGCGTTATCGAAGACACTGGCCGATTATGCTGGCCCGGATTTTCGTCGATTGCTCGCTGCGGGATGTCGATGGCGTGATCGAGCGGGTCTCTTACTTTAGTTTCGTGGTTCCAGAAGGATTGTGGATGTTTGTTTGTTAAGGGAATGCGGGATTTGTACGTTTACGGCGAAATGGTTAGGTCGAATTTCGTGGAAGAGGTTAGAACAACTTAAAAATATTATGCTCCATTTGTTAGAGTTGTTGGGGAAATTGATGTTGGTTGTTACTCATTAAAATCATTAGAAAAATTCATAGATTTATAACAGGTTCTGGAGGAGACTGTGTTCGATTTATCGATATGGTATGTACAATTTATTAAAATCATTCGAAAGATTAGCACACTTTGTTCAACTTACAAAAATTGTAATCGAAGACGATATACTATGTTCAATTTATTAAAATTATTGAAGAGATCGATATGTTACGTTCACTTTACTAAAATTATGAAAGAATCTGATAGATCATGTTCAACTCATTCAGGTTATCGCAGAAATCGACACATTAGGTTCCACGGATTAAAATAATTAAAGGAATTGATAAATTTGGTTGGACCGATTCGAATGATTGATGAAATCGATATAGTGTGCACATCTTATTAAAATGATTGTAATTCAACTTTTTATTCCATTTAATTTCGCAGAACGAGTAAATCCATTTGATACGAGTTCGGTATAACGTAGTAATGGTTTGAAAATTTTTCCGCATCGTTCTTGAAGATCTTTTAAAAACTTCTGATTTACGAGTTTCACTGTGAACAGTGCAAGAATGTCAGAACAATATCAAGAAGATCGACAGCGCGATCGACGAAAGTCCCGAGCCCGATCCGAGCCCGCGACTAATACAGACTTATTATGGGAATTGTTGAGGCTTAACAAAGTATATTATACATACATATATATTATATGATTATATTATTGACTAACGTAGTGGAATTGCAACTTGTACCTACCGGGTGCCGGTCGGGCACGCACTATCCCGGCGTTTCCGGTTTGCCGTGGAGGATCAGGCGAGTTCAACCGGTGCGTGGCCGACGGCCGGGCGAAAAGAAAAACGGAAAAAAAATTCTATAAATGTGCGAATATTTTGAAAATGTTACCTAAGCATAGAGATCGCGTACTTAGTGTCGGGCCTGATCATTCGGTGTTCAAGCCTTCGAGGGATCGCGGACGATCGCCAGAGCGTGGGCGGATGAAAAACGAGAGGATTCCGTGGGAACCGCTCGAGAAAGTGTGAAACCTTGTTCACGGTCTTGGATAATCGTTTGTTTGCAGAAAAGTGGATCAACCGTGAGTCGCGGCGATTTATTTTTTTCAAGAGAGACGGCACGTGATCGTGTGATCCACGGGAGCGAAGCTCGAGTGTCCCGAAAACAATCATGCTTCGCGAAATCTGCGAAAATCTGCAATTTTTTACAACGGAATTCTTGAGAATCTTTGTCAGAGACCTTTGCTTTTAATGTTTCTTAAAAACGCACGCGTTTGAAAAGTGTTTCGGTACACGTGTATTTTAATTCGTGTAATTTTTGGGGCCTTAATATTAATTCATATGGATTGAAACTTCCATAAATTTCGAGGATATTAGTACGAGAATAAATTAAAACATCTGTCACTGCTCAAATTTATTTAATGAATTGTTTGTTTTAATACAAAAGAGATAACATACATTTCCTGATAAATTGTACTTTTTCTGCTGTATTTCCGCAAGAAGTCGATTTTTCACAGTGAATGTATTACTTCCTTTGCATCAAACAGGCAATTACTTGAATCAATTTTTATTAATAAAACCACAGTCTCGATCCATAAATGAACGTCAACGTTCCAAAAATTACACAAGATAAAACAACATAATGTAACTAAATACACATGTAGATATTTGAATATAATGAGCAACTAAAATGACACCTGTTGAAGTACACGTACGTGAAATATAGGTCTCTGATTAGTATGATTTCGGGCCTCGAATTTCGCGACCGTAGCATGATCGAACGACTCGGTTTAGAAGTTTCGAACGCGCACGAATTCTTATTTCACGCGAGCCACGTTTCAGCTCTTAGAATAAGTTCTCATTGAGATCGAGAAGTTTAATGTGGTAGTGATCGAGTAAATTGCGTGGGATTTCATTTGAGCTTAGAGTTTCGAGATCGCAGATTCGTTGTTATCTTTGTTTTAGGGTATAGATGATCGTTTTTTCCGAAGTGTCGGCTTGCTAGAAGACGTTCGTAAACGTAATCGTTCTCGCGAATAATTGTAATTTACACGAGCAGTAGTGGTTTATTGGCGAGTAAACGTAGAATCGTTGTTGTGATAGTCACGATTGACACACTTGTCTTGTTTAATGTATCTCTCTCTCTCTCTCTCTCTCTCCCTCTATTTATCTACCTGTTATACCAGTTTCTATGTCATTTTTCACGCGACCGAGTCCACGTAGAAAAAAAAAAGAAAACGCGATCCCCGCGCCATCTTGTCGGACACCGATCGTCCGCGATCGTCTCGCTTTTAAAAATATACGAAAAAAATTTTAAAAACATAAACAAACCGTGCAAAGCTTCAGTAGAATTGTCGCTCGTATGTGTAAAACGAAAAATTGAAAAAAAGCCAGCCAGCCGAATCGGATGATGGCGAGTCGATTGGAGTTAGGAAACAAGGAACGATCGGATGAGAGGCACCAGCGATTCAAAAATTCCAGCCATTGTCACCTTCGATCGATTCTATCTGCGATTTACTCGAGCTACGTCGGATGATATTTTTACCGGATGTTGTGCTTGCACAGTGGAAACCGAGTTGACATCAACCGAAAACCGATCACGAAGTTTAGGCGAAGTTGGAGCGCCAGAAAATCGATTTCGAGTGGATTAGATCAGACAAAAGCATCTTTTTAATGATTCTGTTGAGGATGTTTCGCTTCAAACAGGTCACTCATAACTAGGTTCTTTGAGCAAGTATAAGAAATATTTTTTGGAACCTACAATTTCATTCGAACAAGTTCCATGCGAATTCGAACATTTTTTAGTTCCAAGATTAAAAATTCAACATTAAAATTCAAAATTATATGTTAGAATCCTGGGCTAGATAAACACAGGCTCGAAAATTGTAGACTCCGAGGTCAGTTGGAGGTCATGTACTTGGATGAATGCACTATGATAGCTACAGCAGACAAAATAATCTGCATATGCGTGAATATAAAATCATAGATGTTCATTTAAAAATTCCTCTTTCGGAATCGCTGCTTGAATTGCACAAGACAATGGCCTGTTTTAGGTAAAACATCCTGAATAAGGAAGAAATCAGAACATTTTGTTAAAATTTCGTTTGTTCAAAGATTGACCCACATATTCACTGTAAATACTTGAAGTCCGCAGTGTAGCGTAAGATTGATACTTCTAACAACGTCTGAGTAGTCGTAAAAGGGATTAGAAAGCAAAGATTACAGTATCAGACGCGTGTTAAAAGTGTAACGAAGGAATCGACTCCTTTTCGCAGTATTAAATCGTTGGAAACGTTAGGGTTTTCGGCGGGCTCCCAAACAATTAAGTTTGAGAATTCTATTAGCCTCTAAAGTGTCCAACGGAAGGCTCAATTGTCGTTGAGTCGAATCTGTTGACTCGGTTTGCAATGCGACACACGAATCGATAGAGTAGCGAACGGTACTTAATCGAGCGAGGCAAAATCACGTCACTCGAAAAGAACGTGTTATTTTGTTAAGATTTCACTCACGTTAAATTTGTGATATATTCTCTACCGATATTAACATTTTACACTTCACAATCTAGACACATGATTCTCAATAAACGATCATCAATCAAGACACGACGAGCTAATTTTCCGTTCCATCAGCTTGCGGCAAGACCGACGACGCGCAACAATCAGTCTGACACTGTCAAAATCAGAGATCAAAAATTCCCAATTAAAATCTCTCTTTCGCAAAATCCGATACGTTCCTCGTCGTCGTGCTTGTCGCAACTCAGTCGAAAGCTCATCCCGACAACAATCGAATTTTCTGGTCGTTGGTGTGTGCCATCGCGAGAACACGTTCTGGTAAAATGTGCCAAAAAAAAAAAAACCGAGAACCAGCAGTGCAAACTAGAAGAAACGCAAGTAGCCTGGCATTTCCGACAAAACGAGGAGCGAGTCGCGAAAGCGGCGTGCAAATTCGAAGAGCAAACAGATTTCAACGCTCGAGGGGACAAGAACGCGAAGAAGTGACCCGAAGAAGACTCCGGCAGTAGAGAGAACCATAAGCTATCCGGAACGATGCGTGAAGCGTTTCGACGCCCGCAGATGTCTTCTGCGAAGCAACGTCGCGTCCCGTCGCGGCGCTCGCAGAGACAAAAGAAAGAAAAACCGAGAAAACGGATCGAGAAGCGAGCGAAGTCGAGCGAAGCGAAGAATCAACGTTGGCTAGCTGCTTTCCGGCTGAGAAAACATACCTCGTTGCTATAGTATTTCTTCCTGTTTTCGAAGCGAATTTTTCTAAAAAACGAGAAATAATAAAACGAAGCATCCAGGACCGAGCTCCGCAGCCCCGGGAACGGGCGAAAGGGGAAACGAAAGGGGTGTCCCGGGGCGCGAAAAAATAAGAGAAGCGAGATGATATTTTTGTAAAGCATTCGATGTACCGCAATCAATGGAGCGATTCGAAGATCTCAGCTGACATATCCGACAATGCCTTACCGCTTTCAACGAGAAATTAATCCTTGGAAAAGCGCCGCGATTGATCGAGGGGTGCTGCAAGGGAATTGTTCATCCGAATTTCCGATCGGTCAGCGAACGTGGAACGCGAGGCGCGCTCTGAGAACGCTCGAAAATTTATGTCTCCTGTGAACCGAGTCGGCGTGACGATTCCCACGATCCGGACAGTTGTTTCTTAAATTAATTCTTCGAATTTATTACCGAGGTTACTGAGAAATTGGTTTCAAACCTGGTTCAAACCTTCGTCGAATCATAGAAATCGCCACGGGATCTGAAGATCCATTCTAACGATCTGAAGTTAAGAAACTTTCACGTATCTTGATGAATTTATTCCAAAATTTGTATTACTACTTGCGATTATTCGACTAAATATGGAGAATATGTATGAACCAATTTTCTGGAGTTAAAGGAAGTTTAGTCACAATATCGAAGATTTCATCGAAAATGGAATAAGCTAAACTTTCTAAAATTACGGAGAGTGCACACAATTGAGTGTCCAAGTCTCAAGTTACCATTAAATCAGTAACAAAGAATTTATTAAATGAAATATTAACCTTCGCGCGCTCGTCGGATGAAAATTCATTCATTTTCTCTTGCCGAACTCAGTCGGCCATTTGAGGTTATAATTTGGGAAAACATGAACGTGTTTGTTGAAAACATGAACTTATGAATAAAAACGAGCGAAACTCTGGCTGAAAGTCAGTTTTATAATCGTTTCGAAAGAGCGTACGAAAGACGTGTACAGATCTGTACACTATAAAAATCTGCATGTTGTAAATCACGAAGAGAACGGTTATTTTTTGGGGGTATTGTTCCGCCCACTCGGTTCACGACAGCAGAGGGAGTGGAAAAAAACTGCCAAACATAAACCATTACCCGGATATCAGGAAGGTTTCGTGGATAGTTCTCACGGTCGCTGGCCCGAGCAATCCTGTCGATGATAAGGTGAATAGTGAAAAAGTAGATAATTCGCCGGTAGATATTTTTCCACACGATGTTAATCCCTGCCAAGCGGACGTTATCGACCAGAAGCGTAAAAGCGTTCGCTCTCGATCGGTCGCTTTCCAATTCTCTCTCTCTTTCTCTCTAACTCTGTCTATCTCTGTCTCTCTCTCAAGAAATAAGAAAAAAAAATACATACGATTGATACAGTGTGCACCAATTAGCAAAAACCTCCTTGAATTCCCCCGGCGCGAAAAGCGAAAATGATCCGCGGATAATGGGATTCGCCTCGGAAAGATGAAAGCGTCTCGCGTCCGTGCGCACATCGCGCGACGCAAAAGCGTACCGGCGGCGTTGAAGGAAGAAGAAAAAAAAAAGAGAACGGTGAACCAGGCGGAGAACGACGCCGATTTCTATGCGCGAATCATGTGTACGATCGATCGCCACCTTTCTCCGACGAATGCGACGCGTTTGCCTTTTTCCGAGCGCCCGGGGAAAATTCGTTTGCAAGATTTTCCTCGAGCGCGATCGCGCCTGACCGCGCGTTCAAGTCTCCGGCGGCGCGCGGCGGACGCGTCCACGGACAAAATTGCAGAGCTTCTGACAGAATCGAGATAGAGAAGGGATTTTTGTTTCGAAACGAAGCTCAGACGTCGTGCGATATCGGAAAAATAGGGGGGAGGCGTGGCGGACCAGATTTCGTGCTGAAAATCATTTTTAAAGTCGACCTTTCCTAAAATGGTCCCGGTTACGTAGTTACCTACTTATTCATTGAAACATTTCTCATGGCGCTCCGGCTTCAGTTTCGCTCTGCAATTTTGTCACAGAAGTGAGGAAACGTTTCCGCTGTTCGCCGCTTCAGCGGCCTTTGCTGCTTCACCGATCCTGTAATCGTAGACCGCGGGATAGCGAAGCCGACGCTTCTTTCACCAGGAATTCGATCATCGACTCTTCAATCTTGATCCGATTTTGGCCACCCCTCGGAAAATGTTAAGACACAAAATTGCACTGTCTAAACTTTGGTAATATTCTAGATTTTATGTAATCGTTTTCCACAAATGTCTCTCCAATTCGTTTTCAAAAGTTTCGTAATTCTCGACACAACGAGACAAAATTTTTCTTCGAACATTCGAATCATAAAACCTGTAACGACGACTGAAAACATCGCCGCCATACTTTTCACGTTAATACGTTTCTCGCCGGGAAACTTGTGTAATGTCAAGGATGGTGAATCGAGGTCGGATTAAGGTGGACAGAAAGCATTTGATCGAGTTCGTAGGTGCAAACGCGACAGTCGAACAAGAAGAATTCTCGACTAGTAGAGAGCCAGCGACGCATCGACGAGGAACCAGAAAACCAGCCGATTAACAGTCGCGATAGATTCGTAGGTGTTTCCGGTAGAGAATATTAGACGAGGCCGGCGAGTGTAACGCGAGAACCCGAGCATCGTAGTGTGGTGTCCATAGTTTAGCTGTCGCAGATGACGATGAGAGAAAAGAACACTGTCTAAAGACCTCTGTATACGCTCGAACACGTTCCAATGCGTGCACCAGCCTACCATCACACGTGCCGAGTGCATTTCATTCGGAAGCAACCTACACAGAAATCGGACTCCTCCATTAGGCATAGGCGAACCTAAACCATAAGACCGAATTTTTATTACGAATCTAAAAAGGTTTATGGCAACTCGAACGCAGCAAGTCTTTAGATACAAATTGACGTTGAATTCACGGTGTAAGGAGGAAACTGAATTTACTCTTGACGTATGAAAGAACTTCCTCGGTTAGGAAGGAGACAAAATAGAATACTTTAGAATAAAATTAGATTCGAAAATTAGAAGATTGCGAATTTTATGGATTCATAAGAGAAATTTATTTTCTCTTTTTATTTATTATTCTGATGAAGATTTGGAACTTCTTCAAATTGTTGGACAAAGAAAATTTAAAATTGGCTCCCATGTCTTGCAATGGACAGGGACAATTTTTATTTCGTATAAAGTTCTACAGTCCCCATATCACTATGTGACTTCTTAGCCACAGAAGAGCCACAGATTAAATTCGTTTATTTATTCGTTGTAGTCGCGAGTGCAGAAAATCCGCTGCCTATAAATAACAACTGAGAAGAGTTTGTAATTCGCGGGCATTGAATGAACAAGCCGAATGTAGGTTTCGCGAAACCTAGATGCAGATACCGCTGATGCATGCACGGCAACGTGTTCGAGCGTGTGCAAGTGGCTCGAAGGAGCAGCGCGCGCGAGAAAGAAAGTAAACGTAGCAAAGTGATTTATTTTTTCAAACGAGAGAAAGAGACAAAACCGAGACACACAAGACTCGTACCATAAACCAGTTCAGCTTTCGCACGTTCCACCATTCCGCAAACTTGCTTTTTCACCGGATCGGCCCGTGGGTGCACGCCGACCGCTGCCATTAGACTGTGACAGCGATCGAAAGCGATTCAGAGCGACGCCGATGAAAGGACACCGGCGGATTTTCTGCCGACGGAACCAGCTGTTCGCCAGGAATCCTGGTCTTTCCTTCTGCCCGCCGTGCTCTCCGCAACCATAATTAAAAGTGAAATCCCGGGATTTATAGGCGTCCGCGTGGGCGTCGCGTCGTCCTGTTAACCGGATGATTTTTCGACACGGCGGACGCTTATCGTCAGCCGCGTCGAACCGTTCCGGCGACCGTTTTATTGCGAGAACACGCGAACGATGTTTCCGTGATACCGGGAGATATTAATACGCGGTTAAATGGATGAATTATTGAACGCACAGATCGGAGATAATTATATGATTTTGACTGTGGCGCCGCGATCAACGGCGCGCGATTAATCCGCGTGAAAAACGATCGCGGACCATGTGTTTAATAGAACGATTCGATCCGAGACGCCTTCTTTGCATTTCACGTAGCTTGTTTCTCGAGAGAAATGGAAAGCCAGTGATTAACACACGACGAACCTCAGTCTTTCATTTTCTTTTTCGAAATGCGAGCTAGTAAATATTTTCTCGGTAGGGGTACCACGAAGTTGAAATCCTAAGAGAAATTGACTTAAAGCGAGAAAGACTTATGACTTAGTTATTTTTCCGCCATTTCTGGCATTTCCTAGAATCGTGTACTAAAGTCATGAATCGCTCTGCTGCTTTGATTATAAGTGTCCGACGTGTTAATTTGTAATCGAAATAGCTTCGAGCGCGAACGGTTGATTTTGTAAAAATTTACAAGACGAACAGAATCGAAGTGACAGGGGTGTTGTCACTGTCGACGTAAATAGCACAATTTACACTGACACGAAGTAAACGAATTATCAAATCGAACGAAAAAGAAAATGACGGACTGCGAAGCGCCGCTGAAATCTGTTGGCGTCGATCACGAACGACGAGTTGACTCGTCGTGCCCGGTTAGCAGGCGACGAACGGAACGAATGGAAAAGTAAAAAAATCGTTGCGGAATCGGGGGCCGATCGGTGGGAAAAGCTCGCGAATCTCTGGCTTAAGCTTCGTTCACATCCCCGCAGCCGAACCGAGGAGGAAGAGCCGCGCGAATGAGAGAATGGTCGCATAATGGCGGAACGCGATGAGGGCAGGGGACGATCATCGCGAGACGGCGATCATCGGAGCATAAACGCGGAACCGATCCCGACTACCATGTTCACTGAACCGTTGACCGAATTGTGAAGCAGATGTGACTGTACTCGTGACGTTTCGAAAAGGACACTGTACATAAGCAAAAGAAAAAAGAAAACTACGCTCGTTCATACGCATTTCATAGATCCTTTTGCAGCCGATTTCGTATACACTTTAGTGAACACATACACACGAACGCATACATACACACACACACACAAATACACATGGTCGGTACCAGACGCTCCACTACAAGCATACACACACACACACCCTCTCTCTCTCTCTCTCTCTATTACACACGCAAACACGTACCCGTAATTTAAAGCGAACGTGTGTGAATGCGCGAGCGGACACAATTATGATCCGCGCGATGGAAACGACAAGTCGTCTCGCGTTAATTAACGACTCGTACGCTCATCGTTCCATGGGACGAAGACGATTATGATAGCGAGGATGAAATGGTTACATGAACGGCACACTTTGTACTGGGACGCAGGGTGCAGAGAAGATTTTTCCCACGGTTTTTCTTCAGCCTTTTTTCTTTTTCGACTTTGACGCGGTCGTGACGGATTTTTTGTCCGATCGAGAACGTAATTCTGTTTCCTCGGGTTTCAGTTTGTTAAAGAGCGAGGGATTAACGAGGGACGTGGAAAGAATTTTTCATGGATTTTGCGACACGTTTTTTTGAGAGAACAATGTTGACTAAGAATTAGTAGCTGAAATGAGGCGACAGTAGACGATTTAATTGTATTACAAAATTGCTCGCCGTGGAGTGAATTATTCGACAATTAGTTCTACGTAGGAGAGTCTGTTTGACCTTGGGTTTTCATAGCTGTGACCGCAGAATTGCCTCGAAGTCATGGAACAATGGACTCCTCTTCACGTAGACCGTGAGGAACAGTATTTAATTATGTACTATAATCGTTTACGTTGGATAGTCTGGGGAAATTTGTAATGGTCAGCTCTTTACACCCTGCGCACACATACACGACATTCAAAACTTCGCATGTATTATACGTAAGAAGACAAGATTCATCGAATTCAACGTGCAAATCGTACGATCGTGTTGTTTAAATTACTGTTAATCGCGTATGCTTTAATTGTCCGTTCGATTGTTGTTGTTCATTCTTGTTATCGTCATTATTATTATCATTGGAAGTGATGAGTGTAATTATTGTCACTGCAGTTGCGTTTCTGTTTATTGCGGATCGTTATTATTATTATTACCATCACTACGACGATGGCGATTATTATTGTAATTGAATAAAACGTTCATTACGAAACGACGGAATTACTTAATGCAGTGTATACACCCGCACAGCCCTCGAACATTATAAAATTTAAATCGAAACCATTTGTCAATTTGTTTTTTTTTTCTTTTCACATAACGCGGTATAATGCTGCCAAAATTGCTGGCGATATTTCGTGATTATTGACGCGAGAAAAATGATTGTCTTCTTATAAACATTCGCAGACTTAAAGCAAACTTGAATTCTTTACAGATCCCTGATTTATCAGTGTACAGCAACCACATAATCGATAAGACAGTGAACACTGCCAGAAACAGAAGAAACAGAAAGCCAACGACCAAGCCAGCCACCAAGGAAATTCTCGTCGGTAAGAAGGTGAATCATCACGGAACCATTTCGATTATCTAATGTTACATTCTCAGACGAACGTGTTCGAATTAAACAGATATTTTTTACTGCTGTTTTTTAAGATTTAAAATATTGAAAGTAAAACTAATGTCAAGGACCAAAAATTCGTAGAAATATTTTACTGCTTTCTAAATATCTTGTCGGTGACAATATTTCTCCGTCACACGCTCGTGGGGCTTTAGAGCCCCATTACCAATTTGGTGTCGCGTCCGACGTTACCGACAACTCATGACACTGGAATATTAGCAAGAATCGAGTAACCTACATACTCCATTTCTACTCGTATATATCTTGCATATGCATCTATCTATAAAGGCACCAGGCACCTGTTCGTGGAAGAGACTATCAGATCAGGTTAAAACATTGAAAACGTGAAACTTCTTTGATAAAATTTGCACAATTTTCAGAAAAATTTCTAAGGCGATCCTAGATATGTATTCACGCAGGAAATTTTGAACGTTCGCGGACTTAAATGAAAGACAGAGGATATTACTATGTGATAGGGGCACTCAAGTTTGAAATATTTCTTTGGGCCTTTGTCTCTACTCCTATATCGAGTGTATGCTTGTACATTCTCGGTGCAGGCATGTGCTGCCAGTTGCAGTTAACTCAGAAACCTGTTCGGAGTTTCCACCTCGTCTGAGAAAATAAAAAACTGCTTGTTCAAAGTAAAAACATCCACATCACAGTGCGCTCCGATGAACAAAGCATGAACCAATCGCTCGGCTCGAACGGCAAACAGAAAGAATCACTTTATAGGATGACGTAATTTTAGCTGCATTTTAATAATTACGCAACTCGGATTTTTATTAATAGCTGTCGTGATTTTGTCGTAGGAAATACTTCAAACACCGACAAGCTGCAGGATTCACTGGAGACGCAATGTAAACTTCGTCAGTGTACACTAAAGTTTATCACGTCCGAGTTTTTAACGCTGTGATCTTAAAGTAGAAACTGCCGGGTAAAAATAATCCTGAGTTTCACGAACAGCGATTCCCATTAATACTCGGACTTTGTTCAAAGGAGAATAACATTTTTAAGATCGAACCAGACGGTCTAAGATTTTTTTAGAAACTTGAACGATCGGTTTAATAAAAGATACGCGAAAGACATTCTAGAAAAATTGCAATCGGTGGATATAAAAAATTCTACATACGTTATTATTTGTTGTTCATTATGAAATAAATTATCCAGGCTTTGTACGAGCTTCAGGAGCAACGTTCTAAAAGTCAACGTGCATAATGTGTCGTGTATGCAGGAGACGAAACGATGAAATACGAGACTTGTCTCGTTTTGTCAAATTCGCAACCCGAAAACGACGGTGGTTGCATAAGACGCAGGAATATTGCAAAATCATAACTCGCGTTTACCCAACTGTTCTCTCCACACGACGACAAATGAAATGCTGTTGTGCGAAATATCCAACACAAACAAGCAGAGAGCGTAAAACAGCGTAAAGGGAAATTCGTAGAAGTGTGGCGCGTCATTTCGGGCCGTGCGCATGCAAACAACAAACCTCGTTAAATATCGTTTGTTTGTGTTAAAACAAAGGGGCGCCGTTTCGGGCCACAAACAATGAGCTTAAAACCGCAAACAATTCTCTCTCCAGAATCGCCGGAGCCACGGTAGAAACCAGTTGAATCTATAGCAAACTAAACAAAACGCTTTGTTTGAGTCACGGGGTAGTCCGCGCGTCGTCGAATTCGCAATTAAATGTATTGAACCGAGTATAACTCATTCCGTTACAGAGTGATGAACGAGTGTTGCTAAAAATATTACTCCGATTGACTACATAAATTCTCTGGACCGGAAATTCCTTCCGACTGGACAGATTTACCGTGAAAGGTGGCGCCCAACACATAATTCCTGTTCACGCACGAACACCACGCCAAGAATACGAGTCCGCCATTGCGAAACAGTGGCGAGAAGACACGCAGCAGCTGGCTATGTTTCAAAATATCGTAACGCCTACTCGAATCTTTCTTTCCGATTTATTCGGTCATGGCCTACAGGCTGATTCAGAATCGCTGTACAAAATTTTGCGAGGACCTGTACATTTACTGTACATTAAATTTTTGCACCCTAATTGACGGTGTATTTTTATAGAGGTCATTAATGTCCTGGGAAAATTTGTCTCCTCAATTTATACAGACATGATCTACTTAATAATATACTACCATAAGTATTGAACAGAAATTAGCAGGGAACCATTTGTACAAATTATTCTACAGTAAATTAAATTTTTGCTTCACGATGAAACATTCACTGTACATTGTTAAGATTTAAAGTGCTTTCATCTTTCTTGCAATTTTAAGATCGTCAACGATCTTGGAAAGTTGTCTGAAATGCAAAATATTGAAAAAAAGCGAAATGTAAATAATAAAATAGCAAGGATGGAGGGAAATGTAATAATAGAGACACGAAGGAATAATAAATTACTGAATCCGTTGTTACGTGAGTGAAATAAATATTAAAGAGAATGAACCACGCTTTTTGCGAAAACCATAGATTGCTCGCAGACGGTCGATCGCAGGGGTGGCTTACGTAACGTTATCATGCGAACTGGAGGGCACACGTAATACGTAATCTTGTTAAGAATTTTCTTGGTGGTAGTACCACTCGGAAACCTCGGTTAGATCGTCAGAACATATACTAAAACATAAGTTGTTCCAAATGAAGTATTTTAACTGCTAACGCGACCTACATATATAAAATTCAAGAAAATATTCGACGACTCCGCGATACTGATCCCACAATTAGTTTCTACGGTCTTTAATATTCGATTCAAGTTTTCACGATTTTTATACAGACAGTCATTATCAGCAGGTTAGAGAACCACAATCAAAACGAACTCAGCAGAATCGATTTAAATTTAAGGAATACTTAAGCCGGATGGAGTCAGACCGCATTTGCATAAGTTGATTAACCATGCAAATCCTTATTACACACATTCCCCATCCTAACTTCGCGACAGGGCTTAATCCGACCTACAACCCCTGTCTGCCGGAATGTTCATCCCCTTTGGCGACATTTTAAATATTTCCTCTGCTAAAAGGAATTACGATCCATCACTTCATGCTAAACCCTCCTGTTTTCTTCTATTTGGTCCACTTGAATTTGCCTTTAAATGTTACTATGATAGGTACATTATTTTTCAAATTTATTAAAATCCTCCAAAATGTTCCTTTTTGAACCGACTTCTTTATTTTAGCAAATTGTGAGAGAATTGGTGCCATCATATCTGCTCCCATTTGCTTGACACAATCTGTAGTTCAATGGAGAACCGCTTTAATAATAATTGTAAATGCTTGACATAATATCACGAAGGATTATTAGAATTATTATTATTTATTTTAGAATTTTTCCTGCTGGGAATCTCACGAGGGCGAAATTCGTATAGCAGGGACCACAGAGAAGCTAAAAATGAATAGACTGTCCTCGACGACAAAACCGCATCATTAAGCTTGTCCCGCGCTAATTTCCTACAGGAACCGATTAATAACACAGCTGGTTTTCCGCGGGACGATCAATCACCTGAAATAACAACTACAGCATCGCGTTTCCTGGCGAGCATCATCCCACTTTAACAGCGTGACGGCGCAGGGAACGGGTCGATCGTGCCCAGGGAAAGAAGGCGAATTAGAGATCCAATTTTACTAAACTTCTGCAGAATTTGCGTATCAAACGAGCCGTGACTGCTCGCACATGTCGCTATAATTTTAACGACGCGTGCCCCGAGGGCTCGCCGTGCCCTTCTATTTCTAAGGGCGGTTTAGGGGTGGGAAAGAAAAAAGACCGCAGGGTTGCTCGTGACTGAACATCGGACCGGATGCGATTTTTTTCGTTTCGCTAGGGAATTGCCTACGAGACCGTGCGTGGAACTCGCCTCGCTACTGTTCCTCGTTGAGCATTGTGCAACGGGAAATATTCAGCAGAAGTCGGGTCACGGTCCGCCGAAATGCCTTTGGACCCCGGGCAGATCATAAAGGAAGGGTCAAATTTGGATGCCGTCGCTAAAAATGAAAGAGCTGCGCGCCCGGCGATCGAAAATCGATAGAGCAAACACACAGAGACGCGTCGACGCTTTTGTCAACCCTGCGCGATCAAAAACGATGGAAAGTGTCGGATAATTCGACGAAAAAAACAAAATCTTCTGTTCCAATTGTAATAAATGGCGAGGACGATTTTTCTAGGTTAGGCACACCTTTAACCTCTTGTACCAAAATTTTGTAAATTCCACGCCCCTTTTTACAGTACTCTTGATGCATTGAATACAAGTTCAGCTGACAAAATTAAACTGTGAAAATGAATGAGATCTATAGAATACTTTGTGCGCATATTTATGAAGAATGTGCGAGGGTTGGTTTGCATTCCAACCCCCCCCCCCCCCCAAGAACGTCTGTCGAACATCCGTTATTAGGATATCGTCAGACGGCTCTCGCAGCGTCTTGCCCCTCTTCCAGGCCGCAAGAAGAACCTCTTCCATTTCATTGTTCAAGGAGAGGTTCCAGAAGTGGCCAGGACGGTCTCTTCGGCACGCCATTGGCCCATTGTACGGGGCACGTGCATCTGCGCCAGGAAGGCTCCTTTTTTCCACGGATGTACACCGGTTGTCATCGATCTCCCGTTGTTCGCAAATCAAGGAGGAGACTCTGGACACTCGGTGAAATAGGGCCACGTCCATCGAGACCAGGAAGAGACCGTTGCATCTGCCTCTCTGCCGCACACGTGTCCTCCGGTGGATGCATCTTCAGGAAGAAACGCGCGAAGATGTTTTCGCCTCTTCTCTCTCTGACACACACACACGCACAAATCACTCGGAATCCTTCTAATGCTTGCTCGGCCTCTAATGCACGCCATTTGTCACCTTTGTCGGTTCGAGGATCAACTCGACTTATCATTGCTCGGCTCAAGTTTGACGGTTTTATGGTGCTTTTTATGGGAGTGCGACTTAGGACGATGAGGGGACGACTTGTGATTAATTCGGACATTTTTAAGCGCGTTACTGCAAGTTTCGTCTGAGGAGATTCGAATTATTTTTTGTAAAAAATTATTCGAGATGTATTTAGCAGTTCCCAATTATTTTTCACTTCTGAAACGTGAAATTAAGATCGCGTTAATTCTCGTTGCAAAGTTGTATCTCTTGATTCTCACTCATCGATGCCATATGTTTTATATTACTAAACGGCATCGGCGTTTTTAATAAGACCCTCCACCCTTCAGCCGGCACTCTAATCTTCTCTAATTCGCATTGGTTTCCCGTAGTTGTGTGCCTACCTTCACGTAGCACGTACTTTATTGCTCAAGCGCAGCTACTCCCGTGTGCGCAACGTAAATATACTGTAAGGGAAGACGGAGAACCCGAAGCACTCCATTATTGAGAAGTTTGTACTCGAGATTGCTTTATTAGGGTAGCAAATTAATTTCGAAGTTCCTCGCGCGGATCGAATCGTCGGAGATCCCTGGACCACCCTAAAACAGCACGTGCACAGCGTTTCTTTTTTTTTTCGTGTTGCAGAAGGGTGTTGTAGCGAGGTAGGGCGGTTTTCCCATCTGTGTGTCCTCCCCTTGAATCTTTGGCTTGGTTTCTTCCACAGTGATTTCGACAGCTGCTCCTTTAGAACTTCGACACGGGATTTTCTTTGATTTCCATGGTTGATTTCGTGAATTGGGTTCGAGGGTGCTTTTTATTGATACAGGTCACAATTGTGCAGAGTTGTTTGTCTTCGAGACTGTTGCATCTAAACTGAACATTTTTGTAATCTAAAACGTCGATGAACTGAAAAATATTGAATCGAATAAATTCGAAAATTTCCGAAGCGATTCTGAATGATTGAAAACAGTATTTCGAGTGACGAACTTTTTGCGCAAATTCTCTTTGTGCAATGTTACCGTTCATGTAACACTGTGCAATCGATACGTGAAAAATTAAATAAAATCGAGGGAAACTACGTAAATAATATCTATCACAAAAATCCACTAATTTGATACGTTCTGAACACAAGAATTTCCACAAACGTGTCTTTAAAACGTGTATTTAAAAATAATGTTCCATTATTTTCGACTCACTGCAATTATTAGACAAATGTCTGCGTACCACCTCGGTTCTACAATTAATGCCTACAATTTTTATCCTACGCTCTTGGTCGCAGTGTAATTGTCACCGTTTAATGTACGTAATATTTCTTGTTTCGGCCATATAGTTTTATCTCGCCGATTTATCCCAACGTGTACAGAACGCTTCTCCTCTTCTGGAGCTATTATGTTTATGGCGACAGTTTCGGTCGGCTATAGTCGGCGCCAGGGCGGCAACAATGTGCCAAGCTTATCCGAAAATCACAATTTCCACGGTTTCTCTGTTCCGTTTCCCACATTTGATCCCTGCTCTCTGATTCTTAAGCCATCGAACAGATCGACTGGCGATCCCGACAGCTGTTCCCATTGTCCTCGCGATGGCTGCCGATTTTCTGTCGAATATTTCCAGAAACATTTGTCACCGAATCCTCCATATGCATCGAATGTGGTAATTGGATCTGTACTGGTCTGTACCGTGCTTTCGGCAGCTTGTTACGTCGCCGATACATTAATCACGCCGAAAATGTTAACAGTGGACCCGCCATTGTCGAAGCATCGACTTCTTACTCTGTAAGAATTAAAATTATAATAAATTATTCAAGCATATTTCATAATAAGAACTGAACAATATCTGAATAAATTCAATTTTGTCAGTAATTGCATACTTTTGGGTGTTCTGTTCAATGAACCTTACTCCTGCAACAATCGCAAGAAAAATGCAGAACAATTTTATATAGAGACGCATGCATATTTTAACGTAAGACGAATTAAACAACACCGTTAACCTTTGCCGCACTAATTTCTTTACGCCTATAGTGATTAGAACATTAGATTCGTCCCCAAAAATGTCACCGAAGCAGAAATCACAAATTTATATTTGCAGCAATGCTTAAATATTCACTATAAAAGAGTGCAATTTTATTTCGACTAAAACGAGAGGCACAACGTTGATATTCGGTAGAGTAAAATGTTCGCCACGAGCGAGACTCGTTAAAACACAGCGAAGGGTGAACGAATTCTGGCAGAAACGACAAGACCCGGCCAATAACCAAATTGAAAAAATCGTTCCCCCCCCCAAAGTGAAAGTTTCCTCTCCGACAAAGCAATTTCCCTCGATCGGCGAGAGGTCGCAGTCCGAAAGCGAAAAACAAAGGTGCTCGTTACAACGGCTCGCCATTCACGGCCACAATCGAGTAGCTCGGCCCCAAGGCCATTCTTAATCGCGTAACGCGTGCCGTTCGAGGTCCACCCCCTACGCTCGCTTAGGGGATGCCGGTTTCCGGGGGTAGCGGTGACGCGTACGGCTAGGGCTCTCTCTCTCTCTCTCTCTCGCCGTTTAGACTGTCAATGTTAGCGACCGGGACTGACAGCAGGCTGGTGTCGGCACACGTCGTCGAATGGCCGGCAGGAGCGGTGGTAACGGTGCGTGTTGTCTTCAGTGTCGGGCACGCAGCCAACCAGAGCACTCTCTGGTTCGTCACCGTATATCCCCGGTGTTGCCATCGAAAGGGCGGGAATCGTTTTTTTCCCCCGTGAAACCACCGGCGACGATTCGCGACAACAAAACCCTCCGGCGGGGAACCGTGTTGCTCCAGTTTCCCGCGAAATTCTGGAGCCGGAAACGAATATCGGGAATTTATGCTAGCCGCTTTTCCATCTTCCGCGGGAATCGGCACGACCGGTGTGTGTATTTCATCCCCGATATCGAAGTACCGGCGAAGTGCGGCCACTCTGTGAAATGAATATCCGGAGTTCGTCCTCTGCGAACCCGACCCGTTGTTGTGTGCCATTTTCCCGCGACCCGGAAGTGAGACCCGCAGCTTTTATCGCGCCGGTCGTGTCCTTGTGGAAGTATTTCAGCGAGCGTGGAAACTGGCGTGCTCCGGTATCCGAAAAACGCGTTGGAAGTTTTGGATCTCTCGGAAGCGGAGCCTTCTAAAAGATTCACAGAGTGTTCGCGAAGAAGAGCGATTTCGACGTCCTCGCGGAATTGTTTTCGCAAGCGTTGCAATTAGCTCCGTATAATTATCCGGGAGATCAACTGCTAGTGGAAACTCGGAATCTTCGAGAAGTGGAACTGTTCCTTCGAAAGATTCGCGGTGAATTCTGTGCCACTTTTGCGAGCCGTGGCTTCGTGGAATTATTTTTGCAAGCGTTGCAATTAGCTCTGTCTAATTATTCGGAACATCAACTGGCAGGGCTAGCGTTGGATCATTGAAAACTGTTCGAAAGATTTACGAAGAGCTGTTGGCTGCCATTCTTTTCGAGCTAAAATTCGCAGAGAATTCTGTGCCATTTTTGCGAGCCGTGGCTTCGTGGAATTATTTTTGCAAGCGTTGCAATTAGCTCCGTCTAATTATTCGGAAGATCAACTGGCAGGGCAAGCGTTGGATCATTGAAAACTGTTCGAAAGATTTACGAAGAGCTGCCATTCTTTTCGAGCCGTGTCCTCGTGGAATTATTTTTGCAAGCGTCGGGACTAGCTTTGTCTGGGTATCTGGATCAACTGGTACTGGAAGTTCGGAGTCTTCGGGAAGCGATACCGTTCGAAAGATTTGCAAAATAAAAGCGTTCGTCGACGTTGAAGAAGAGAAACTGCGAAAGGAAACGGGTCCGGCGATGAACGGCTTCTTCCCGGTGATTTATCGCAGGGAAACGTATCCAGGTTCTCGGAGAATTTGTTTTCGGCCGTTCCTGGCGAGTTCGTGTCCGTTCTGAAACTCGCAGGGATTTGTAGATGAACGGACAGCTCGAGCAGGATCTGTTTGCGATGTCTGTGGCCGAGGATTGGGTCACGGGGAGGCGGTGAACGCGGAATGCTCGCGGTTAGGATGACATTGTCCGGGATCGTGGCGGAACATCGGCGAATGTTGGTCGACAGCAGCTGATACCGGGGAATTGGATTAGAGAAACCGACCGATTAATCGATCTGTGCCTTTCTCGTTGCTATTTCGGAGCGATCCTCTCAATTCTCGAGGTTCGGTCTGTGCAATGTAGCTCTTGATTATTTTTGGAGGGAAATTTACCAGAAGTAATTTATGTACATATTCACGGAGGAGTGAACGTATATTTATCCTGTATCCGAGCCGAGTATTTTTGTATAATTATTATAGAAGCGGATCGGCGAGAGATCGAATTTCTGTATGAATTTTTGGAGAGTGGGCTTGCGGAGGTATAAACAGACTGTGTTTAGGAGGAGTATGATTGTCTGCTTCATTTCTTTCGGCCGTCAGTACTCCGATGATCTATTTTAGAGAAGCGCGTCTCGCTCCGAAAATAAAAGAAAAATCGGAGTACTTCTAACTGGGTCGTCGACGGAGAAAAATCGCTGGAGGCGCGTCAAAAACTGCCTCGACCCCTCCGGGATTTCGAAAATCCTGATTAATTCGAGAACCGAAAGCGACGACGACCAAATTGTACGCTCTGCGTAAAAATTCTCGTTCACGAGAGTTCTCCGTCAAACTCGATCGAACTCGGTCAAATATACCAACCGAGAACATATTTTAAAACCCGCAGAAAGACGGAGACAATTATATTTCGCAAAGTGGCAATCAAGTCGAGCAAGTGCAAAAACATTCAAACGCTTCCGAACTCGTTTCAAACATCATCAAACCTTCTCGAGCCTCTCCGAACACCGAGGACCCACGAATCAGTATTCGCAAAGACAACGTATTTCACAAGAGACGATCAAGAATCGACTATAAAAGTGCTCAAACGCTTCTAAACTTGTTCAAACCTCGACATAAGAGTATTCTTCATCTGCACATCCAGAAGATTTTCGCGCGATCGAGGAAGGATCGTTTCGAACATATTCAAACTCTCCCAAACTTCGAGAGATTTATTTTCAGATCGACTCGGTAATCAGGCTAACAATAGAAACAAATAGAGTACCAAGCAGAGGAATAATAATCACGCGCCCCGGATACTATTCTAATCCGCAACCTTGAGGAACGGGTTAGCGTTGTCTAGAAGCCTGGAACTTGGCCGTGGCCGATTGATCGCGCACCAGGGTCTCTTCGCTGTACCAACAAACCACCGAGGGAACCTGAGGATGCCAGGAACCGAACAGCCACAGGCCGAAAATAAAGAGAGCAGCGATTTTCATCGACAAATAACCGTCTCTCTTCAGTCTTCCGAGGATTAGCCGACCTGCTGGCCACGGACGCTGCTACCCCTTCGATAATAACCGAATGAATCTTCTGGGGTTACTGTAAAAACAAGGTAGGTCGGCTCTGACACGGATCATCTAGGGTTTCGTTTATTTTCCGCCATCAATTAGGGTCGCGACGACGAGACAAGGTGCTTGTACAAATTGTTCGGAACTGATTTATGTTCGTTTTTTTATCGTAACTGCTTCGAAAACATCGGAATGTTGGAATAAGCTCTGATGGCTTTGGTGAAATTATTGACTAGTCCAGTTAGTTGTTTGCGGTTAAAAGTGTGCAATCCTTGACCATTTCCTGATGATTTAAAATTGTGTACTTAATATTCGATGTCAACAATGTTCATATCTTGTGTTTTATGAATTGTGATCACGTATGTTCCAAGTGCAGTTGATATCTATCAAATCTTTATTTTACTCCAATTCTTTGAAAACAATCAATACGATTAAATTGAACGTATTTGATGAGCATGTACGAAAATAATTCACGAGACCAATTCATTTAAAATAATGTAATAAAAATTTTATGGAGAATAATATATTATACGATTCCTGGCAAGGAATATATACAATACGAGAATCGTTTAACGGGTTCACGGAATGATTGAATAAATGGACGAACATGTCGAACAATTTCAGCCGGATTTTCGTTTCCCGCGGTCGAAGAAGAAGCCGAAGAGCTGAGCGCGGACCAGGCCCCATAAAGTGGTGCTCGAGAGTCCAAGGAGCCGGTGGAGAACCAACAGAGCCACCATACTTGAACTCGTTCGTACGGTGAACTTGGTGCACCGTATCGATGCACTTGAGAAACATCGAGCTCCGCCCGGCTCGTCGAGCAAGCTAATTTTAAGACGATCTCGAGAGGACTCCTTCGATCTCTGTGATGATCAACGACCATGGCGCCAGGAGCAACGACCCTGACGAGTCTCCTGTTGCTGATGACGATCGCGAGGTGCTCGAGCGACTTCGCGAGCACCCAAACGCCGTTCTCGAAGGTTCTGAAGGGCGTCAAACTGCCCGGTGGTTACATGGAGGTGATACGGGAGGAACATTGCTCTCAGGACACCGTCAGACTGACCTGCAGGTCCCTGAAGGCGTTCATCTTCATCATCGAAGCGGAGTACCTGGCGAACATCACTCGTGCCTGCAAACACCAGCCTCAGAGGGTGACGAAGAAGACGTGGAGCAAAGGTAGCTTGGAGGTCAAGAGCCAGAAGTTGAAAGGGAATTATGTCGATGATCCTCAAGAGGAGAGAGTGGGACCGGTGGACATCAGACAATCGGTGAACAGGATGTGAGTTCTCTTGTTGTATGTGGTATTAAATAACTTTTTGCCGGGTTCTCTGGGAGTTTAATAGGTCATTGAAAGTTTGAGAAATTCAGGCTTCGAGGAAAATGTCTTCTCTGTTTAAGCAAGGTAGAATTTTGAGGTTACTTTTAAGGACTACTTTTAGATTCTTTCGGTAACGTAGAATTCTTAGACTCATTTTAAGGACCATCCATTGTGGGTAAATTTTTCCAGATTTTTTAGCAATGTACAATTTTTAGGTCCTTTCAAATATGAAATGGTGTAATATTTAATGGCGAAATTGATTTTTGAAATAGACATTGGGTTTGAACAAAATGACACTTGACTACTCTCCGTGGTTTCGAGCTATGAATTCTTGTAAGCCCAAGGGAAGTTGTAAATTAGATTCAATGGGAGCAGTTTCTGGGAAAAATGTCCCCAGTTTGAGCCTGTGTCGGATTTTTGACACGCCACAGGGGCCATTGTGTCGAGGACGGAAAGAATGCTCGTTTAATGCTCGGGATAGTGTTTTGCGAAGTTTTGCGCGTTCCCATGGGTACGTTTCGCTCGCTTTTTCGTTGCATTTCAACACAATAACGGCCTCCTAGAGGTAATACGAGTCAACCCACTAAACATCCGCAAGGAAAGCAGTGCATAATGAATATACGGTTACCGGCGCGTAGACCACAAGACTAAAAAACCGCTCCGACCGTTCCAATACACGCAGCTGAAATAAATAAATGAACCTTTCCATCTGACTCATTTTTAATCGGGTACCGTTGGAAACGGGAATTAAACTTCTCTGCAATTTTATTACAGTCTACCCACTTTAATCATTAACTGACGATGCGTTCTTGCGAAACGGTTCCTTCTAAAATTAACACCTGCAGACCTTTATAAGGTCATTTATTAAACATTCTACGAATATATTCACAAATTCCCTAATAGCTTCGCTGCAAAAGGCTTGTTACTTCTACGTATTAATCATTTTAGTACCTACATATTGTTGAGGTACGGCTCGTTCACTGTATAAATTAGTTCGGTATTATTAGCTATGCTTTTAAAAGACCTGCTTCGTTATGCGAACCAATTTCCTAGAACGATAATCTCAAACGTGTTTTAATATAACGTTTTAAAATAAATTGAATCCGGTTGAATAAGATTAATTACAATCGCTGCAGAGATCGGTAACATATATTAAAATCATTACTTAAACCGTCACGTGTACTTCATTCGCTAATGAATTGATGAACCAACGACGGAAATTTCCCAAATTAGATCGGCCAGAACGAATTGAATAAAAATTCTCGAATGATGAAATTCTTGTAAACGGGTATTCAGCGAACCTTCTGGATCTTCAGACGCCATATTGGGTCCTCGGCATTGTCGGCAACAAATGTCGTCGGCAGAAAAGTGCGCCGAGGGTGTTTGAAAGGGGATGAACGTCGAACAATCGCGTGAATGGAGCCTGCAGTCGAATGCAATTCGGTGGAATTAGCCCCCGAGCCTTTTCTCGGCTCTCGCGAGAGAAATCGCTTCTCTCTCTCTCTCTCCCACTCATTTTCTCTGTTCTTTTACTTTTTTTCTGAAACGGGCGAGAGCCGATCACCCACGCTCCCCGAGGCCTTTGTGCGTGCCGATATATGTATGTGTGTGGCCGTGACGTATCTTCGCAGGGCGGAGCGAAATCTCGGACACGCAAAATCGTCGTTTGATGTGCGCCAGCAAAGCGTGCGCGAAGTTTTAATTGCCTTTTGAGCGACGTTCGATGCCCGCCGAAGGAGAAATCGTTTCCGGGAGAGCGCATCGCGCGCGAGGAGCACAGCTCGATGAACTTTGCAAATAAGGGGTTGCACCCGCGATCCCGAAGGGAGCGACCTTCCCTCTCTACCTTCTCGCCCTTTTAGGGCTCCACGAGTGTCTTCGAATCGGCGAATTCATATACTCCACATTCTGTCTCTCCTCGATCGCTCGACCGGCCCGAAGTACTTCCGAAACGCGAATTGAGCGCGATTGTGTTTAGAAAATGTTTCAAAACTCGTCTCTTTGATCTTCGGTGTATTTTCTGGCGCAGGCAATCCTCGAGTAATAAAATAGACCTTGCTGAATGCCGAGCTTTTATTGATTCTCCCGCTGCAATTTTTCATAAGCGAGGCGAATGTTTGTTTGAGATCCGTTTGAAAGCCTGGAAACACGGAGAAATGTTCAACTTCAAAGAGAAGTCAGAAGGAAGAACGGTTAAATAAAATACAGCGAAACCTGTTAAATTAAAAGTTGTGATTGTGGACGTGAGGAGATCGTGAATTTTTATTCTGTACAATACGTGAGAATCTACGTCAATTTCTAATGCAGCTCTTTTTTCCTAGATTGTATGTATAATTTCCTAAATGCTCATGACGGTATGCAGACTGTCAGGATTTATTTTTGGGAGGATGTGTCAACTCCTAGAACAATTTTTAAACATTACAAAAATCGTTTATTAACAGCATTTTCTCTTATTAGGTATTTCTACTTAATCACATTTCTGTAAAGTATCGCTTTTATAAAAGGTTTAAATTGTCGAAGTTCTCTTATGAACAATTGAAGCAGTCACTGCTAGAATGCAGATATATAGAGACAAGATAGATATATTATGCAGACATATTACGACAAGATTGAATATGTGAAATATAAAACAGTAGAAATATTTAAAAACAAAAATTAAGAATGCCCATGTATCATGTTCAGTCTACCAATCTTATTAAAGAAAGAAAAAATTTTGCATTTGGCTCCCGAGTCTTATAACCGATGCAAATAATTTTTCTACAAATAATTCTTGTATCCTTGAAAATTAATGAACCGAGTTTCGCAAGAAAGCCATCTGGCTGTCAGCCTCAGACAGCATTGTCATCAGCATGTTCGAGGCATCAAGAAAAAATGATTTCGATTAAAGAATGGCGGAGTCGAAAGTAGCCAGCTGCGTCGAAAAATTCAAAGGGATTCCTCTCCGCGTGGGTGGCGCGCGAAACGTTATTTCCCCTTTATTTCCGGCGTGGGGTGCAATGGGGGCCGATAATATCGCCAAGAGAGAAAGAGAGAGAAAGGGGGTAGACACTGGCTGCGTCCTGGTCACGTGAAAGGGGTGAAAAACGTCCCCTTCGGCCATTACGACCCTCGGGCCGAGTTCACTTTCGATCCCCCGCGCAACAATCATCTCGATCTGAAAACAATCACGATTTCTCTTTCGCCATTCGCGAGAGGGGGCAGTTTGCGTATCCGACACCCGATAGACGCGTTAATGGCCAGCATCGCGTATTTAATTGACGTCCCCGGACCTGCCAGTCGATACAATCTGTGATTCGGCTTTGGACGTCTGCGGCGTGCGAATTTATACTGGCGGGCGTTTGCGCACCGAGTCTCTTTGATGTGCCGACGATTGTTCCGTCTTGTTGATTGTTTTGTTCCTATGAAATATGCAAAAAGCGAGTTTCGAAGCGATCGAGCTGAAAATATGCACGGGAGGGCGAATATTTCTCAAGGAAACAATTAATTGCAGGGTTTTTCCATACTCGGAGCAAACGTTGGGCTAATTTTTAGAACAGTGAGGAAATTGTTTCTCTCAGCCTCGAACCTCCATTGCGAATTAATACCTACAACAATGGTTCTCTGTATTTCAGATGCTCCGGGAAGAAGCATTGTCCGTACAGCTTCATCACCGATCATCCACGCGCAGTTTATTGGAGACCGGCTGCTTTGCGAATAAAATACGCCTGCGTTCCAGGTAAATTATGCTCGGAATTTTCTTGGATCTTATTTGCATGGAACTTGAATGTTACGGAACGATATTTGAATAAATGCTGGTTTATCTTTCGTTGTTGTACGCGCACAAGAAACTACTTCCGCGGAGATAACGTTTAAAAATTTGAATAATGTAGCGTTTGTGATAAGGTGATTTTATTCGTTTTATTAATTTTTGTACGTTTAAGAATGATTGGATAAGAGGGCACAGGAAACGGTATGAGAAACAGGAAGTGCGCGCTATTTGGTTACTCCACACGCGCACACGACGCTTCCTCCGCTCGGAACAGCAGGGAGTCGATTTCCAGCCGTGTGCAATCGATAATCTGCGATCTAGATAATCGGAAATAAATATCAGTTCTTCCCGGTCGAACGTGCAGAGTGCACGAGGCGACACGTGTGACACGTTCTGCCATTTCTATCTTCTAAAAAACACGGTTCGCTGCTTGACAAAATAATAATTTTCTGCCTTCAGTTTATAAGTTCCATTGATTTTTCTCCCGTTGAAAAATTCAGCACTTTTTCCAATATTTTCGCATCAATTGCAAGTCGAGATGCAGACCAGAATGCAAATAAAAATTTAAAAATCCTTTTAATTCTCCTACTGTCAGAATGTTCAGCAAATTATTTTCCGGGATAAACGGGGATACTTTGTCAAGTGGTTTTTGTCAAGTGCCGGACGTTCAAAAGTTAGAAACGCGATTCGAGGCGGTTCCTGTCTGAAATTCCAGGGGATTACGTATTCCTCCTAAAGCCTTACAATGGCGGCAAGTTCTTCCGGAAAGCGACAACGTGTTTCGTAACGACCGGTGCCGTCTGCGACGGAGGGGAAAGAAAAATCCTTAAAGGACACGCTAATCCCTTATTTCTATGCAATGGCGTGTACCGAAGTAACAGACGCGAGAAGGCCTCGACGATTTGAATATAAAGTGGGCGAAAAGAGCGCTCTTGTCCATCTTTTATGACTTTTATTACCTCCGACGTGCAATTTTAAAACAATTTCGATTTCTGAACTCGAGCCAATTTCTGCAAAACATGTGCGCCATAAATAGTATCCTAGACTCAACGAAACGTGAGACATCGTATGTTTGTAGTATTCTAGAGTCAACAAAGCATGTATGTACGTCATGAACAGTATTAATTATAGCATTAAAACAAGCAACACGTAGTTGAGCGTGGACAAAAAATTACTCAAACGACGCAACACGAAGTCAGCTTCAATTTCCCAGAGTCTTTAATTTCATCTGAAACAAAAGCTCACCCCCGGGGGAGATTCCTTTACCAAACGAAAATCCAGAAACAGCGGGTATCTCGTCGCAAGGGGTGATTTCACCCCTCTGACGGCATACAAGCGGTGTCAACCGCCCCCCACCTCCCTACCCCAGGTGTATCCGTACCCCGTTTTCGCTCGTCGAATGGAAACTGGAGCAAGGACACCCTCGCCGACTGCTGATACCACATAATGGTGCCCGGAGTCACACTTGAAATCGACAAATGGACCGGAACGGATGCAGATGTTTGGCCCGCGTCCTTCTGCTCACCGACGGTGTCCTTGCACCCTTGGGGAGTACGGCGTGCGCGCACAGGGGTGGCGATTCAATCGAGCCGAATCGAAGCGTAGAAAATAGGATTTTCCCGTGCTCGGAGATAATTTATACTCTTTTTCCCTTTCCCCGCGCCGATAATTCATCCCCCGGACGAGCTGGAAATTTAATTTGCTCTCCTCGAGCGCCCGTAACTGGAGATCGTAATGTAAAACCTGGGAGATGAAACCCCCATGAAAATAAAGGAGCACTGAATTATTACCACGGGCAGTGTCAGTCTTTAAATTTGTTTAACTTGGTGCAAAAAGATTTTGAAATATTGCGTCTACGCTCGTTTCAACCCTAAAGCGCAGACGGTTTTAACTGCTTACTGGGTCCATTCAAATCAGTATAGTTAAATTTTCTTTTTTTTACACATTTTTGAATCTCTTGTCTTCTCTTTGCAATGACCTCTGAATAAGTGATCTGCGATTTTTTTCTGCAATTTTATTATACTTCGAACGCAAATTGTACCACCGAAGAATTTCAGAGATTCGACATTCTTGTTCAATAAAATAAAGCGAATAAATAATGTATGAAATCGATAAAGAGGGATGGTCGAGGATTAATTTTGTAGAACAGCGATCCTCCAGCGATCTATTTCTCTTATTGCCGGGGGATGCTAGGTCCCTTATCTTTTTCCATTCCGACTTACGATTCGCGTTTCGTTTTTCTGTCGTAGAGAACTCCGTCAGGAAATACTGCAACGAGGATCTGAGGGTGGTGGAGGGCGAGGGCGGTTTCGTGAACTCGCCCGGTTATCCGCTTTATTATCTCGGCGAGAATACGTGCGGATGGACGTTCAGGTCCGCTCCTGGCCAAAGGATCGTCCTCACTTTCCACGACCTAGATATACGGGGTGAGTATCGATCCGCAGCACGCCAGTGCCCTTCGTAACCTCCGGTAATTAAGCCGAGTGGATCCCGGGGTAGGGGATCGATTTAAAAATCATGAGACCGGAGAGGCCCCTCTAAAGAAGATGAATTGCTCCGGCCGACCGGCGATCCTCTTACGGCCGCGGAGGAACGTGAAATTTTCAGGTGCATTGAACAATTCATACGATCCCGGGAATTTTCCTGCGAGATCCCACGAAGCGGTTTCGTTCTGGTTCTTTAACACGGTGACTGCTGTTTCGCCAATTCAACGAAATTATTTATCCAAACATCGTGTATCCATATACATTATTTATCCATACATCCAAACTCGTGAATCAATTTTTACCGCAATTTATTAAGCAAACTAAATTTCATTGGCATCTGGGATCTGCGAGAGCGATAGAAAACCTTTCTAGACTCGCACTATTAAATAAATTGTTTTTGTCATTGCTGTGGCGCCCAACCTGTTAAAAATAAATTTTTACACTAATACATTCATTCTACCACATTTTGGTGACAGCCGGAAAATGCGAAATGCACTATCATACATTTTAACTTTCAAATTTTCCCTTCATTACATTAATTGCTTTGATCTTAGAGAATTTTTGAGGTTGCTGGTTAAAGTATCTTAGAAATTCTCAGTGGATTCTTGTTCTTCTGATATTAGTTTTATGCAATGTAAAAACAACAGTATTATGTGAGGAAAGCTCCGAGTCAGTAAAAGAAATATCAACGAATACCTTTGACCTATCTACTGGAGGGTTTAAAGATGAAAATGTAAATGAAACAAAAATGGAGAACGCAACAATGGTTGCCTAATGGAAGATTCGTGTATTCCGCCAAATTGACCCAAAAACTAAATTCGTAGAAGTACACCAGTTTCGTAAAGTAGACCGCTTTAAACGTTGTTTGACCAGATCAAACGACTAAAATTAGTCGTTTTTCAGGACCGAGAGTGGACGGTAGCTGCGTGGACGTCGTGAGGGTGCGCGACAGAGGAAGAACGCTTCTGGAACACTGCGGCACCGCAGCTGGTGTCAGGGTCATCTCGAATTCGAACGTAATCACGCTCGACCTTGTCGCCTCGATGTGGTTCTACACGGCCCGGGGATTCTTCTTGCATTATCAAGGTCAGTTCCGCGAGCCGGGGTGGGCGATCACACCTTTCTTTTTTTTTTCTAGAGTCGAGGAAACACGATCGACGACATTGGAACTCGAGACGGACGACCGCGTCGACGTTTGCGCAATGAATCTGTCTTTCATCCAGAAATAACGTCGCGCGGATCATTTTCGGTGCTGGAGCGTGACATGCGCGTGTCCGGCCATCGCGGTGCATGATTCAGGACGGATATCAACGGAATCGATATCGTGTTTCAGCGAAGAATGGATACTTGGCTGTGCCATAACGCCATTGTCGGATGAAATTGATTCGTCGAGTTTGTTTCATCTATTTTTATCGTTCCTCATTTTTCGGTGGCGCGGTTCAATGATTTCTCACGGCGATACCTGTACGACTACTTTAATTGTTCGAGCGTCAACGCAATTATTTAACTGTTCGCGAACGAGATCTTTTGGAAATGTCAAAAATATGTCAGTCAGCGAGCTAGTTTATTTGATTATTTAAGAACTCCGACTGTTAATAATAAGGAGTTGGCTTAAGGACAACGTAGGATGCCGATTCAATAATTGAAATTTCAATATATAATTTAGAAAATATTGGAGCACAGTTACTATAATATTAAAGTTTGTCGCAGTGAAGTTGTAGTTAAATAGGTTGCTTCAGAAGCACAAAATTTTACACTAGAAAACTATTGCGTTTCCATAAGTGATATAGAATGTCGAAATAATAATTTAAGTAACAATATAATACATAAAATACTAAGACAATATCTCTATTGAGTCTCTGGTAATATAAACATTCCGTAAAGAAGTTGTTATATTTTTAACAATAATATAAGACTTCAAGATAACAATTTGAGTGGCAGAATAATTTTTAAAAAGTGGTTGCATTGTCGTACTAATATTCAAAGAGTCAAACGAGTACCTACAACCAACTACTACCAACCTTGAGAAAATGTTTATATTTTCAAGAATGGTATAAAATGTTAACATGATGATTTACGTACCGGGTACAACGTATGAAATATTGCCTGACAGATATTCTAATTTTCAGTGTCGGGAGGGTAGCTCGACCGGAATAAATTTTTTGGTACACGGAGAGATATTTTTGCAAATTATGTGTGTTCACACTCCCAGTCGGAAGGTAGAGGCTTCGTGCAGTGCACGTGGATGAAACTCACGTGACAAATGGTTTAATATTTCAGTGCTGGGATGCCCGGACGTATCAACACCAAATGGGAGCTACATATTGAATGGCAGCCTGACGTCGAGGACGTTTCTGTGCAAATTCGGTACCGTGTTTCCGGACAGTAAGGAAAGTATACGGACACTCGAGTGCAAGAACGGCAAGTGGAATGAGAGTGTCATCGCCATACCGAGCTGCGAAGGTAAGAAAATCTTTATTGTAGGACGTTCTCTCGACAAACTCACTCTTACCCCCAATTTTAAATAAAGCGAAACTTGGAGAACCCTAGAAACTCGTAACAAATAATACTCTGAGAAATAGTACAGTATATAATCCACACAATGTTATGTCAGTTCTTAATAGTCATCACTGTAGAGTTGAATCAACTAGTGTGGTAGTTGAAGAACAACAGATTTAAACAAACTCTAAATTGTGAAGTTCGTGCTAACGAATTTATTACCGGATAATTATTTCTGAATATATTCTAGAAATTTATCTGAAGTTTTACCATTAAAATACGACTTAATTTTAATCCTCATCGCAGAGTATGTTTAATCCTCTGTTAAAACGATCTCTTAAAAAACGCTCGAATCTCTCCTTATCATTAGCTAAATGAAGAAGAATTAATCGATAAGTATTCTCATTAAGATAACAGTATCACAATCAAAATCTTACCACTACAAATGAGTAAAATTGTTATTCTGTAAAATTGAGAATATCTGTTCTAAAGTGAGCAATATTTTATAAACGATACGTTAGAACTAACTACGCGAAATAATATTTCGCTTAGGATGTACCAGAAAAGGTTATTTTAGCTCGTGAACTCACTTTACGATGCATAAAAATAATTATAAACATCAAGACATGGCCACAACTACTTTAGAGCTATTACTACCCCTAACTACTTTAGGGGCAGTAAACCACTTTAGGGGGTACTAACTCCTCCAAAGAGGATTTCGTTCTGCTAGAAAAATAATCTCTAAAAATTTCCCTGCACGTACCACGGTAAATGTTTGCCAAATAAATATTCGAAATGAGTCGATGCGGCACGATTTAGCAAAGTTCAGGAAATCGGTAAAATATTTTTGATTTTAAAGACGATTTACCGAGCACCGGTAATAGGTGCTCGAGCGAGTAGCTACGTCCCTTACGGGCCACCCAGGAACCCATGGCTGACCATCACTTTGGTAAGGGGAAGTCGATGGTGGGGCTATGAGGGATGAGTGGAGGGAGTTGTCGAGTCGAGGGGAGGGAGAAGGATGAAAGAAAAAGACGGAGGGAAAGAATCTTGGGGCGGCGAACTATTCGTGGAGGCACCATAGAACGGGAGCGTCGCGCACGCAACGACGCCAGCCGTCTCGACGCCACGTGTCTGCGCGAAAAAATCGTTGGAAAATTAATTTTTCGCGCACCTGGTCCAACGGTATCGAACGATCGCGCCTCGAGCCGCTCTATCTAACGATATTCGGCTCCTTGATAAGATAGTCGCGCGTTATCACCTCGAACATTAATATTCGCGTGCTCTCGTCAAAGAAGATCCACGGCTCCTCTACGCTCGTCGCACAATTATCAGGTAATTCTTCTAGAAACCATACTAACGCTGGAATTACCGAAACAGCCAGAAACGATTGTCTCTAACTTTTTCCGTGGCGTCATTGCAATTGCACAAATGTTTTCGTAAGAAATTTTTGTACAGACTTCTTGGTCGGAGCACATTGATAAAATCGCACGCAGTCTGAATAAATGCAATCTTGCTATTGCTAGCTTGTAAAATTGTAAATCGAGACTATTTCACAGCCACGAGCCTGAAATAATTAAGTATGATTATTGTAACGCAATTCGTAATTATTAATCTGCGGATCTTCATGCAATATAAAAATTGTCTGCGTCCATTTTGAGATACCGGAGTTATATAAACACGTATTTCTTTTCTGAATGATTTTGAAAATAGTATGATAGTATTTTTATTTAGTATTTTAATTTCGTAACAGTATTTTCATTCGAAGTTCAATTATTATGAAACAGTTTTTTCTATATTTACTGTGCATGTCATTCAAAACACGTATAAACAATTTCTTAAGACAATTTTTATAATTAGTTCATGATTAATATTTAATGTTCGGTGATTCTAGTGTTGATGGCATTTTCCCATCGTTTTTTATAATCGTTAATTGTTGATAAGGATTGGTTAAATGAATGCAATGCTGGTTGCATCATTCGATAACGGAACATTCGATGGAATAATTCGGTGGATTCGTTTGAGGGTTATCAGAATTTCTTTTCTTGTGCATTGATAAGAAGTGCATATTCTTCTTGCATAACTCGTATGATCAACGTCCGGGGTCAGTGGAATGATCTCCTTAACCGCGCAAAATTCCAACCAATACGGAATTAATTAATGCCACTTGATAACCAGCTTCCGGCAAGCATAACGTGATACGTACTTTAATGGGAATTATTAATTGCCTCGTTCAGCACGGCTGACTAGGCTCGCCGAGCCTCCTTCTGAAGCTTCTTCGCTCTTTTGTTCTTGCGATCGCCTCGTTCGCGATTTTTGGAACGATTCTTGACAATGCGATCGAACAGGCTGTCTCTCCAGCTACGAAATTGATCTTACTAATTTAGTGAATCATTTTAATATTTCCATATTTTATATTTATTTTATTTCTTGATCGGTCTCTTTCTATACACCAATATTATTCTCTCGTTATATTATAATCCTAGCATCTGCAATGATTAAAACCGTTTTGTCCCCAATAATTTCAATTTAATCGATTTAATCATTTGTATAATCGTAATTGTTGAATATTTCTTAAATGTATTATACACAGCTGAGGATTTATTTCGGTAAATGTTTTTATTACCTGGAACGATATAATGTAAAAATACTATTGTAATTATTAGATGAATGTAAATTTTTAACTTTATCTTATCCACTTTTCAAATTATAAATTCCCCAATCCGACAAGTTTCGCATACCGCACGCAATTAATATATTGCATATGCGATGTTGGCGAATAATACAGTGCGCAATCGTCCATGCAATTGACCGATGTTTACGAATTAATGTAGTTGCTCCTGTATTGTCCTCATAATATGTCACAATGCTAGTTCACTTATCAAAAGCGAACGCAATTACACATTTCCTATCGCGTGTTTCACCTCTCGTGAACCGATTATATATTTTCAATAATGCATTAACCAGATTGACCACCAATTATATTATACACGGTACATTAAAATCGGGAAAGAAATTGATATTTAAATAGCTCTCGAAACTAACGCGGAATTTCAATTTCGCATTACCGTCCACGGTCTGATAATTACCGCCGGTGAACAAAACCGTAATATCTCACCGAAAATATCGTCGGCCAACAAACTTCATCGCGCTCGCTTCATATTTTTAATAGGAAAAGTTCCGGTACACAGTTTCAATTAATTTTCCGATCGGAAACATCGATCGCGTCGCGGCCGAGCCAATCCGGAAAGTTTTCCGCGAACTTTTTCCGCGGCCGCGCGGTTCGACCTCGGATCATCGAATCGCAAAGTTTCGCAACGAAATTTCCTCGAATTTTGTTCGTTCGTGCGGCCTCTCGCCGGGTAAAAGAACGCCGAGGCCGAAATGAAACGTTCCGCGGTCAGGAAAAATGACAAGCCTCGTCCCTCGAGTTCTCCCGCGGCTTTTCACGCCCCGAACAAAAGAGATCGGGGCGAATGTGTCTCCTCCGGGCCTTTGTGGGATCCTCCATTCAACCCGCTAATAATTTGCCGCGGAATTTCTGCCGCGGGAATATCGGGAACGTTTTTTTCGGGCCGCTTTCACCGGCCGCAAGAAAAGCCGGGCCGTCTCGCGCCGTTCGCCCCTGATTAGAGACATCAAGCACGTTTGCAAGCAGGCTCGCATTTAATTGTGCATTCGAATCAAACGAGCATAATCTCACTTACTAGTTGCGATCGATGGACAAATTTTGCGAAAATAATTGCCCGAGATATGCGTTGAACCTGAGACCCGTTTCTTATTGATTTTGTAACGTCCTGGAAAGCGTAACAGTGTTTTGAAATTCTTCCCCGGTTTTTGCTGTTTTATATTCCACCGAGTCACTTGTCTCATAAATGCATAAAATCTGCAGCCCGGTGATCGATAGACCACGGATTTTGTGCATTTAACGGGAAATGGAAGGGGAAATCTAAAACAGTAGATGGATTAATAGAAGTTCAAATATATCTGACTGCTATCATGCTCATCGTCTCCGTTCACTATTTGTGAAGAGTTTCTAGAATTGTTTCAACACCAAAAACATTCTTACGTTCTGGAAGCTGAAAATACTAGTTTGAAATGCCAAATCGATTTGCATAAAATCGGTACAAACCCGCTGTGCATTGCAGTTTTATTGGACAGAGTAACTGTCCAAGCATAAAAGTTAACGTTCCAGCGTTCCATAGAGCAGTGATTAGAAATTTACAGTTTCGTGCGCAAGAAATCAGCTGGCATTTAATGTGTCCTCGATGATTTCTAACGACTGCAGCTCCTCGTTGCTTCTTTGGCACGTAGAAAGCTCGTAACGATCCTCACTCGTTTGTAGAAGGGGTTTTAAAAAGTCCATGATTAATATTCAGAGACCACATGAAATGGAACCTTGGTTATTAAGATTCACTCGGATTCGTTCCATATTGATCGCGTTCCTGCTAGCGATTACTGCTTTTTCTGAATCTTTCTATATTAATCATATTAAGAAGCACGGAGACATTCAGGTCGATTCGGACCATAATTTCGGCGTGTTTCACGAGTTCCTTTTTATGCGACGTTTCCGTTTGACGCGTTCATTTTTAGATATTTGTAACGGGACGAAGATAAATTATCGGGATGGCAAGAAATGTGAGATACATCTGTGGGAAATGGTTCCTGCAGAAACCGGATGAGTGTGATGTCGAGGGCGGAGATATCTGTGTGTATACTTTCATTCGAACCTTTTGATGCTGCTGCTATATTACGCCGGGAATATTCTTTTCAAATGCAAAGAAGGCGCGAGGAGTCTGTACTAGAATTTATAAATCTAGAAGTATTCTATCCTGTACAACACGAAAGTATTAAAAATAGTATTCCAGAAAATGTGTTTTGAAAACCGTGGAAATGTGTTGGATGGTTTCAGAATATTTTAAGCAATCTTAAATCGATACAGTTACCACATTAAACTAATAGATTCTAGAGTGAAAATCTGTCAGTACGGTGCAGCTGCAATATCAAAAAGGATAAACGCCATGGCGAGCACTATACCTATTTATTACCAGTGTGAAATATTCAAACAATTAGCCTGGCCAACAACGTATAAGGTTACTAACGACGGCCATATTGCATGTTTGCTGCCCGACGCGACGGTACTTCGACCAAGCATTATAACTGTATCTCAAAAGCATGCAGGCTTCAGGCCAGCATTCGTTAGAATACCTCCTCTGTGATACCAGAAAAGTATTCCAAGAGAATATCTCACTTTAGATCATTCTATTTTTGTCTAGAAAGAATATAGAGGTGATGCTAACGCGAATCGCTTAAAAGCTCCGAACATTTTCGGAGCCTCGTTAAAAATCTGAACACGCATAAATAGTCCCATTTTATTTCAGAGTCGACACACATACACTCACGAAAACATTCTTAATTTACTTTCTTTTCGTAAAATTAATTTTTACATTTTAAAATTGATTATTTCCAACTATTTGGAATAGTTTCTCTAAAATCTCGAAAATAACCTCCATCAGTTTCCATCTTACAAATATTTAAAATTAAAAATAAAATTACTATTAATCGATTGTGAGGGCCACGAATTAATTTATGCATTTAATATTAACAGAGCGCAGAATGTGACTAGAAACAATTTATAAAAATTACAAGGCTGAAATTGATTTAGAACTCCGAATTTTTTAACAATGTCTGCTTAAACGAAGCAATTTCATTATTTCTGGAAGCATGTTTATAACGCCAGTAATTATGAAATAAAAAATGTGAAATCGATCGTGGTACGCCTAGTGTTAAATACTTAGAATGTTCAGAATATTTTTCTCCCGGCAAATAAAAGGAAAGGTTATTCCGCTCGGAGCCGCAGTAGAAACGGTTTCAGAGTCCAGACCGTTCAAAAGTCCCGTGAACTTGGAAAGCTCTCGGAAGTTCGAAAATCTGCACGTGAACGGCACGCGCGAATTGCGCGTCGCTTCAATTTTCCGGGCGGTTTCGCGACGCAAACTTTCTAAGTATCCTGCAAAACAGGCGAACAAGCTCGGGGACGACGGCTCTGACACACATTACATCTGCATACATTCCGGGCGAATGCATAATTCAGAGGAGGTGCAGTTTCGGGACAGAGCTCCGCGCGGTTTTGCGTTTCGCTGGCAAGAAACGTGGGAGAACGAAACAAGTTGAACCGATCGACACCGCGGGAGGGGATGCCGTTCGTGGAAGAAGGGCGAGGAATCCACGATGGAGGTGGAACACGTTCCCCTATCGTGCTCCCCACTATGCTTTCGCGAGGAGGTAATTTTAGAGCCGAGAAAATAAAACAACGTCACGGTTGCACATGTTCGAACAGCTGCCAGCAGCGAGTCTGAACTTTGAGAACGCACTGGCGAACGATGGAAACGCGGCTCCCGTGTTTTCAACGCTAGGTTCACGGAGCACTAAAAATTACTGTTTTACATTACTTTATACAAATAACATGAACTATATAAAGTATATATGATCGAAGTTTGTAGCCATTCTTTAAATAATATATACCCAAAGAAATCAATTTGTTAAATAATTGCTCATAGAGGCATTTTTACAATCTCAATATTCGCAATTTAAAAATATTAGAATCCGTCATTATGACGGGTCCCGTAAGTTTAGTGTTAAATCTTTCGTGTGGCAGAAGTTTTAGTTCGTCAGCGAAGTTGCGATCGAAACTCCACGTTTCCGACCTCTGGAAAAAATTACAAATGTTTTTGTAGGCAGAGAAGCTCGCATTTCCGTGGAAAATGGAAACGCGAAATTAATTTTTGCGAAGTGTGTTCACTTTTGATTGTTATGCTGAGAACAATGTTTTGACCTACTTGGGTAATTGTTTGTTCAGTTTTTTAATCCTCAAAAGCTTTTTAAAAACAGTTGTATTAAATAGATTAGGATTGTATTTCGCCTATTTTCGATGAAAAGTGAGAATTGTTAAAGAAATTTAAGTATCTACTTCGATAATATTCGAAATATTGTTAATCAATAATTATTTCTATCTGCAGACATAATATCGAATGATCTAATAGTACCATAAAAATGATCTGCTGTAATTGAAGTGTGTTTTTCAATGACGTAAGTGAACTACGTTTTGGCACGCATCATTTCGCATGCCACGTGCTGTTGACACTGTTCTCGAATATATTTTCCACGAGACAATGCAAAAAGAGGTTTTGTAAAAAGAGGCTATAAATTCTAGAATCTATCCACGACTTCCTTGTCATGAAATAGTAGTGTGGTTTTTAAATTCAAAAGATACTGCGCAAAATTATCGTCGTTTAAATCCTATTTTGCACACCAACGTGGTTCATTCTGTACATAGAGTCGCGATAAACTGTAGAATGTTAAACACTTGGAGAAATAAAATTCAGCGGTGTCATTGGTCGCGCAGTTATTCTTACGCTTAGAATATCGTCATTAATATTAATCAGGTAACAAACGGCTGATGCGACAACATGGGCGGCATAAATTATTCCTCCGAACTTCCGAGGCTTTCGTTAAGCTATTTCTGAGCGTATGCATTACAGTTTAAAAACTCTTTAGAAGAAAAATCAATATTTATCTTTCTATCACATGATATTCCCGAAGAAGCTCACTAGTAATTTTCTCTTACGGACTCTGAAAATGAAATATTAGAAAATTAGTCTAGTGAAACGCTCTGATATGAATCAGTCCAGCCAAATGTTCCAAATGAATTAGTCTGATAAAATTATCCAAACCAAATCAGTCCTGAAAAATATTCCAAAACAAATTAGTCTAATCAAATTGTCCTAACCAAATCAGCCTTGGAAGATATTCCCAAACCAAATTAGTCCAATCAAATTATCCGAAACGAATTAGTCCAAAACGTTGCTTCAAAATTAATTAGTCTAATCGAATTGTCCAACACAAATTAGTCCAATAAGACGTTTCGCAATAATTTGATCTAGTAAACTGTTTCAAGATCAATGTGTTCATTGAGAAACTCTAAAGTAAAGGGTTCTATTAAGATGCTCAGAGATCAATTGGTACTACAAAAGTCTCGAAAATCAATTAGTCCGGTAGGAGAGTCCACACAATAACTTATTCTATCAGGTTACTCCAAATTGAATCAGCCTCCTGAGATGCTTTCAGAATAAATGAATCTAGTAAGATGCTCGGAAGTAAATTAATCTAGCGAGCTGCTCCAGGATTAGTCAGTCCCATCGCGACGCAACGAAGCAACTGAATCCAGTACTGTGCTACAAATGAAATTAGTCTAATGGTATTCTCTGAAATAAATCAACCCGGCAGGATGTTTGACAATAAATTAATCCAGCGAAGTGCTCCAAGATCAATTACTGAGACGTTCCAGAATAAATTAACCCAACGATTCTCCATAATAAACGATTCTAGCAGGATGCCGAAAAATAAACTAGCCCCCCTGAAACGTTCCAAAACAAACGAATCCACCAAAATTTCCAAAATAAATGTTTCAATCAAGCTAGTTGATTCGGTCGAATCCAGGTTGAAGCGAACTCTGTGAGCACTAAAATAAATTTATGCAGTAAGGTGCTCAATAATAAATCCATCTTTCAACATACTTCAAAACGAACCACTTTAAACTAAATCACTGCAGAGTAATTCACCGCAAAACGTTCATCCACAGACTCTCCCAAAACTGCCGAGCCGGAATGAACCGATGCGCCGAACCGCACTGTGGCCAAAAAATCGGTAAAATTTCCTCCGTCTCAAAAAAAGAAAAAAGTCATTCCGATCCAAAGCGGATCGGCCGGGTGGAGGGAGAAGAGAGCGTGTGGTTCTGATCGTGTGCTCGCCCATGTGGGAGTAGGGGTTGAGCCAACTCGTTCTCGCCGGGGTGGGGTTGCCCCTGTTTATTCCCCCACCTGTCCGCGTTCTATCTCTCCGTCTCTGTCGTTCTGCCCTCACCACAGAGTGGTTCCCCGATCCGTTGGTCTCGGTCGCCGTGCCGGCGAGAGGTAGGGAACGCCGTTCCTCCAGTCGTCGTCGGCGTTTCTGATAGTGGGACCACGCGACTCTTGCCGTCTTATCTATCCAAGCGTTTTTATCAATGGAGAGCTCGCGTCGCCGTCTTTCACGTTCACGCACGCACGCCTCGCGATTACGCTCCACGACGCACGCGCGATATCGTGAAGAGAAGAGGAACAAAGAGCACATCAGGGAACCGTCGAACTTCAGCAACAACAGCTTCGCCGTCAACGTCAACGTTAACAGCAACAGCAGCAGCAGCGTGATCGTTGCCAGGCCGATCCGCTCCTGGACAGCCGAAAGTGTCCGAGCGGACTTTATGGAATAGGCTGGCTATCTAGCAGTAGCTAGACAACGATATAGTCCGAACTAGCTGAATAGAGAGACACTGTATCTCTCGGGTTGGCAGCCCGGCTAGGTATCGAACCGACGCTTCGACGTCGGCACCAACAATCAGTTTGAACAACAACGCGATCCTTGCCTGGACCAGATCCACTCCGAAATTTACAGGCTCTATGGAATAGACTGGCTGTCTAGCTAGTTCTGCTCAAGCTGACTGGCCAGACCAGTGGGTCTCTCGGTTGGCAGCTTGCGAGGTATCGAACTGGCTCCGTACAAGGCTCGAGGACAACTGGTTCGAGGATAATGCTTTGGAACCAGCTCTGATCCTTTGTTGTCTCGAAGAGATAGACAGAGAGAGAGAGAAAGTTAAATGGCTACTGTAGACATACCGGAGAGCCGTTGAGCCTCGATGGAGTTGGCCAGACTGCTAAAAGTCACCTCGAGGACAGGAATCTGATCCGATCTGACCTGCAACGTCCCGAAAAAAGTCCCAGCTGTGCGAGGGCGTTGACACACTCCGGTCAGCTGTCCCTGCGTCGGCTCGATTCGATGAATAATTGAGGGAGGACGTATGCGACGCGTATAGCCGCCGGCGTACTAGGCCGTTACATGTAATTTCGTGATTGATTCTGTCCGTGGAAGAATCGAAAAGAGGAAAATCGTAGAACGGGACCGGGAGGTGTTATTTTCGATGATGATGATGATCGCGGAACGGAGCCAAAGAGTCTGTCGGGAGTAAAATAAACTTCGATCGGGTATCGGTCCTTGAATCCACCGGACCAGAATAGAGAGCACAGTCTTCGAAAAGCACGAAACTTACACGCGCGAGGAGGAGGGAGCGTGTGCGAGAGGGAAGAGTAGCCGTGGCCGAGACCCATGATCCGATCGGACAAAGGAAAACATTAGAGCCCTTTGTTCCGTGAAAAGGTGGATCAGATGTGAGAGATCCACGGGACTGCGACGCAAGGGAAACACCTCGCAGGCAAAGTAGAATAGGACGGCCCCGGGCGGACCAACGAGAAACAACATCAGGTATCGGAAAATTTGTTATGGCAATCGATCACGGTCAGCAACCGAACGGCTGTTCCGAAAAAAGACGCACAATGAGCGTATAAAAGCGTGCTGGGAATGGCACACTCGAAGACGTTCCCTCTCTCTCTCTCTCTCTCTCTCTCTCTCTTCTTCAATCTGTTTCTCTCGCTCTCTCTCTTTTTCTCTCTCTCTCTTCGTCACACGGTTCGTTCTCCGGTCTTTCTCTTTAAATACTCCGAACAGACGAGCCTTGTTGATCGACGCAACGCGCGACGAGCGCAACAAGGTCGAGCCTCGAACATATGGTCGTAAATATTTTTGTTTCATGATCATCGAGCATAAATGGTCTTTTTCCGTTGTAGAAGGTATCGATAGAAGCTTCATGTTGGATAGAAAATTTCGCAGGGAGGGTTAAAACGTTTCTCTTTCGGCAATCGTCGCGTTTAATTGATTTAACGAGGAAGGTCGAAAATGAAGGGTGAAAAATTCTGTCCGGTCGTGAAATTGATAAAGTAAAACTTTTGTTTGTAGTTGGAATGGTTGAAAAATGTCAACAGAAGATTTACGTTTGGTAGAAAGCGTGATAGGGATTGGTTTCGCGTTATATATATATATTTTTTTTTTAGTAGGGGAGATTCACAATGATAGACAAAGAATCTTTTTCGGTGAAAATGTCGACCTCGTTCGAATGAAAATAATTGAAAAGTTCGGACGCGGGATTTATTTTTGATAGAAGGCTCCAGAAGGTCTGGTTCGGTGTTGAATTTTTTTAACGAACGCCGGATTTAAACACGGATTCAACGCCGAAGACGAAAATAGAAGGTAAATAGTTCCGTCGGGTGGTGAAATTGTCGAAATAATATAATACCAGAAATGACTGAATATTACGAATAAAGAATGTATATTTCACTGGATCCTTTATAAGCGGCGATTGAGCGATGCGGGTTGACAATGGGGAATGGAAAATTCAGTTTGAACGAATAACGTCGATAAAATCGGCCAATTAAAATCCCTTTCCGGTGAAAATTATTCTCGAATACTATAGACAGAGAATTCTTATTCGACCGAAAGCTTCGCAGAGGTTGACTCATAGCCATTTTTTAGCGATCACCGCGTTTAAGTGACGAAAATTTCGGTTGAGCGATAGAAATGACGCAATCTGCATCAGTATGGCGGTAGGATGCATAGGGGTTGGCTCGGTGTGATTTCCATAGATTCGACGGAACGAGACGAGAGATTCATCATAACCGGATCGATCGGAATACATTTTTCAGCAGTGAGAAGTGTTCTCGGAAGCATTGAAAGCCTGAAGAGCGTCGAATGTGTAAATCCGAGAAAGAGGGGATAAGGATAGGCCATGTGGCGTCGTTAGCTCAGGGTCGTCTTCGTCATTCGAGATGCCCCGCGCGATGATTCATCACGATGCCACTGCTGTCACATTCTTATCAATTTCGGCCACGAACGGGTTCCACACCCATCAAACTGTTTCGAAAACATTCTCGGACATTGATTTCAATCTGTCTTGAACCTCGGAGTGATCCTCTAAACTGTCCACAGGTCACCGAAGCTTGAACTTTCTCAAAATGCTATTTGGAAGCACTTCTAATCAAATTTCGAAAGATTAGAACCTACGACAATGTTTAATTCGATTCACAATCAATCCCTTGGGTCTCCGGCTCCGTTAGAAGTAGCTCAGACAACTGGATTTCATTAACAATGCTATGTTGGAGCAGTAGAAACCGGTTGCATTCTGGATTGCGCTCTGCACGGTGCTCTTAATTACACAGGATGGCTTCTGGTGCTCGTTGCCAGCTGTTTCGCGATTACTCTTCTTCCAAAGGTTCGCTTACCATAGATAAGTCATTGTTTCCTTTCGCATACTAATGATAACAGTAACGCTCTTCCCTGATGCCTCCGGCTCCAAGAAAGAGATGAAATCTCGAAAGACTCGGAGACTGTTGGGTCGTATTAGATGTTGCCGTTTCAATAAAAACGTCGTTTCCTTTCCAGCAGAGGAACAGAAGTTAACATGACGAGCTCGAGACGTCCAATGTAATTTCGCGAAATTATACAGAACGATACCCACAAAGTGGCACAAACTGTTTCCTCGGAAACCATTAAAGACGGGGAGTAGATTCTTCTCGAATGCCCCCGAGATTCTTAACTGTTACCATACACCTAAAGCGAACGTAGTATGCCTCCGAGCAATAGGGGAAACCTTGTACAGAATCATGCTGGATGTTTTGCGTTAGGCTTACGACGGCGAAAAAGAAAATACGGATATCTCGGGAAATTCATTAACCTTGCTGCTACAAGCTTCGTTGTTTTACTCTCTTTTGCTCAGCCTCGTTTCGTGCGGTTAACGATCGGAATCGTGTAGAGCATATTCGTCAACAAATTACTCTTGTTTATTACGCGTACAGTCCGATGTTGGCTCGCTGATGTATCGAAATTTCAATGTTTAATCAGTTGTTCAATAAATATTCCATATTCTCGATTTCAATTGGTGCAACATGTTGGCCACTTATAAAATATGACTCGACTGTATCCGGATCGAAAATTTAAATGAGATCCCGTGACGAAAAATTTAGCTATCAAAATTATTCAAGGAGAAAGAAATTTTTATTCGGCTTCCATTGTTTGCAATCGATGCGAAAAAACTTTATTCTGCATAAAGAACCGCAGTCTAGTAATATAAAATTTTTCACAACCTGCTAGGGTCTCTGTACAGTCGAGCAACATTCAGTATATTTTTGTACCGAGAGAGAGCAGTCCAGATTTCGTACCGAGTTATTTCATCTGATTCCGTTTCTCGTAATTGCAATTGAACAGGTGAAGTGCTCAACCCCAAAAGCCCATTGAATCAGTATAATCCACTCGAAACGAGAAAGTTAAAATTGATCATAACGAGTGCTGCTCTAAATCTTTCGCATTGCAAACATGCCAATGAAATCCAATGTTCGTTCGATCGTATCACGAATTTCCAAATCTGGTAAAGAAATAATTGATTTCTGCAATCACAGCTACCAAGCGTATCTGGAAAAGCTTAAACCAAAATCTCATCTCGAATGAGAGTAGAGTCTCGCATTCGGGGCTGAATCTTCGCGGGAATCCTTCAAAAATTGATGAAGAAAGATAAATCTCAACTTCCGCGGACAATCGCAATTATTTAGCAACTGGTATCGACTCCGCCCTCAACTCCCTCGGCTCGCGACTCTCCAACTTTTCCTCGTCAGATAACAATTTCTGGGGTAGCAGAACTCCCTGAAGATCCGATCGACAACTGCACAAAGGCACGAAGTGGAGGGGCTCGGCGATGCACCGTTCGATGCATCGCGCGAATGCAACCGATAACAGATAACGGAGTCGTTTCTCTCTCTCTCTCTCCCTCTCTCCCTCTTTCTCTCCCTCGTTTCTTTTCGCCCGTGTTCGCCGGGGGTCAAAGGGCGTCGTCGTCGGCTCGCCGCAAACGAACGGAGGCGTAGCCCCGTCGTGACACGCGTTTCTCGTCGATAATAAAGCCGATGAAATCGCGGCGATCCGGCTCAGTTTGCCCGCGAGTCTTCCAGGACCCTGTCCGCTGCTGAAACCGTTCGAAATAGTTAGCGAACAGAGTTCGAACCGCGAGCTTCCGCTTCGTACGCGTGCGTCAACTGCCGCCGCACTTCCGCCGGATCGTCTTTCAAACGCTATCACGATCTTCGCGTCAGTCCACCGGCATTACTCGATCAGTGTTCATCCGATCCAGATTAACCGAACAGTTACATGTTGACTGATTGATGATCGGTGACAGTGTACACTCTCCTCGAGGAATTTCGACTCCGATTGATAAAAACTTGAAGAAGGTGGTGACAGTGTGAAGGACGAAGGAGCGGTTTTAGAAAGATATTCTCACGTATTTGTAGTTGTCAAAGATTTGAAGGAGTGCTGCCAGTGACGTTTTAAAAGGACCCTTTTATGGGACCTTCTACTCTTCGTTCCTGAGGATCTCTTTATTGAATAACGATTCTTTATTCCGAATATTTCTGGCTGGCAATGTTTTGTAGATTGCGCGAGAAGATGAACGATATGTTGAATTGAATCGCAAAGTTTTGACATTCCCCGGCTGTTGTTAGATTCTTCGTTAATGACATTCTTGGGTTTCAATTTTGTCAAGCACACTTCCGAGAAGTTTAAACAGTCGTTCGGTGAGCGAACGAAGTGAAAGGATGATTCAACGCTCGCCGTACTAATTTTTCCGTCTGCTATCAGCGTCTTTATTAAAAACCTCCTTGACTGTGAATCGTTCCAAGAAAATTTTCAAGAGCAAGAGATCATAGATCAAGTGTTTGGACAAGAGTTTATCACTGAGTCAACTCGGTGAAAAGAATATTCGAGCTCGGCAGAATCCCTCCTCTGTATGCGATCAGCTTCCTCGTTAAAGAGATCCTTAATTTCGAATCGTCCCAAGAAAATCCTGAAGAACCCGCATCAGCAGCTAGAACCGGACCTCTGTTCGCAAACGAACGGACCAAAACGAGGATTCGCAATTTCTCCCAGCTAGCTTCTACGTTCGGCAAAAATCCGAGTTTCCAATTTCCTCGCCGGAATCGCAAAAAGGTCTGGTTCCGAGAGCATTACATTCTCATTAAAACGGGAGGGAGCATTTCTCGTCAGGCTAACGCGCCAAGGTCTAGAAACCTTGCTGTCTCGAGTGATTGATCGCAGAGGATCTCGGTCTTCGTCGGATTAGCCTGATAGCTATCAATTCCCGCGAACTCGCGAGAGACCGAAGATCCAGCTAAGGGATCCGGTTGAAGGGCACGGCGAGCTTCAGGATTAGGGAAATCCGACGGAAAATTGTTTCCGATCGTTGGCGCGTAAGGGCAGCGCGACTCTTGCTCGCGATTCGAGGAAAGAGATATATAGATCGCGCGAAACGAGGGAACCGGAGGAAGGAGAGACTGTAGAGAGAGAGAGAGAGAGAGAGAGACAGAGAGAGAGAGAAGAGGAGAGGAGAAGAGAGGCTTTCGGGGAGAGACTCCGCGAGTCGTTCGAGCGCGGGCCCGCTGATGCTATAGTAGTATAGTCCGAGAAGCAGTGGGAGCTGTGCGATTTTAACGAAAGTGTCGTACAGGAACGCGTTATGGTGGCGTGCGGCAGCTGACACAGCGCGGAAAACACACCACGAATTCGTTTGTAAGGGCAGGAGGACCGTCAGGGAGCTTCTCGCCGATTATCCACCATGATACGAATATTCACCGACACCTTCAAGAACCTGATAAGTGAGTGTCACGGTTGATTCCCACGCCTCAGTTCACTTAGACACCGCGACCACGCGACAATCTTATTTCGCGTTTGCTGAAACCGCTGCTGCCACTTTTCACGATTAGTCTGGCTGTCCCAAAAGCTCGTTTCACGTATTATTCGCAGCACGCTGTGTACGGTTAGAACAGTCTTTCATGCTGGCAAATGACACCGCCGAAGAAGTGAATCTTCTAGAGATGATGTTGCACTGACAGAAAGACGATCACGCTGTTTGTCTACGCTCGGTTTCTCGTTTGTAGCTGCAAAATTGTTTTCCAAGCTGGCAAACGGTGTGCTTGAATACACGAGAGCCTAGCAAATAATAGAACATTGACAGAAAAATAGCTGTTTCTGCGTGATCGTTTCGTTTTCAGTTGCAAGCACACACCGTGAATTCAAAATTGTTTTTTAAGCTATCGAACGGTGTGTTCGAACACATGAAACCCTAGGATATAATAGAACATTCACAGAAATATGATCGTAGTTGTTCCCGTGTGATCGTTTCGTTTTCAATTGCAGCGCACCCGGTGAATTCGAAATTGCTTTTCAAGCCAGCAAACGGTGTGCTCGAATGCATGAAAGCTTAGGAAATAGTAGAACATTGACGGAAAGAGGAACGTGTTCTTGTGTATGCTACATTGCGAAAAGAATTTTTGGGACAGCCTGATGCAACTGCTTTCTATTTGCCGATAGTCGTAAGACGATTTCGCTATTGTTCCTTGCTCCAGCGATTTATTCGAAATACCGCCCAATTGCAGCCGTCAGTAATTTCGTCATCAGTCATTCAGATCGAGGACACTGTCCTTTTCTATCTGCTGAAATTGTTGTCACTGTGGCATTGAATTGGCCTATCCCAAAAGCTCGTTTGGTTTTCAATTACAGCGCACTGTGCGAATTCGAAGTATGTTTTTAGGCCAATGACACAGTTAAATAAATCGATGCTCACGAAGTAATGGAACATTGACTGAAAAATGATCGCGTTGTTTGCGTATGTTGCGTATAGCGAAGAGAACTTTTGGGACAACTCGATGCAACAACAACAAGAACTTTTGGGACAACTTGTTTGCCGATAGCAATCGAAAGCTTTCGTCATATCTTTCCTTATCAACTATTCAATTCTTATCGATGTTTTTCCGAAGACGGAAGCCCAATCGGAAACCTATTCCTGATTATTGAATAATGCGGTTGCATTATCGTCGTGAGTGTTTATTCATAAATACAGTAAAAAGTCGTGTGAAAATATGCTGAATATATATTCCGAATACTTTTCTCGATCGATTCTCGTCGGAATTATGGCTGTTTTTCCACCCGTTAATCAATTAAGCGACTGGTTAATGTAACTTCTTGCATTTCTTACGAGTAATCCGAAAATTGACGTAAACGGGTGTATGACGTTATCTAAAATTTCTGAATTTTTCATGAAGTTATTGCTTACATTAAAACGAAACGGAAGCGAGTCACGAAGAGCTCGTTTCACTGTAAATTTTTTGAGGCAGTTTCGTAACAGTTGTTAAGATAAGCGTAATTCATATACATTTAGCTGTTTTCGAAGGATCTATGCAAAAACAAAACGGTACCATGGAATACGTCAAACTTGAGTATGAGAGTATGCTGTTAGTATGCTCTAGCTATAGTTAATACCAGAAAAAAATGTAACAAATTAAAAAAATGGCGACACTTCGAATGTAAAACTGAACTTAAAGTGTTCTTGATCTTTAAAAGGCTGTAAAAACTGTATTATTTTGGCATGTCTGTCATATTGACGATAGCTATATATACATAAGACGTGTGCAAAGTTTGAATTCGATAGCTGAATCAATTTTAGTGATATAAAATATATTTATAGCTCAAATTGACATTATCAGTCTCGGATGCATCACACTACACCACCTATAATTTCGTGATCTTCTCAAGTAGTACCACAAAATTTTCAGAGCATATTTTCGAAATACTATACTTTCGATGCATGAGGAGAAAAAATAATTTTTCAGCCCAGAATATCCGCTTAACGACGCGAATATGTTCGCGTTTCCGTCGTGATCCACAGAGGTCAGATTAATCAAATTATTTATACTTGGCACAACGCGTGCAATCAGTATCGTTGCTCAGAATCACGTGTACTATTGTGTCTAAACCTGAACCGGTCGAAAATGTTCGTTCGCGAGATGACGAGCCGATTGCGTCATTATGCGCGTGCCTTGTACTTGCGAAAATCTGATCGCTCGATCCCGAATTTCGCGATCGGCGATCGCTTCGTCGAGCAACGCAGAAAGCCGGACGATCGTCAGAAAGGCCAGTCTTCTCCATCGATCGGACTCCTGTTCAGCTGACGTAGCACGTGCACGGGAATTCCATTCGAACGTCTCCGTTACTTGCGCCGCGGTTGATAGAAATATTGTTTACTCGGCTATTATAAAATTTCCAGGTGAAACCCGAGCAGCTCGACTGCTCTGGACAATGGAGTTCGTAATCTGCTGTTGCGCATTCCGCGCCGCGCAAAATTTCATCTCCTCGGCCGGGAGTTTGCTTTGATAAATTAATCGGAAAATCGTGTCTCTGGATCGACTTCTCCGCGGCGGCGAGTGACTATGCAGCTTCGAAATGAGAAACTTTGTTGCTCCAGAATGGAAAATTATGCGAAATTAATTTCCGGAACACTGGGCAAATTTCTTTAGCTGAGAATTGGCTCTGAGACATTATTACAGAATAATAGTTCGGAAAAGTAGCTTCCAGAAGTAGGAAATTTATTTATTTAGCTGATAATACAAGCCCGAGAGATTGTTGAAGATATTATAATTCGGAAAATTAGCTTCGGAGCGCAGGAAATTTATTTATTTAGCTGATAATAGACTCTAGGACATTATTAGAAAAATTGTTGCTCAGAGAATTAGCTTCGGAGGATAGGAGATGGTCTGAAGATTAATAATTTAGAAAATCTACTTCTCCGTGGAAGTTCCGCCATTACAGTTTCAAAGCACGGAACTTCGTTCACTGGATTAATAGTTTACTCAGATAAATCGACGGAAAGATAGTGTCTCAAACAAATAGCTCTTCTGTTCAGGGGGATCCACTATTACTCAACTAGACTTCTCATCTATTGGTTCAAGAATCTGGAAAGTTATCGCCTTTGAAAATCAGTTCTGATCGTCCTTTGGGGAAACTTGATTCTAGAGATAAATCTTCGGAATAAGAATCTGAGAACTTCTTATGAATTACAAACGTACATTCAGCAGATTCTAAAAATTCCACAAACAAGAGTAGGTACGAAAGTCAGCTCCAAAAATTCGCTTGGAGAGCTCGGAAAATAGATCTTCTTCATTCGGTAAATTTTGAATCAAACTTTCTAGCCGTTGATTAGAAATCAACTGTATATTCAGCAAACTTTAAAAAGTGATAGAAGGAAGTGTAGCTCTGCAGTTCAGTATTAAAAATGCTCTAGCGAATCTTGGTGGTTTCGGGAATCGTCTTTGGAAAGCATTCACTCGAACGTCAGCTTCCCAAAGCGATAAAGATGTCGCTAATTGGACGCGCGGCAAATAGACGGAAGTTTATCTCGAAGACGTCCGAAAAATCAGCTGTTCCTCTTGAAAAGAGTGACACCTCGTCCCGTTTCCATTTTCCGCGTGCATGCGTTTTTCCTTCGTCATGTATCGCCGATTTTCAGCGATCTCTCGAGCGCGTCATCGACCTTGCAATTTCCTCCGCTAAGGAGTCTTTCTCTCCGCACGTGGTGCATACGTGACTGATGCAACGCGCGCGAGTTCTGCGCGATCATGCTTCTGATTCTTTTATCCTGCTTCTCTTATCCTTTCCGTTGCAGAACGGTTTGTATCGGGGTCGGCCCCGGCTAAAATTAGGTGCTGTGCTTTGCTTGACTGACGCAATTTAGGCTCCTTTTTCTGCCGGTCATAAATCTATTCTTATGAACGGAATCTTGATTCGCGGACACGTGGCGATTCCTTTCTTTCAATTTTCAAATTCGGACAATTTAGAAAATTTGACAATGCGTGTTTGCAGTGCGTTGATACATCTGCTTCGTTGGTCCTGTAAATTGTGAGTCATACTGTTTATACGAGAGTCCTTAGCAGTCCGCCATTTTGCGCACGAACATCTGATGCCTCGCTTAGGAAACGAGTTCTGTTATCTGTGAATCCTGATGGCATAATGTAGTTGGTGTCGTTATCGTATTCCACGATTTTTTTTTACTGCCGCGCCCAGTGAACGACGCGGAATGAACGAATGGAATAAGAAGGCTCGTATCGTCGAACTTTTATCAGAGAAGTACCTCGTGCTGATAAGAGTCCACTGTCAAAAGAAAGCATTCCAAACGAGCTTGAAAAACATCGTTACTACAGCAACAAACATACCAAATAAACCAAAAAATTATCTACAGTGCTATAGTCCGAGTGTCTCTTTTCGAATTTTTAGTTCGAAGAAAATTATTTAGCCGCTTTCAGATATGTGACGGTCATTGAGAAACCTATTAATAGTCTTAGATAAAGTGCCAATTGAATTTATCGGCAGTCATAATTAGCGGACAGAAACCACAACAATAAAATAATATCTGGAAAGTATTTGTGTGTATATATTAGAAATTCTTGCAATTGTTGCTTTCTCGGAATTTTTTACCAAATGTTAAAATTGTTGTTTACAAACTAACTGGCACAATAATCGCTGCTCCTAGTTTCTAAGAATTTTCTACCAAAAACTATCGATGAAAACGTTGTAAGTCAAGTTCTAATACAGTGATTCCTGTTTCGTTTTCTTCAAATTTTTCTGCCATAAGCTCTCGACGAAATCATTGCGTGCGAAGCTTGTAAACAGGTTCGTTGCAGGCGTTCGAACGAATTGCGCGAATAAAATCCTGACTGGCACACAACAAATAGAGTTATTGAGTGGCCGCGAACAAGACATCAGTCATTACTATGGCAATCCGTGGTAATCGTCAAGGCTATTGTTGATCGCGAGCCGAACACAATGCAAGTTACGAGATCGCGATTTTCGCTTCGTGCTCGGATTCTCGGCGATAAGAGCGACCGGAAGTCGGCTTGGGAATCGCCGAAACCAGGCTCGCGGAGGACTCCGCTGTGCGAAGCGATTGATACTCGGCAATTACTTCTCGTTTTCTAGTGCTAGAAAGTGCGAAACTAGGTTGAGGAGTCTGTTCACAGTTTCAGCATCGCCAGCGACTGTTGTTGCTTTCACTTCGCCGCGTCGAAAATCCATTGTTTTTTGAAATTCAAATGCCGAGCATCCCCGGGCTCTTCGGAGAACAACGAAGTTGTTGAAGAGGACGTGTTTTGAATATTCAGCGCGGAAAAGTATGACGAATTATGCATCGCGATTGTACGATCATGTTCCGACCACGTTTGCATAAATTCTTCCGATAATACATTCCTTATATCTCGGCAAGAAACTTCAAATACAATCCTCGCCCACTGTGAATAGTTTGATGAAAAGTAATTTTTGTTATGTTATTGCCTAGTGAAATGAAGTTTCTTGAGCTAAAACTGTTTTCATCAAACAATTTCAGTATTTGTCTATTGATCAACGCGTTAATAAGGCGAGAGATGTCTGACCGTGTTGAATATATTGTTGACCACTCCGCGTATTGAAAGCGCGATGAATATATTGTTGACCACTCCGCGATGCATATGGTAATGAACGATGTTAATTGATGTTTGATGCTGTTTGCATTTCTAATTTATACCAGAGAACGAATTCTAATTTATAACCGACCCAGGAATAATTACGCATTTAATGTCTCTTCCTCTTCGGTGTTTTTCCGAAAATTGGTAAAACGCGTGCAGATTCTGTCGAGTCATCACGTTTGAAGATGCGACGCGTGCTTTACGATCTTATTATGCACGCAACGAGTTAGTTTCGTACTGTACAGCTGTCTGTACGCGGACTGTATCGTTCGTTCCGCTCGGGGAGCAACAATTTAATTATGCACGCGTCCAATTACACGAAAGATCGTTGTAGAACTTTTCTCATCGATCCCGAAGCAAGATGCAAAAGTCTTGCAGAGGTGTTTCGTGTGTTTCCTCGACCGAATTCTAGCTGAATCTGTTCGCCATTCTTCGAAACGGTTCTGCGTCGCACTCGAGAGGCCATTCGGCCCTGCAAGTGGCATCTCGACCGTGCGAGCGCTCAAGGATTAAACTGAATTAGAGGGTTACCGACAATTGTGGTTGATTGAACGATGACCAAAAGGCCAAAGTGTCGCCAGTCGAGGCGCACACCTTCCACACTGCGTCGAGTGATCCTCGAATTCGTTAAGACATCTCGTACCGACTCGATAATCAGCCTGTTTGACGACAAGCGCGTTATTAACTGCCGTGCTTGGATACCTCTGCTTCCTCGAGGTAACGAAATCCTGCAATGTGCTCATAGTAGTCTTCATTATTGTACAACCGGGCTCATAAAATCGAATTAATAATGTTCCCGTGACTCCAAACATACGTTCAACAAAATCAAAGCAGAATTATGACTGACAAACGCTTGATCTTTGAACGCCTGTAACTCCGCGTTAAAAAATCTTACGACACCGTACCTGTGCTTATTTCAAAGGGCGAAGTCTCCACTTTCGCGCTCTGGAAGTGAATTTTTTCTAAGATTTTTTTACACGAAGTTACAGGAGTACGAAGATTTCTTTCAGTCACGATTCACTGATACACAGTTCTTCAATTTTGTGGTGTAAAAGTAGCGTATTATTAAGTAACATTCGACAACTATATTCTTGCTTCATTTACCCCTACGCAGACCAGATTACTGCATACATCGAACGTTAATAATTGTGAATGAAACATCGACGTCGGTGTGTTCTCGTTGCCCGTTGCTTCCAAAATTGTACAAAACAAAATTCTCACAATTTCGCCTGGAGAGTTCGCTCGGTCAAGAATAATCAAAAATCCGCTCGGAACAGCGTTAAGATAAGGCTCCATTCAACCGTGCGAGATCTCTGTTTTCATTCTGGTTCCACGAAAATGATTTCTGATAAATTCCAACTTTCTTCTTCTTTTAAAACAGACGTTCTCTCGCGGAACGTTTTGGCGAAGGAACGTTCGTCAACAGCAGATCCGAAAATTGCCGGAAAGCACGAAATCGAATCGAAGAGAAAAAGTGATCTACGTGTGAACAAGTGATATTCTCGGGGGAGTAAAAATCTATTGCAAAAATCGTCACCCATTTCGTCAGTCTCCGGCGGGGTCAGCGCGATCGTTGAAGCGAAAACATTGTAGGAATCGTTCCATTGAACGATTTTTCGCGAGTCCGGGCAAGAAGAAGCTTTCATTTTCCATCGGGGCCATCCCGGTGCAGGGGAATTGTGAAACGTGAACGGCGCGTGCAGCGGTCGTGAATCGGAGAACGATAATTGTAGAATGGAGCAGCGATATCCGGTGACCCGTGATAGATCAGCATGCCTCATCAAAATCTTCCCACATTCAGCGATGATAACGGATCGTTCGATTCTCACGCAATCGAGCTTAATTCTTTTTAGCCTCGCGCGTATCGGTTGTCGAATTGCTGGCTAGGATGTTGTTCAGCTGATAAGAACCGGTTTCGTAAGGGTATGTTTACGTTCGAGACAGATGTTATCAGTGTTGAGACGGAAATAGAAGGAATTGGGAAAATAGCACAGAAATACATTCGATTGTTTTCTGGTTGCAGCGTTTGGAATTCGGAGCTGTTAACCCTCGGACTCCTAGGGGTGCTATAGGCCAAGCCGATATTTTACTACAGAATTTCGAATTTCTAAAAAATCCTTTTGTACAGCAGTGTGCGACAATAAAATATTATAAAAGTGTAAGATTGTACTTTTGGAAGACGTTCAGTTAAAGTGGTTTCAGGGAAAATAAACGACAGGAGAAAAGAATGTACAATGGAGTATCGACAGGGATTTGCAAGTCAGTGTATCAACAACGATCTGTCAAAATGTGAAACATTAATATTCCCCGGCACGATCCAAAACACGTTTAAAGTTCATTCCAACATGGACACACGATAAACTATTACATGTGTCGCGAGGGTACGGTTACGCATCGATTTTACATAAATCGCGAAATTAGCAACACGCAATACAACGTTTCAATTAACTGTATATAAATAACGACGAAAATAGCACAATCGATAAAGGTGGAACGGAAAAATATACAATTGGGTCAACTGCTATTCGATAGGACGGAATAGTTTGATTATCGACAAATTGCTCGGGATAAGGAGGAATCGATATCTGCTAATTAAGGGTAATGGAATCACAGCCACCGAACTCGAAAGAATCTTTATTCATTTCCTCCGATATGAATTGCACGTTATATTTATCCACCTCTGTTCTAATTTATTTGCAAAGAAAAGTAAATATTCGCATCAGAATATCGGAAAATTCCGACGTGAGTAATTAGTTACTTGTATCCGAGTTTTCTGAAGCGATGAATATTTGCAGCAAAATTTTAAAAAGTTCTAATTGAAAACCATCTCAATTTGCTTTACTCTGAATAACAAGAGATCCCCCGGTTCTATCTTCTATAAAACTGGGTTTCAACAACTGCACAAGCTCATATTTCGTTCGTGTGCGTTTTTTTAAAAAACAGAACGCGTTTAACTACACTGCGAAATAAATGGTAAATACCGCGGTAATTTTTTTGCAACGTGTTCTCGTTCGAAAACGTGGGCTTTGAAAAGGCTGTGTTACGTTGGTGGAAGACAGCGCTTCGCGAAGATCATCCTTCTCGTTTAATTGTTTCTGTTCTTCCATTATAACCATCGAGTCATCGCTGTCGACTTTGTACCCTTGCTATATAACTTCACGCACAGTTCCATGAATTGTTAAATCATAAATCGCCGGGAAACGAACATGATCGCGCATTGGTTCAATAAACTTCGAGTATGCTAACGCAGTTTTTCTTTCTGGCCCGTTCGAGCTTGCTCTTTTTCTCAGCGGTGAGTTATGCTACTTGAAATAGTCGATGGTACTCGCTCCTATAAGATAAAATCCAACTTTGTGGAAGCAATTATAAGGAAATGGAGGCGAATAAGAATGTATTTCCTTTTTTAATCAGAATTTAAATAAGAGAAGAACTCATTCAGCTTTTTCAGCAACATACTCCAGATTTGCATACTCCTTGCCTACAAACGGTTAGATTATCCAACAATGGATTTATGTAAACGATAAAATTGGCCTACTGGTTTTTAAGACAGAATTCATTGTCAACGTTTTAATGCGTAAGATTTAATGATTGCATAGCGTGAAAAATATGCAACAGTTTTTGTGGATTGTTATTGTGCTTCCCTGAGTTCGGTGGGCTCTGAAAATTGTTTAAACGTTGCTTAAATATTATCTACTTCGTTTACGTATCCGATTCTGCAATTGTTTTAAGCGCGACGCGTCACAGCTCCGTACAAATTACCATTCCGAAATTGCGATTTGACGTGTGCAAGTTAGTAACACCGAGGTAATAAATTCATGGCTTATCGACGTGTCACAGGCTCGTAAACTACTCTGTTTCCGTTCCTGCTTCGGGTTCGATAAGAACGCGCGTTCTCGTGGAAACATCCGAAAGATGTTATTTACAGTCATAGCTGAACTTGGTCTCGCAGCGTGCACGAAATCATTCTAACCTCGTACAGTGATCGGAGAAGGTGCTCAATCAAACTGATTACTGTTTGCTAACCAACAAACGTTCCAACGATCTCGAAAATTTAGCCCGTGGAGCGAATTTCTCATTGCGAAGAAAATTTCTCGTCGCGAAGCAAAATATTCGACCAAGTGAGAACTAATAAATCGGAAAGCGAACAATGAAACAGTGTCGGAGACATTAATAGAAAATATTTCGCACCTCAATCGCCTAAATACACTCCGTTACGTCAGAGGTTTCGGCACACATACTTCGACGCGCGAAGAAACACATTGGCGACGTGGTTTTCGTATGGTTTCGTCTGCACTGTGTACACTGGCATCTTCCCAAGCCTGTGCTCGATAAAAAAATAACACTGCCAACGTTCAAGACCGCAGATTATTATTGTGAGTGAACTCGTGACAGACTCACCTGGATACAGTGATCAGTGGACTGCGGATTTTGATTCGAAGTAAACATTATTTGCATCAATTGCGAGACGCAGGAGCTACGTAGACATTTACTTCTTTGGCTAAACTTCACTTTCTGGGACCAAAAATTTTTAACTTTCTTTACATAATCCCGTTGATGTCGACGAGAAAATGCCAAAAATCGAAGTTTTAAAGACGAGAGATTTTGAACCAGTGAATTGCTCGCATTAAATATTATGTAAAAAAAGTTTTGGTCCCAGAAGTTTAACTAGTTCTTTTTTCAGTAAGTTCAATGAGTCGAAAGTAATATAGTAATATTTTTAATGATGTTTTCACAGTTTTGTGTTGCATCTAATCATTTTTGTCATAAATGCATAAAACCCGCAGTCTAGTGATCAGGTTAAAAGTTATCCTTTTCATGTTGCTATGCATTTACTTTAACTCTCCGCGTTACGTGAACGGACATGAAAATGTCAACGAGAGTTTGTAAATACCGAGCAGTTTAATGTCTTCGTTTCTTTTTTTTTTTTTGCGAATACATTATAGATCCAGTTTGATACCATAATTAGCCGATTGTACGTATATAATTGGCATTCCCGTCGGCTAACGTTCGACATTAATAGAGCCGCCGACTATCTGTCTGCATGAATCACTTGAATACATTGTCAGAGTCGTTAGCATCGGTGAATGCAGACTTTTACGCATAATTCTCACGCGTGTTGCTAAATAGATGAAAGGATGTGGCCAGGTTCTTGTTGTCTTGTCTGGAAATTCGGATGGGAATATTGCAGTGTTCGCTTGGGCACGTTAATCCTCCGAGATCGAGGATGTGGGTATTGGAACCTCTAGATCGTATTCAAACTTGCGATAAATCCTGAATATTCAGCGTGAATCATGATTGTTTCCCAATACGACCTATCTCTCGTAAACGTTTTGCAAGTTGCAACACGTGGTTGAGGCTTAACCCATTTGCACCATAAGGAAATATGAAAAGAAGGCCTTTATCACCACACTTTTTTTTATTATATTTCTCCAGAAAAATTGAGCGTATATATGTATACGCTAATGGTGCAAATGGGTTAACATAGATTAAAATGCAACACTGTTTACTCGTTTGTAATCTTTGTTTCGTCGTATCTCTGATTACGCAACTTCAGTTGAAGACTAGTTGCATCTTCCCATTTGAAAGACTTCTTCTTTCGACTTCTTCTTCAGATAGAAGAATGAATATTTTTGGTGGTTAAGTAGATTCAATGAGTGTATTAAATAAGACGCTAGTGGGGTGTTAATTAATGTGAATGGAGCATTCGTCGGAGCAAGCAGGAGCCAGGGGGCTGGCAATTTAAGGGCTCGGTGACTGTGGGAATGGGGGGAGAAGGTACCAATCATGGCAATTCAAACATTGAATTGATTCAGGCCTCGAGCAACTCTGGCTCTCGCCTGCTCGAACAGTCTCCAGTTTCAAGCCATTCGAACTTCCCGCAGAGGTCGAGGGTAAAACGCGAGAAGACCTATTGCTAGTCGCGTGTTTACTTCGGGGGAAGGTGGAACGCCAATCGACGGAATCGTAAACGTCCATTATTCCTGTTCAAAGTATGTCGACACTTTCTTCATTGCAATTGCTTCAAAATAGTCACAAAAATACCAACCCTAGAACGATATGAACGAGTTTGTTCATATTCATGTATGACGGAATTCTTTTTCCTAAAAATGTGATTTAATTTAAAAAATCGATTAGAATCGTAGTTCGTCTGAACGTTCTTCCAGGCGTTGCAAAAAAACAATAATTTCAAGAAAGATCACCTTTAATAAATATTTCCAATGTCAAAACATGTCCGCCGCTCTTTCTTTGTATTTTTCCATTATTCTGCAACGCTTTGGTTTCAAGGTAAAAAATGTCTCGTTGTCCTATTTGAACCCAATCAAAAGTTTTACCATTTCGTCGCAAAAATGGACAAACGTTGCCGGGGTGCACGGTCGTGATGCATGAAACGTGGAAAAAAATGCACTCCACGTAATTGCAGCACGGCCGTGCAAAAATAAACCGCAACCCGTTAACCAACTGTTATAGGAGAAAGCGAGAAAGAAATTTTAAAAAATACGGGCTTTCTTTCCCTGCGGATGAATTTATGCCCCGTTTTTCGGATGTCCTGGTGCAGTTCAGAAACGCGACCTTTTTGCGCGTTGCTGAAGGATCACGTTGGCAGTGCCGGAACTTGCGAAAATTATTCACGCTCTGTTAATTGTCGGTTTTAACCTGTTTTTGACGGTTGTGCAGTTTGGAACGCTTTACGTTCTTGTCGCGGACAATTTGGCGTAAAATTCATTTTCTGTGGGGGCATATTGTTGTAAAAATAGAATACTCTTTTTATATTTCAGTTCTTAAATAGTAATTATATGGCCTGTGGCACAAGCGTGAAATTATACAATTTATTTATAGTGTATTCGTTTTTCATTGCAAATACATATTTAATAGTATTACATTTAATGTGAATTTCTTTTAAGAGGCAAAAATTAATCAAATAATTTGACGGTGAAATGTAAAATTGAAATAAAAGTTGATTCATTTTTATTTTGAGCAGAGCGCGGCTCGAATAAAATAGTCTGACGCGTAGATGAATCGTTTTTAATGGTTCGCGGCCTAACTATATTTTTTGTCTCCATTTTCCAGCGACGTCATCGGTTATCCTGAAGACAGAACACGAGCACCACCAGCTGTCATCTCTGTCCGGAGACAATATCCTCGGCACGGGGGTTAGAATCGGGCGAGGCGAGGACGCAGCCGCAGCCGGCACCAGGGAGATTATGGATTCGTCGCAATCAGCCATGATGAAGCAATCGGACTACGTCGTAGGTCAGTGAACCTAAACTCGCTGAAAATTCTCCCACAAAATAAAAACTCCGGCCGAATTCCTGTTTTTTCGAATAAACCGGATCGCTTTCCGTGTCTGCCATTCCCCGAAAATCGTGTTTTCCTCTGTGCAGTGTAATTCCATCAACGTGTAAGCGGTCGTGTTGTCGTCGGCGAGCTCGTTTTGTTCCCGGTGTATCTGCCTTCGAACGTATTTCGCCCAAAGTGCCGCAAAACAACACCAGAAAAACAAATATCCATCGACCGTTCCATAAAACCTTGCTGCATTCGCGAATTTCTAAAAATGGAGCGCTCGAAAGTAGTGAGAGATCGCCATTGTCGATTAAATCACCGTGACTACCGTGTTATGCACGTGTGGAATCATTTGACTAATCCCCTTAAATCTGAATAAATAACTGGCTCGCGTGAGGATGACATAACACCGTCTTCGATATCTATGCTATCGAGAATGAAAGCATAGTAATTGCACGAATCCCCCGAGAAGGTGGATAGTGGAGAATGTTGGAGGCAGAGGTCAGGTTTTGCTGCGGGCACCTTGTTGCCTCTTCGATAAGATAACACACGTGCACGCAGCAATTGCACTCGTGTGCAATTCTCGACCACTCTAAAACTTCGAACAGTAGAAAATTCCTTGCCAACGTAATTGTTATGTAATTGCGGATGACGCTCGAAATTACAATTGCAGTTCTAACGATGCAATTCGATGTTATGTAATATGTAATTGTACGTCACGAGAACGTACCATTGCACTTATTACATATTTTTTTTAACATGGTTCGAGCATTGATTAATAGCTTCTCTCAAATGTCATCCACTCGTTTTGTTTACATGCTACTCCTCTTTTTTTTTATTAATCAATTTTAACGACTGTGCTACGATAACAAAATACAACAAGGGATGTTTTTGTTGCTTTTTAATTGAATTTCTGATTTTTAAGAACAGTGATCACTGAAGATAGAGAAATTAAATATCTGATTAAACAGATGGATAATATCGTTGAAATTTTCTGAAGATTGTTACATAATTGTCTTTTTAATGGAATTGTAGATCTGTTAAGAACAGCTTTCATACGGAAGTTTATTTGTCCTCCGCAACAGAGATATTCGAAATTAAATATTGAACATCTGCGGAAAGAGTGATAACGTGAGAGCAATTTGTTGGCGTTTGCTAAGTAATTATCATTAATTATCCCCGCTCGAATAGTTGCTCCATTCGAGCGGAGAAAGTCCAGCAATTTCCACGATTATAAGCTTGCACTTGCGTCCCGATATTACGGAACAATCATCGATGATATTACAGTCCATTGGCCTTGCTTTGTTGGAATTAACGCAACGAGTACCGAGATAGCGCATACTAAATAGATTCCATGAACTTCCCGATCTCTTATAGTTTCTTCTTTTTTTCTTATTGCATTGTTGGTCCTTGGGCGAATCACGCTCGGAAATCAACATTACACCTTATCGTTGTCACTTTTGACGAAGCTTGAAGAAATCAGTGATATGTACCTTGCATTCTAATCGAATTCTCTGTCAATTGACTAGCAGTTATCAGTTTCATCGAAGATAGGGGTCACTTTCAATTTACATTTATTAGCATCCATAAAAGACATAAATGGGCCAAGTTCAAGCTTGCCTGCATCGATTCTTGCTACCCTTGAATTTGATTTCTCCTTTCTCCTAGCTTTCCCACTCAATTTTCATCGTAATGGCGAACAGTTCGTCAAAATGCATTGCCAAAATGTAATTCAAATTCCCTGTCTAGAAAGTTGCATTTATAAAATCAGTAATCAGATAGTAATCCAGGGGGGAAGAACGTAGTTGCCAAATTGTAAATTCATTGTTCAGAAAGTTAGGTCTGTAAAATTGTAGGAGACACTAGCATGGGTGCACTCGAAGTTCAAGCTTTCAATGACGCTGCACCAATGACTCGGCACAACGAAAAACACGATTTCTCTATTAATTGCAATTGATATACTCGATTGAGGGGAACTCGGCACGGAAATGATCACGTTAACGGCAAACTTCGACCGATTAGTCAGCGCCCGTTCAAAGTACACTGTGCCACGCTCGAGGGCGTGCACCAAGATGGCCGGTGCACCAACTTAAGCGAGGCTGCATGAAAAACTGCACGCGGTTGCCAGATACACACTAATCACATCTGACTGCTTTAACCTTACAGATGTCATACTGCCGACCGTCCTAATTGCACTGCTGTTCGTTGGCAATGCCATCATCGTCTACATTATCTTCCAGTACAGAAAAAGGTGGGTAAAGTTCCTGGTCCAATTGTGCCAATTAAACTACTAACTTCTCATACACGACTCTCTTTTTCCTGGATTTTGATGGACCTTCAAAAATTAATTCGGCTGTAAAAACTTGTGAAAAATTAATAAATTGAAAGTAGATGCAAATTCGCTGGTAGACATTTGCATAAAGTCGCAGAGTAGTTGTGAAGCCTTGAATTGCGATTATTTGTGAAAAATGTGTCCACAGAAAATTCTGTAAAATTTACACGATGTTTAAGGAGTGAAGTTTCTGTATTCCTATTAATTGTAAAAAAATTGTTTTTCAGGAAAGTTCCACCATTAGAGCAGGGCGAGGAGATGGCCCTGCAGACCTCGCCGGAAGTGCCGCAGGTGTGATCCGCTGAGAAATTGACAATTAAGTTCACGGTGCCAGCAGAAACGTCAGCGAGGAGGCCTACGTTGCATTTTTCTACGAGGATGATCTCCAAGAATTGATCTCGAGGCCTCGACCATTCTCTAGCAGCTTAAAGAGACGTTTTTAAGTCACAGGAAAATGGTCGTCGAGGAGTCGAGGAATTTTCGAAATTCATGGTTGTCGTCACACTCAAACGTTCTTCGTAGAAACAAGCATTCTCGTGACGGAACGAGAATCAATATTTCCGCGCGACTTTATTCGGGGACACTCATAAAGACTATAACAAAATGCGCTCTTGTAAACGCATAAATTTGCTGTCAATGTTAGAACTCAGGCGCCTATTTAGTGCTGCCATAATTCGACGTATACACACTCACTCACTCACACAACACACATCTACGATAATGTATTATAATATAAGGAAATAATATATTCTATATTTCGTCCAAATTGTGACTAAGTTAAGAATAAACAGATGTTTTCTTAATGTCTCTGTCTTTCATCCTTTGTATCATATGTTTTCCTCCGATGTTGGTCCACAGTCATCGGTTTTCAGTCTTACACTTAGAGTAAACTATGTACTTGTTTTATTAAATTATTAACGAATAGGCACTAAGGACTATGTTAAAATTACTTTGTCTCTATCACCCCTTGCTTCACTTGTTTTACTTCAATGTTGATTCGTGATCATTTCCCATCATGATCAAATAGAATTGGGGTTGGAGTTACAATTGACTTGTTTTTATTATATTATTATATATATGGCTTTGTACATTATCAATAATTGTAAATGCTATCTAGCTTAACAGTACGTTCTGACATTCAACCATAGGTCTCACACATTTTCTTCCGATGATAGTCCAGAATTATCATTTTTCACCTCATTCAATTGGAGGATTATGATATTCCAGTAAAAATGGACTTGTTTTATTAAATTATTATACATAAATTTACTTGTACATTGTTCCAAGTAAATACTTAAAAATACTAAAACTAGTTTAAAAGTACTTTTGCAACGGTTCCCCTAAGATCTCCTCCAATGTGCGTACTGCGTTTTGTGCACACTTTTCCGTAGCTTCATCCTCATCCTCTAATAACTCCGCTAAAAATGGTATAGTCTCCGGTAACAGCGGCATAAAGTCTTCTCCTAGTTTCCTTACGACCTCCACCTGTGTTAAAACAAGTTTACTGTGCATTAACATTTTACTATCCAATAAATTCACGCCTCTAAAATGCTAGCCCCTCATCCTCGTTTTACTAAAACTGTCATCGAGCCAAGACAGAAAATTATCCAACAGATAGATATCCACGTATCACAATTTTTCAAGAAAAACAAATTCCAATCCACACATCAATATAAGGTCTAATTTAGTATACTAAAATGCAAGTATAAATAAATGTTCACTCACCAACGCGTTCAATGCTGCACTCCTGACATGAGGTTTCGCGTGTCTAGTTTTCAGCAACGTTTGGTAGACCAGCTGCTTGTGTAGAGAGTCGTCAGCAATGGCGTTAGCGAACGCTGCTATACAAGGAACCACTAATTCGCTAGCCCTCTTCTCATACTCTTCTCTGCCTCCCATAGTGTTCTCCAGTTGATCTATAATTGGCTGTGCCAAGGTCTCTACCCTCTCCTGATTCACAAAATTATGGGCGTCGTAGCTGAAGACTCGGTAGAGCGTCATCAAAATAGCTTCAACCAGCTCGATTTTGTTGGTCTCTTCTGGTAGAGTCATTTCTTGAGGTTCCTCTGTGATTGCTGGATTGTTGCTGCTCAACAATACTGCTGCATGCTTGAGGAAATGGCCAGCAAATAGCACGAATAACGATTTCAGAGACTCTGCTATGTTGGCTGAGAGTCTGTGAAGAAAAAGTGAAAAATGTTTGTATGATATGTAGCGACAAAATTAAATTGGTAGTACACTAAATTAACACTAAATTTATAGAGTACCAAAAGTGACTATTTTACATTTTTTTAAATAAAAACAACGAGAATAGAAATTTTAGTAATTTAGAGTAATTCCTCATGAAAGCATATTTACCCGTAAGTGAGAAATATTCCTATACTGAGATGTAAAATATCTAAGTTAGGTGAGACACCTTGACCATGCAGCTGCCCTTGACAATCTCGTAGACACACTAAGTATTTGAAAAGCGATACTATGTTACCGTAAGCGATACGAACCTGTAGAAAGTGATGCTTCGCTGCTTGTGCTGTGGATTCCTGGCAGCCCAGTCATACAGCTTGTAATACAGAGGTCTAAATGTGGCCTCGCTCAGTTTCAGGACCAAGGCGACCAGCGCTTTACTCGCGCTTTCTTCAACGACCACTACATCTTCCAAGGTCAGTTCAGCACCATCTACTTCCATGTCATCCTCGGAACTATTCAAATCCTCTCGCAGCTGTAGGACCTTCAAAAAGAAGGTACCTAAATCAGGTATAGCCGCACTTAATTCATTCGGTTGAACACTGTTGAATGACTCGGCCAGGACAGTCATCAGCGCAGGAATACACTGATAGGACTTTTTGCTGAGCAATGTATTGTACGTTCTGTTCACGGCTGGCAGAAGTACTCTAAGTGGTATGCAACTCGACAGTTTCTGCGTAGTTGCTCTCAACCTCGACACCACCACACCAATCTTCGAGTGTTCGGTGTCAGTATATAAAGAATTCAATCGTGCTAATTCTGATAACAATTGGTCCAAGTAGAGGGACAGGAAGTTGCCGACGGAGTCGACGATCTTCTGCAACGCGCTGACTATGCTGACCACTATTACATCAGGCACGTCTTGATGACAATGGTTCTCCAGCAGCTGCAAAATGGCTGGGACGAACTTGTTCAAGCTGTGAATAGCATGGATGCGCATGGAGCTGCAAAGTTCGGCTACGCAGAGCGCTGCGCTGCCTAGCACTGGACCCTCTCTCGTCTTCAGAAGCTCGGTGGTCATGTCGAGGATCGGTTTGAACACTGTAGGATTATCTGCAGCTAGCAATTTAGCTAGCAGCTTCAGCGTAATAAGAACAGTCTGCTGAACAATCTCCTGCTCTTGAGTCTCGGATTTCGTCTTAGTCTGAATGATCTCCATCAGCGGCTCGATCAAACTCATCAGATCAGCATAGTCCTCTTCCCCGAACTTGCGTTGCTGTAGACGAGCGTTTAAAAGCTCCAACGCTTTTCTGTTCACTGTCAGCAGCTCATGTTCCATCAGACGCTTCACGCTGAACACGAAGGTATCATTTGGTAACAAATTATTGACTAGATCCAGCACGTCATACAGATGATGCAGAAGCACCTTCCAGTACTTCGCCAAAGGTTTGCCCTGGTGCTTGTCAGCGTTCTTCGAGGTGCTCTGGATCAACAAGATCAACTCCACCATCAGCTGATCGTAATAAACCTTCATATTATCCGCCTCGCTGGAGTCTAGCTCAGCAACTCGGTTAATAAAGTCAGGAGACGATAACAAGTTACTCAGGAACTGGACCAGGATGTACTTGTAGTGTCTCAGGTGTTTGGGGCTACTGTTCGCGACGTCGAAGATGTGCTTGTACTTGAAGGACATGGCTGCCTTTCTGTCTTCCTCTCCCTCTATGTCTATCGGTAGTTCTTTCATGAACTGCGCGAGCTTCACGCAAACTTGGATGAGCCTGGCAGGTGGAAACTCCTGGGACACCTGCAGGGCGAACTCGAGCCTCTGGCCGGCTGTCTTCTGGTTGGTAATGCGCATTGTTCTGGCGACAACGTGGCTCTCGAAGGTGAGGAGATAGTACAGGTGGAAATGATTGTCCAGCAGCTGCAGCAGCTTCACGAACAGAGGCGTCCTCCTGTGCTCAGGAATGTCGGGCAGAGAGACGATAAACGTCCTCAGGATCTCACAAGCGTGGGTCTCGTTTTCTGCCGCGTTGATGATGGGGAACACCGTCTCGATGGTTTTGGAGATTATCTGTATCGAGTAAGCGTCGTCCTGACGAACCACGGAACTGCCCATGAAGGTGAATATAGGCATGATGGTGTACAGAGCGCATCGGACGTCGACTATCTTCAACAGCTCCACCAGAACCAGCAAAGCATGATGATGAGTCTGTGGGTTTCTCGATGTCCTGATACACTGGGTGATCATATCCACGTGGAGATGAGCATCACTTATAGGCAACTTCTTCACAGCAAGCCTGTGGATCGTGGACAGCAGCAGCTGATTGGTGTACTCTATGGGACTCTGTTCCTCGAAGCTGAGACACGTCTTCAACAAGTCGAATAAAATTGGATACAGCAGTTCCTCTTGCTCGATGTTGTCCGCGCTCTGCACAAACTCCAACAGCGTCACTCCGTGCTTCCATTCCTTCCTGTTGATTATGGTCGGGTCGGGTATGTTGTGCACATAGCTCAACCGCTTCTTCCTCTTCGCCGTGGCATCATTTACCTGCACGTCTTTGAGATTTCTCATCTTCCGCAGCTCGTTGACAATCAGCTGCGCGTTCACCTGTATCCTCCTGATAGCCCTATTAGCCGTGGAAATGACGTTGCTCATGTCGCAGTCAGAGAGCACGTCCACTAACTTCGTCAGGATCTTGTTTTGAAGGTCGGATGATATTTTTCCAGCGCTATCGAAGAATGTCTTCTGTATCTGCTTCAAGATGATGACACTCGGCGACTGCTGCACCCCGCCTTCTGCGACCACCTCGACCTTGTGCTCTGTTATGCTAGCCTCGAACAGCTGCCACACCTGGTCCTCGGTGAGAGCTTTCGCTGTTGCGCTGTTGAATCTCCGGAGAATGTTCTTCAGCGCGTTTCCGGCGAATTTGTTTTTGGACTCGGTGGTCAGGGTCCGCAGAAGCTGAAGCCCTAGGGGTGCTAGTTGCTCGAGTATTGTTGGCCCGTCCACGTGAACCAAGATGTCCAACAGTTGCGATATAATATGGATCGGAGTCTCGGGATCCATGATCAAATTGAACAACGACTGCTGCGCCTGCTGCAGCCTCTTCCGCAAATCGGACTTCACTTGCGCGCACACATCTGGGTCTGGGGAAAGCAGAACGTAAAGAGACAGAGACAATTGATCGGGGTCGATGGATATTTCCGAACTATATGTGTCGAGTTCCTGGAGCAACGCTAAAAACGGCTCCTTCGTGAAGCTGAAGGTTTGCACGAGCTTCTTCAGGATATCTATCGCGGCTGCTCTGCAATCGTTATTCTCCCTAGCGAGCGAGAGCAGCAAGTTGGTCACGAAGACTTTGTCCTGGAACACCCACTGCCTCGACTTGCACTGGTCTAGAAGCACCAGAGATATTTTCAGGCAGTGATACGACGTTTGTACCTTGACTGGTTTGATGTACAATTGAGACAGAAATCGGAGCAGATCTCTCACCGTAGCGAAGTGTCTCTGGAAGAATATCTGCAAGCATCTATAGTAATGCCTGAACCAGCGTCTTTCGGTTATTCCCTCGAAGAATATTTCGAGGAGTCTCAGAATCAAGTTGCTCCGGTGTGGATTGTTCTCGAAGTCGAACTTGGAGTTTTGCTTCAGATCCAACCGTCTGTGGACCATTTCAAGAACGTAAGTGCCCACTTGGAGTGGCAGGACTCCCTGCGAGGTCAATTCAATGGCGCACTTTATATTGTTACCAGTTATGTTGTTGCAGTTCTGGATCATCTTGACTTGGGGGAACTTCTTGATCATGTCTGCGGCCATCTCGATCACTTCCGAGGCGATCTCGTCCCTCAGAGAGCCGACGGGTACTCTGCACACGGATCCTAACAAGATCAGCTTGAAGAACATGGAGCCTGCATCACCATGACTCATTTGTTGCTTCATGGCGGTCAGTATGCTTTCCGGCTGGGGCAACAGCTCCCAGTTTAGTATATTGTGGAAGGCTGCCGATGATACTGCCTCTGCGTTAGGCGATTTGCCTAAGTCCTTCTGAACGCACTGCATGTAAGCATTTTTCTTAGCGAAATTCGACTTCAGTACTTCCATAGCAGCCGATACATCAGTGTCGTTGTTTGGAAACATATATGGCAAGGCTGTGATGAAGACGCTGGTGTCGTCTCCCACATCGCACAGCGCTAAAAGGATTTTTAGAGCTGGCTTCGCTAATGATTTTCTATGACTACTATGGCACGTCGAAAGTAATACTTTCAACTCGTCCACCAACATGTCCACGGGAATGAGACTTGTTAAACGTTCCGTGGGCACGGACAGCAAAGCCTGGACCACATTCACCTCGCTATCAGCAAACCTAGCTAGTAATGTATTTGTCAGCATCTGCTGAACACTTTCCGGGAAGTTCAAATTCTTTTTAGCTAGAGACTCCAAAGCCATAATCCTTTGCTCTGGGCTAATGTGAATTAATCTGTCCAGGATCCCCATGGAATCCTGTGTGTCTTTGGCTCCGAAATGCCATGATGTAAGGAACTGCAGTGCTAGCTTAGAGTCCTTGTCGTTGTCGCTGCGTCTCATAAGACGCTTCAAGTAGTCGTCGAATCTTTCGGGATAGGTCCTCTCGAGACATTGACACAAACTCATCAAGAAGTTCTTCGCCTCGTTGGACGTGTTTTTTGTGAGGAGTTCTTTCTCCAAAACGTTCCACAGTATGCTATCCACGCCGTTATTGTCCAATTTTACTCGTATCAGAATCTCGCTCACCATGTTCTGAACTTTCGACGTTGTTGATGGAGCCCCCTCTGGAAATTCCTCCATGATCACGCTACAACTAGTCTGCACTAGAGGCACGATGAATTTCAGCGTATTCGTGTTGGATGACTGAAGCTTTATTGCCAGAGGAATGAACCAGGAGAGCTCTGATAATCGAACAGCGAGGCCTTTCGATACTGTGGTGAGTGGGTGAACAGGTGTGTTGTACATGAAAAACAACAAAGTCAGCGCTTCTTCCTTGAGATGCGTTTTCTTGAATATCTTCAAAAGCAACTTCTCGGTCGTCTCGTTGTTCAATTGCATTTTGCTCATCAACATCGATAGGATCATGTAAGTGCTAGCTGCAAAATCGCCTATAGGAGTCTCTAAGCCCTTTAGAATAGTCGGTAACATATGACCTATCTGAACCTCTGACATCGTGGGCAACCGATTTATAATCCCCAAAATAGATGTAGTGTAAAACGCATATAGAGTGCTCAGACAAGTTGCCTTCTCTGAATATACTTTTGTGGCATTGGCAACATGACTGCAGATGAGCTTTAAGAGAGCATTATCGGTGCTAAGACGATTGATCAGTGTTATAGAAGCTAAAGGAACACCAGGCTTTTGAAGAGGCTCTAACCAATGCCACTTATCAGCTGCATCCGACAAATTTAGCAGCTGTAACGCTTTCACAAACATTCTTGTCTCGTGGTAAGGTAATATTAGCAACAGAAATTGGTCTCTATTGAATTCATGTATACGAAATCTGTATATCAACCATTCGAGTACCTTGTGAGCATTATTGAGTAGAAAGTATGGAGACAAGAGAATGAGAAACCTTTCAATCTCTCCATCGAGCTTCTTATTGACTTTGATATCTTGCACAGAACGCTCGAAGCTTAAGGAACTTTGTGCAAAGAGTGTCCTCTCGAACTCCAAAAACAAGTCTGATAGTTTTGTTAATTCCTGTAGTCCATTCTGACCTATGACAATATTATTTACGTTACAGAGGTAATTGCTATATTGAATTATTTACAAGTAAACTCAATTCATTACCTATGTTCAAGACTGTTTCCCTGTCTAGGTTGGCAGCCTCTTTAGGGTCGAAGAGCAAGCTAAGGCGCTTCTTGTCTTGTAAGAGTATATTGGTCTGAGGAGTCCTCAGTTTCTTCAATTGTTCAGCAAGGGACGTAGCCATTTTGAACCTCGAATAAATTGATGACAAAGTTGAAAAGCAGAAAGACACAAACAGAAAATGTATATGTACTATGAAAATATTGAAACACTCTGAAATGAAATGTTCGACGCCTAAAAGATGTGCATCGGAGACATTTCAAATTTCACACGTGTAATCATCGTGCTTACACGCTATTAAAAGAATAAAATTAGTAGTTCGTAAGCGTCAAACATTTTCTTTCACACGGAACACTTTCAACGTACATAACCTCACCTTGTCAACTAATCTAAGACACTATCACAAATTCCCGTAACAGATCTACGTATAATTAACAGCTCTGTGAACACTCGTCAACACTATATACAAAAATATTTAAAAAATAGAATGACTATATCTAAAATATTAACAGTTCACTACACCAAAATTAACCATGTGCCACACTGTAGGCGGCCATTGGAAAGCACGAACCTTATCATCGCATGATGGGAACAATCGCTAATAATATAGGTTAGATTTTTGTCCGTTTGGTGGAGCACGATCGCTGGTGCAAAAGTTTGATGCACCGAGACACCATGCACTATGCACTCTCGTTTCTTCCCCGATATTTTGGACTCGGCCGTGAGGTGCCATTGATGGAGGTGTATTGTGTCTTTCGAAGTAGCTGTTGGTATTTACACTGACAGAACGCGAAATGGTATCACTGCAAATGAAGTTGGTGAATTAACGGGATGTAGATCGGTGAGAGTGAACGAATTCGCGACGAGGAAAACGATATTTCAAAGTGAAGTGGAAGAGAAGAATCGGCGTCTGGAAGATCATCGTTTCGAATGGATATACAACCTCTCTACTGAACAATTTTCATCTCGCTTGGTTTGCTTTTGTCGTAAGATAGATGTTTAAAAGTATATATAGTCTTGTCCGCGAGCATTGCGTATTTTGTTGACCATACACGTATATTTGATTAATAATGAGCGATGGTAAGAAGGTAGGTGAAAATTCCAGTAGTGAGGTTGTTAACCAATTTCGAAGCTGTAGGGATCTCAGCGATATCGTGCCCCTGTATACGCCACGCGCGCTTTATTTGAAACCAGTTGCAAAAATAAACGTGTCCGTTAATCTTCCCCAACTGAAAGTCCCAGGTAAAATGTCCACCACTCTGCTAACTCTATAATTTTCGATTGTTTCTGCCCTATATAATGGGGAATGAGAATATCTATCGATATTCTATATAGGTTCATTGATTTTCTCACTTGTTGTGTCGCTTAATAACATTGATTTTTCTAACAGGAAATTCATGCAGTCCCTTTACGTTTCGTGACAATTTATACTTATATACATTATGTTTAGCGCAATAGGTTTTTACAGAAAATTAACTGCGATATAAACAGGAAAAACTATATCAACATGGGAAGTAATGGAGAAGATACGTGCCCTTATTCTACCGGACGAGTTTGCATCTCTGAAGGTAGCCAAAAGCACGTTGGAATTTATCAGATTGGAGGGAGACCTGCAAGACAGATGCAGGCTACAGCGTGTGCTCGCAAGGCTGGATTCCCAACGCCTGAATCTGTCTGGATTTCCCAACGTTTTAAAAGTCCGCGCAGCAGAGGCAAAGGATGACTTTCCCACAAGGCATAGCTGGGATTCATACTTTAGAGATACAAAGAATATGAATGAACTAAAGGCGGGCGAAAGACCTGACACGGTTCATATAACAGGCTTGCCAGTCAAGTGGTTCATAGAAGATGGCTCAACCATGCCTAGTGAATCATTGATCAGCAAAATTTTCAAAAAGTGGGGAACACTGAGGAGAATCGATGTACCTGCTGCTGATTCATATAGGTCTAGGATGCGTTTAGGCACAAATATAAATAAGTTCAGCTACGAAGATGGAATATTTTTCGATGCTTATATCCAGTACGTTGAATATATGGATTTCGTTAGAGCAATGGACGCATTGCGCGGTATGAAAATCCTTAAAAAAGAAGGAGACAACGCTTACACAGCTGCCATTAAGGTCTGTTTCAGGGTGTCAATTCTCTATGCACGTGTTGCACGATATTAGCGAGGTAAGGAGTATATTGCTTATGTTTTGACTGTTCAATGCAGATCACTTTTGATAAAACGAAGCACATGAGCGACAGCTCTGTGGCACACAGAGAATTTGAAAGAAAACGCCTGATAGCGCAGGATACGTTGGCAGCGGAAAGACTACGGAAGAAAGAAGAGGCTGAAGAGAAACGACGCGAAGAGCTCAAGTAAACAGCAACAAACTTTGTAGCCGATGAAATACCTCAAGTTACTCACATAGTTTTATCCTCAGGAAAAAGGAGGAAGCAGATACAGTAGCTAAACATGGCAGACGGCAAAAAAGAGAAGAAAAACGGAAACGTAAGGCTATAACAATATTCCGTAAGAAGGAGGAGGACAAAGTCTCCATGAAAATAGCCAGGGAAGGTCAAAAGTTAATAAAAGCACAAAGGCAACTCGAAAGTATACGTTTGTTAGATGAGTTGTTTGATAGAATAAAGGTATTCATTACATGATGTTTTAGCTTTTTATTAATGTTAAAACGGGTCCTTAGTTTATAAGATTACTTCAAATACATTTTGTATTTCAAGATAAAAGTGGAAAATAATGAAATTAAAATAGATGAAGTGAGCACAGATGGGAAGAAAGACGATAAGAAAAACAATAAACAAGATGGTACCGTCCAAGCGTTAAGTTCCGAGGACAATGATAAAGATGGGAAGAAGGACAAGAAAAATAAAAAATCAAAAAAGAAGGAAAAGAAATCAAAGAAAGAGAAGAAGAAAAAGGTAAGTGATAGATTTTAATTTTATGATCCGCGTAGCGTGGTGGTCTTAAGAAATAGAACCTTTCTAGAAGAAACATAAAAAGGAGAAAGACTCTGCGAATTCTGCAAGTGTGAGCGAGGAATCAGAATCGGAAGGGCAGGCGAAAAAGTTGAAGAGTGTCCTCATAAAAAATGTCAGTTACCCATCGTCGTCAGCAGGTAAATTTAACACATTATTTCAAAACGAATGAATTGATATTCAGTGCTAGTAGTATTGTGGCAATCATTTTTAAGCAAGTCAAAAGCATCGGTCCACATGTTAAAAATAAAAAATGGTAGCACACTATATTGAATTTACTCTTTTCCAGCGTCTGCCCCGTTGGACCCTCTTCCATACCCAACCCTGTACCCTCGGTTCCCACAGCCATGGTACTACGAAGCAGCATTGCCACTGATTTACCCCACATTATCACGAAATATACCGAGAGGGGGTCGATTTTCTCGCGGTAGGGGTGGTCGAGGATTTTTGTGGAGAAACCCTGGCAACCGCTCGTTGCAGACCTTCAACCCGCACTTGTACAACGAACAATACTACAAGTACTTCGCCCACTTGGTTGGCCAGGATTATCATGCGTTTGAGTATAGAAGCTCGCGGTCTCGCAGCCGCAACAGATCTGTGAGCAAGTCGAGGTCCAAATCCAAATCGAGATCAAGGTCGCGGTCAAAGCGGGCCTCCAGGTCGAGATCCAGATCTCGTGGAAGATCGAGATCCAGATCTCGTGGAAGATCAAGATCACGGTCCAAGTCGCGTAGTCGGAAGCAGAGTAGAAGCAGAAGTAGATCGCGATCGAGACGAAGGCGTGGAAGATCGAAGTCAAGGACGAAGTCGCCTGCGACGAAATCACGGTCACGTAGATCGAGATCCCGGAAGAAGTCTCGATCCCGGAGTCGCTCGAAGTCAAGGGCGAACAGCAGAAATCGGTATAGACGAAGACGGGTCCGATCGGCTTCGAAGGTCAAGGTTACCAGGGCTAAATCTCGTTCCACGTCAACCAAGAGAAGATCTCGCAGCAGCACCTGGTCCATGCCCAAGTCCCCTGGCAGAAGAAGCTGCTCATGGTCGAAAAACGTCGACGCTGCCAACGATAAAACCAACTCGGACAAGTCGGTGTCTGTTCAAGAACAAAGCTCCATCAGCAAAGAAGCGCCACAAAGTTCCCAGCTGGAGAACATTACTTCCGACTGACAGTAACGGAGATTATTTTTCCGGTTCCGCGTCTTCGACCCTGTCACGTGGGGGAAATGATTGACACTGTGTTACACAGTATACAAACACGCGATATTGTACAACTTTTCTATACACACGCCTGCAACGTTCTTTCGGGAATGGAAGATATATTTTTGTTCATGTGCTAGCTCTTCCTAAGCTTAAACGATCTGGCAATCGAAGGAGTCCTGTGGATGTTTGTCATTTTCAACGTATATTGTGTACTCACTATGAAGCAGTTGTATATATGTTAAGAACAGTGTAATTCTATACAGGAAACAGACGTATGAAATGATCAAGCGAGTACTTCGTACTGCATTTTTAAGTCGACATCAGAATAAACACGATACTGATTAACTGAACAGCTGTTCGTTTGTCTAGTGGACAACTTACCTTTTCACCTGATTCGAACGAATTTAACGATGACGGAATTGGAGCCAGAAAATTTAAATAAATTTTACTGGATCACAAGAAGTACTTGATAAGCTAGAACTGGTTCGATTGTGTTTGGCGATGTTAATTTTGACTTGAACATTTTTCACGGCGATTAGGAAAGTTTATTTTAGTTTGAACATCTTTGATGAGGATCGAATAGCTTCAATTCTGTTTCAGGAAGCATTAGGGAAGTAGGAACAACACATTCGTAGTCGACTTGCAAATTTTATTTGTTCTCGGCATGAAAATGCATTGGTTCATAAACATTGTAATTCTTATATACCCCTATCCCTTCGTAGATCGAAGATCGATTTCTTAGCAGCGTTTCTCGGAGGTAACACGCTACGATTAGTTTTATCGACTGGTGCTCGCTTGATATTATTAGTTCGCCTATGATTAACAGGATTGAAATTCATTCGGTTCACATTCCGTTCTTCATTCTTTTCGTATATTTTTTGAAACTGATTAGTGCCGTGTGATATCAGCACCGCGCGCGCGCGTACCCGCCCGACATTTTCATCTTGTATTTACCATTTACTCTTCTCAAAACACGGTTGGTTTTTTTTTCACTTTAAAAATATGTGCTACATTTTTTTGTGGTTTCTTTTCTCATCGCTATATTAATTATATAATAATACGTATATATACACTTCGCATCGTTAACCGCACCACGCGTATGTTTCAGAATAACAACTCGGTTTTTGTTATAAGTTAATGCTCCACAATGATATTCAATCTAAATGGAAGATTTTCATCATTCTCGAACATCGTTCGTTTCACAAGAGGTTTGTTCTTTTTATTTATTTATTTTTTTTTTTCGAAATTTTTCTTTTGTGTTCAACGTTCTTATTGGCATTATACTTGTCTCTTACGTGTACATGGTTTTTTCTTTACTTCTTCCTCCTCCGCCTCCTCTGCGTTTATTTATTTTTTGTTCCTTAAATCGTCTACCGCTACGGTATCTTTGGAATTGATTAGATATTGACTACTTTCAAGATTCGTTGCGTGGGAATTGTTTCTCCTCTTTTTATTTCGCTAGTCAGATCTCGTTCGTCGCCGGACGACGAGCATCCTTCCGTTTTCTTTTTTTCGCACGACGCGGATCGTTCCCATTTAATTCGCAATCACATCGCGAATTTGCTTGGGTGTGCATTGGCACGAGATTTTGGGGATCGCGTTATAAATGTTCCCCTCGTTTTTTAGTCTTGCTTGACGAGCATCGTGCATTTTGCACGGAAGAACGACCGTCGTCCGCGATAATTACATCGGTGATCGAGGAATCGATTGATCTTAGCACCACTTCAATTTTACAAAAAACTCAAGTTCTCTATTTTAACACAATTTTTCGCTTTCCAAAAAATTGGACTGTAGCTTGCAGAAGTGGACCAGTTATAACACAATTTCGCCTAAAAATCGAATACTAGCTTGCAGAAATCGATATTAAATATTTATTGAAAAGACAAGAGAATCGGATGAAATGATCTGTGTTTAATTTTTTAAAAAGAGCTAGTTTGAAGGGTAGTTTATTGGGTCCTCCTCAACGAGAACAGAATGGCGGAGATAGTTTCCAGGATCACCGACGCAATTTTACACGAAATGATTCTGCACGATCATCTGCATGAAGCACCCTTCCGTTCGATCGATTTCGTTTCATTCATCTTCGTGTACATTCTAAGAGTGAATCGTTCATTTTCCAGCAGCAAACCTGCTGCGACTCAGCCATCGAGAATGTCCAAGGATACAATAGAAAACAAACGTCACTCCTTTTGTAAATTAACGAACATAAGTGGTTCGCGTGAAACAAGCTGTTCACAAAATCAGTTCCCTTATCAACGCATCGTCTACATGCAACGCTACAAACAGGTTCGCGATACAATTCGCAGATAGTTCGCACGGTTATGTTGTGTATCTTCGCAAAAAGAACATTTTCGTCTGTTATCGCTTAGTCTACGACAATCGAACAAGAAACGGGAAGAATCGTGATCTCAGCGAGATCGTTTGAACATTGACGAACACACCGAGTGTTTTTTTTTTGTTTCTATTTCGTTTTTGGGAAATGAACGACCCAAAAAGTACGATTTCTATTGAGCAAGCATCACATGCTTCGTGTGTCAGCCATCGCCCGATAGTGTAAAAGAACTAACGCGTCACCCTGTGGGTTTAATCATCGTAATCTAGACCTCTTCCGATGTGGTTAATACACTGCGGGGCCACGCGAAAAGTGCAGCCTGTCCCGAGTTAATCGCCATCAATCTTCATTATCGACTATTAGCCTCGAGACTGACGGATCTGAGCGCGAAAGTACAGCTCAATTAGTTTCCACTAAGCTGAGAATTGCCGGTTTGATATATGAACACAAGCAAAATCTGACACGATCGTTCCGAGGGAATTTTTCATCGAGATCAATTCGTAATTGGTACCGCCTTTGCATCGGACGCGGACGGTTCTCAAGTTAGTCTCTCAAGAGATATTTTTCATCCGGTCGACGCATTTTAAAGTGGCTCCGGATTGCCCGGAACCTTCCCTTTTCTTTGAATCTAAAAAGATCACCGGAAGATCGATCGGCTGTCAGGACCGGCTTGCATTATTAAGCTTTTTTAAGTCTATTTTCCTCTTGAAAAAAAAGAGAGCATCCTTGAGTCGCCGATGAAATGTTAGCGAGTCCCCGGGGAGCCTCTTTCAGCCCAGTGCCTATTTTTTGGGACACTCATTCACTCGAGCTTGAAGCATTTATGCTAAATACAATGCCCACTACAAAAAGTAAATATGGAATTGAGAAAAATACGGAACAATATATTCGTGAGATAAATATTGCACTATTCATTCAAATAACAGAGATTCTATCGCAGAGAAATAGAAAATTAGAAAAATTTCGATATCTCGCTTCGCAACTTTTCTAATTCAATCGAATATTTAAGAATTTTAAAAAATACGGAACAATATATTTGTAATTCCACTGTATCAAACTAGAAAATTAGAAAAATTCGAGTATCTCATTTTGCAGCACCGTGTCTAATGGAGGAATAAACGTGACTTTAATTCCCATTTCTGCGGACCAATTTGCGAGCACATGAACTCCCGTATTCTGTTAAAAATGTTTTGCCCGCGCATTTCTGTCGGAATGAATGCACACCTCAGGTTGAAATCCGGGGTTCCATTACGTTACAAATTGCATCGCGAGTAACGCGGGCGCGCGTGTGCGCTTGCCGTTTCGAATTTACAACTGTCACGGCGTTGTTTTTAGAACGCTCGCGACAAATCCTTTCGGACCCTTGTTTTCCTCGGTGCACTGCGGACAGGAACGGCAAACGGAACTCCATAAACTTACATAATCCGCCGTGCAATTGCAACGTCAACGACAGTCGCGTTCGATTCACGCGAACGGAAAGAAGCTCGCCCAGGTATGCGGAGTGATTAAAACGGCGAACGCTGACGGCAAAACTCAATTTTAATAGGACGCATTGAAAAAGTAAATCGTTCTGATAAGAACAGGAAATATGAGACGCTGTTCTACCTGCAAATGGCGATATTATTTATGAATTAATTGACACGTTGACTGTGGGCGTCGTACATGCTCGACATCGTAGTTCGTTCTACGAAATTAACTTTTATTGCGAACTGTTTGAGCGAAATAAAATTTCTTTGGTACCTGTGAGGTCTAAAGAGAATTAAGAAATTGGAAAAATTGAGTGCGGACTCGTACGGAGCTCTCAAAATGAAATTTAATTGAAAAATTGATTTTGAACGAGAGATCGTAAGCTGAAGATTCGTGCAAGGTTCCTGAACATTATTAATTTGGCAGTACCAATTACTTTCCCGTAAGCGAAATTAATTGATTAAGAAAATGTTTTGACGGCTGTTTGACGTCGAGGCGCTTTGCTGCACTTTTCGCGTCTCGGTTCAGTATGAAATAATAGAAGGGCAGAGAGATAGAGAGTGAAAGAGAGTGAAAGAGAGAGGAGGAGAGAAAGATAGAGATAGAGGGGAAGAGACAAAGAGCTCGTTTAAAAAAGACTACTTCCCCGTAAAACTTGTGGTCGCTAGATCACCCTATAGATTCATAGGGAGAGTTTACATTACTTTAGTAATTTGTTGGTCAGTTTACGTAACAGTTAGACGGCGACAGCCCGCTAGGTAATATTTGGTAAAGACTTTAATAAAGTGTGTCTGAGAGCTTTTAAAACCGTTCGAACGCTACCGTTTATTAGTAATAATAATCAATCTTCCGTAATAATAATAACTGGTAATAATAACAACAATAGTAAATGATTATACGTGGTAGTAACGTGGTAATGCTCGTATAAATCGTCGCGGGGAACTTCCCTCGCGTTATCAACGTTTTATTTATTATTCATCCGACGGTTCCTCTCTTCGTCGCAATTTTTACGTGTTTTCTATTTGTTTTCTTTGTTCATTCCCCCCCGGCTGTTTTACTCCTACACTAATCGTCCCGTTCGAATAACCGTCAATTAACCGTCCGTTCAAAGACGATCGGACCGTTCGCGATTTTCGAGTGGCACTCCGAGCGCCGTTTACCCTCTTTCTGAAGCTCCACCCCCTGTTTACCCCCCGATAACCCCTTATCAACTTCCTTTCTACCTTTCTTCTCATTCGCCGCGCTTTTCTCTGCTTCGAGAACCGCGCGGCACGTTTCCGAACCTGAAAGTTCATTTACTATAGTCGGAGCAAAGCGAGTTCTGATCCTTTCTCGTCGCTGACACATTATCGGTCCTTTTCTCCCGAGAAAGATAATTGTTTGATTTGCTGAAATTAATTCTACTGTGACTTGCTCGGCTCTTAATCGGACAGGTGATCTTTAGAAGCATGTAGAAAAAAATCTTTACAAATCGAATTAACCCTCGAACAGTCGCGCGTTTAACGACCGTTGTCCTTCCAAGCTAAAGAAATGAAAAATTTCACAAAAATGACAAAGAAAACCAATTTTGCCAACAACACCCGACTGATTAAGGGTTGATAGTCTTGAAGGCGCTAATAATCGAATTGCCGTAGAGATAACATCGTAAAGTCAACAAGAAGTTCCTAATGTTTTCAAGCATTGTGCTGTAAACTTTGCAAACTTGCAGCGTCAGTTAATTTTCCCGTGACTATAGTAGATCGTATCAGGAAGCAGTGAAGTATAATCGAAGGGGTAAACGTGCCTCCGTGTCGCTACTCGTTTATGTACAAAGGATACAAGTCCGATTCGAGGTATTGTTTCTCTGTTCCTCTGTTTTATCTCGCTCGCACCACGCTCCGTGTTTCAGGAGTTTTCCGAGCAGCGTGTGCGGATGTCTTTTTGCCTCTTTTTGTTGTCTGTTGTCCCGTTTTGTCCTATAGTCGCGCGTTCTCATGACTGACGGTGCTGACGACTGATGGCACGAACGATTTCGCGAAAATGAAGGCCGTACTCGCGCGCGTTCATTGTAATCGCGCGCTTTCGCGACGCTGCTGCGCTGCCGCTGCTGAACTGTTCTCTTTTCTTCCCCCTTCTTCCTTTCTTTCTTTTTTTTTTATTTTCCCGCAGACAAAATCGCGAGAGACGAATGCAGTGTTTGCGGGTAATGTAATCGTGCAATGCGGGGGGAAAAGGAGGTCGCTGCTTTTTAGAAAAGAACTGTAGCCTCGAAATTGAACAGGCGAGGAACTTTCCGCTCGAAAGACTATCCTGTCTCTCGGTTGCGAGACGGGCAACGAGTTCGAACGAAATTCGTAAAACAAATTAACGGTCCGTGCGCGAATCGATCTCCGCGAATTATTGTTGGGGTTTGCGTTTGGGAAAAGAATCGATTTTCTAGTTAACACCGAACCCACCGAGCATTGAAAATGAACGAAATCTTTTTATTCGATTTTTGTTGAATAAAACATATCTATATCGAATTCTATTCGACGAATGAAATACACCTATATTGAATTCTATTAAATTTTTATCAAATTCGATTCAATCTACACAGAGTTAAAGGAACTGGTCGATCGTTTTCTACGGAAAGATTTTCATAATTTCAACAATCGAGATGTAAAATATACACAACTGTTTATTTGATCGTTGGTTCAGCGTTAATTCTCCCGTTTCTTTCATTGAAACGAGTAGATCGCGGATGTTTACGCAAAATAAGAATCTTCGGCATCGATTTGCAGCGAACAGGAACTAGATTGCAAATTTATTTCGTCTCCGAGTAATTTCAATAAATTGCAATTAATATATACACTGAAATTCTTCTAGTATTTTGTCTATTTTCTAGAAACGAGTGAAAGATTCAGCTACCTTGATTACACGAGTCTCTGAAATAATGTTGCTTAATATACGCCAGGGGTGAACACAACAGGGTTGAACACCCTCGTTTTCCGAGCCCGGGGTGGACCCAGCCACGCTCGTCCCGCTCCAGCATTTTCAAACCCGTCGGACGTAGAAAATTCATATGTACACATATAAAGTACAACATTTAAACATCAATTAAACATCCGATGAATGCGAAAACATGGCGCCGGAAGGTGTCAGCCGGACCCGCCGCCGAAGACCGCGACAGCGTCCTCCTGTTCTCTTCTCTTCTCTTCGTATAAACCGTGTTCGAAACAAAGGCCATAATACACGATTCTCTCGATATATATACATACACTATATACTATAATGTCGTGTATATTACATAATATAGTATACACATATGTACAGGTATAAACATACAAATAAACCACTGCATAGTTGGGATCCGTTCCACCGATCGAAAGTGTTTGTCTTATTTCGAACAAGTTGAACAAACCAACTATTATTGTAACTGTGCATCCTCGGGACAGGAATGTTTGCTGTTCCGAACCCTGACGCGGTCCTCGGGTCTTTCTTGACCCATTTGCAATTGTATTCCCTTGATACTATAATTGTACAGTATTTCTTGACCTAAGCAAGGTTCTCGTTTTCGTGAAGATACATCGTTTGGAAAACTGCAAGAGAATCGTTACTAATTTATGTGATTCTATTATGTAATTCTGAGCGCTACCGGATAGTGTTATGGCTGTATCAAAGACCGCGGCAGGGTTAGATCATTTATGCTGTTTCTACTGTCAGAGACAACCTGCGTACTTTTCTTTCGTTTTCTAATATTGTTGAAATCGAAAACACTTTCGACGAACGAAACTCTCCGCTCACTGTATGCCGACACGTGATACAGTTCCTTTTGTTTATGAATACATGAAGGAGAGTCGTCAATGAAGCAATTATCTCTCGGGCAATGTATAGATCGCCAATTAAGGTCCTCTTCTTATAATTATCCGTTCTATCCCTTTCCGCGCGTCTAATGGTATATCTATTGTTCAAGTGTGCGGCGAAAAGCGACTTTCTCCGTTCCTGTGTCTCTACTCGCTTCGGTCTCGCGCAAAATGGCCGATCACGACCGTTTCCCCCCCTTTGTGGTCGCCTTAGGGCCTCTCGAAGCTTCTCGTTGAAACGAAGTAACTGAGGTTTAACCAACAATCGCCTATTCCTCGATCTTCGATTTTACGACATCTCAGAAAAATGTGGCTTCCTTTGACATTGAACATTTTTATGTTCCATACAGCTTTGTCGATAGATTCAGAGAAAATTCACTTCTATTTCGCCGTTGTTTCTGGGTAAACGAATTAACAAGGAAAATTTTGGAAATGATTACACAATTTTTATGTAATCTAACCGAAGAAAATTAAGTTTTTTCTTAACGTAGCACGGTTCTCGCAGATAAAACCCTAATAGAATTTTTGCAACAAGATATACCACTTCTAGTTCCTTGTCGATGGCAAATTGAATTAACAAAATGGTGCTTAAACAAAAATTATTTGAAATAGAAATGTTCAATTTCAACGAAGCGATACTTTCCAAACGAGCCTGGAACCGAGGAAACGCCATGACGAGCCAATAATCAGCTCAAGGCCTGGACCAAAAAATCCATCCGGTGACCTTTGCCCTTCGCCAAACAGTCTCTTTACAGTCTCTCGGGCACGCTGCAAATATTCGCGACCTACAGCCTCCTATCGGGTACTTATAGAACACCGTTCGCTCCGAGAGCTTACGTTTCCTCGAGATTCTTCTAAGAATACTGTTCCGTTTACGATTCTGCTCTGCCGATAACTGTTTCGTCGTCGATATCGATTCAGCGACCTGTTCAAATCGATCCCGGCTGTTCCGTCGACGACTATGCACAGAGGTGACTGAAAAACAGTGATCCGTAGCAACAACGGCGCCTATCGAACGCAGATTCCGGAATCGCTTGCGAACAAATGGCGCGCGCACCGACTTCCTTTCGCGAACTATGGCCGAATAATTGGCGTCCGCGTGTTGGTCGTGCAATTACTCGACCCCCCGCTCGACGGAATCGCGGCCACGGTAAACGAACACCCTCGGGAGCCGTTAACGGACAACGACGATTGCGAGACGACGTTTGCCGATCCTAACTATCCTCCGCGACTGGCGTTACACTGTTCCGCATGAATTCCACGATGCCCGAGACTCGACGGGGTCGGGTTACCATCGATTCTTAATTGGAGCAAGTAGCATTACCTGTCGGTGCCCTCGGATACCCGATCCAATCGGGAGACTAACCGAGAGGCTCTCCAGCACTCCTTCTTTCCACTAGAATCCTTTTCTCTGAACGAGTTCAACGGTGACTTCGAAACAATTTGAGCTCGAACTGATTCGAGCTAATCTACAATTTGTAATTGCTACACTGTGGATTTTAACCAACCGCGCCGGCAATTGTTCCGTGCAGATACGCACGACCAAACCGTGTACAGGAACAAAAGGATTTTTCAAAGAGTTCAAGCGAAATGGTGAAAATAAAGTAAAATAAAAATTTTCGATTTTCCGTTGAAAATGAAGTACGGAGAGCCCCGTAATTCTGCTCCCAGGACCGTAACTCATCCCCCGAAGCAAACTGTAAATCGTCAGACCCGTCACGAACTCTCACGATCTCGTTCCGTCGATGATTTACCTACAGCTCTCGTATTTATACATTATAATACTTATAGAATCGGTCTCTAATCGTCTAACGCTCCGATATTCAGACTGTTTTTTCTTTTTCTCGTTTTATTTATTTTTTTTTTCTTTGTTAAACTTGGCGTGGTCTTCCTGGCACTATAATGCACTTTTAAGAAATCTATATAAAAATATCGTGTGGAGTTGTGTCCAGTATGTTGAGCCGCGACAGAGAAAGATAGAAAGAGAAATAGAGGGATAGAGAGGGTGAGAGAAAGAGAATGATCTATACATATATATACAGACGCATATATATATATGTATACATATAGTGTCATGACACACAGAAATAGAGAAATAGAAAGAGGCTCCTGGAAAAAGGAATGGAAATGGAAATTTGTCTCTTTGCTATTGTTAACGGGTTTTAGAGCATTGTTAGAATGGGAATAGACGAGGGTTTTTTGGAGTGTCGGCCAGAGAGGAGAGGACAGAAGAAAGAGGCGGGAAGTGTGGACATTTTGTGACACTTGTGTCTTTGTTTTTCTTTTTGGTCCCGTTTCGCGTTTCGGAGTGGCCGCGAAACAACGCATTCGAAAATGAAACAATGACGGACAAGACGAACCAGGTCCCAAACGTTTCTCGTGGAAACGAACGCTCGAGCATTTTTGAGGGCAGACAGGTCTCACTCTCTCTCTCGTCGGTACTCCGATTTTTCCGAAGGGATCGTTTTTCTTACGCTTGTTCGGTTATGCGTGTCCGCGTGTTCCCTTTTTCCGGAGAACCGTTCACGCAGCGTCGCCGCAAAGTGCCCCTCAAAGGGACCACGTGACATCACGTGCCGAGATTGCCCCACTAACGTACCGATAGTGAGGGTACCTAGTGACGTCACGATCCGTAATTTAAGATAGTGATAGGACGCGACGTCACTATTTAGGATAGACTCACAGGGATCCGCATACGCCACGTTCCGAGAATTGCCCCACTAAATAGTGGGGATACCTGGTGACGTCACGATCCGTACTGTAGGGAAGGGAAGGATCGTGCCGTAAGGTTAGGCTAGGCCGGATGACCTAGCTAATAGTATCGCTTGGCCACGTACCTAACCTACCGATACTTTCCTTCCCCATCCGCAACACGAACCGCGGCGTCACTATACGGTACTAGACTATAGCTTCGTGACGTCACTCTGACTATAGCATTTCCCCCACTGCGTGCACGGTGCTCGGGAACAAAGGGTTCGATCTTCCGGCCTTCCGCCCCCAAAAATCGCGATCTCGTGTGTGGTTTTTCGTATCGATCCTGCGGTTTTGTTTTGTTTCTATGTGTTTGTTTGTTTTTGCTTTTCGTTTCCTCGTTATCTGCTCTCGGGAGGGGGGAGTTTTTATGGGGTTTTTGTTTTCAGGCTTCGTTTGCTTCCGCTAAGTTTTCGCCGGTAGTGTTTCTTATTACTTGTTTCTTTTTTTTTTCGATTCTTATCTCAGAGGGCTGAACATCTTCGGGATTCGATCACGTCGGAAAGAACGAATTATGCGCGTCGGATTATTCATCGTCGGACAACGTAATTGCGCCCTGTTTTCTTTTTTACGCTCGAAATTAATAATATATTACGAAACGGTGTGTCATGGAATATCATAATATATTATCAATATATATACCTATATATGTGTATATATATTTATATATACGTGTATGGTTTCCTTTCTGTGTCGCTGTTGTACGCATGTGTTCTGTCTCTGTTTCCGTTGGTGACGGACTAAATGATAGGATGCTTCACGTGTTTAATGATTTCTCATAATTCAAGGAAGAAAATATCCGCTAACAACAAATATCCTCTAAAACAAATGACTTTGTATTTTCTTTTTGTTCGACATCATCTCAAGGTCATGATTTGGGCATCATGATTTCGTTCAATACGTTGGCTTCAACATTTTGATTTTCCACTGACCAAAAAGACTTTTTTAAGAATTTCTGATATCGTGCGTTGCGTACTATTAAAGAAAGAGAAACTTTCGTTCGAAACATTTCCTTAGGGAAGAACTTTCATATTGCAGTTTACAATAGTTCTAAAAACATTTAATGCCATTTTGATTACTTTTTGCGAGTTTTTAGTACTGGCAGTTTGAAGCCCGCTGAAAACGGATTCATTTTGCGTTCGAAAAATGAAAAAATTATATCGATATGTTGCGAATTTTTTGTGTTGCGGTACGAAGTCCATTCAAAAGAGATTCATTTTAGTCCGAAACGTTTTCGTGGAGTGAAATTGTTCACAGCAACAAAACAGACTACAAAAAATTGGTCTAAAAAAATCACATCATCACCAGAGAGTGCGCAAAACGCGGGTTTTCTTCTCCGAATCACACGAGTCATTCGAGTACATGAAACGTCCTATCGTTTCGTCCGGCCCGGTATGTACATACGTGTTCTTTTGCGTGTTTACGCGCGCGCGCGTATGTGTGTGTGTGTGTTGTTTTATATATCTATATATGTATTATGTATATCCAGCGACGTCGATGGGATTAATCGCAGCATCGCGTGACGCGATCAATTCCGTCGTCGTTGCTCTTCAACGTACTCGATTTCGCCCCGATCGCATAGCGAACGTCAACGTTTAGCATCAATTAACGTAATTAACTTTCGGTCGCGTCAACGGTTACGCTTCCCGTGTAGGTCGGTGCAGTCAGGCGCTGCACTCGTCGTTGCACCGGGGGCTGGCTTGAAGCGTCACGTGACCGGAAGAACTCGAGTCCCCTCGACAGGTATTTATTACGATTCATAGTCAAGTCTTGGCCGCATCGGCTTCCGGCCACCCACATGCGGATTCGGCGGCCGCGAACGATACGATCATGCGAGCCAGGGCTTGATACGGTTCCGAAAATAACTGTTTAAAACTGTTATATAAAGCTGCCGATACGACACGGTTACGAGGAACTTTTGTTCCCCACTAATTGTTACGAAGAATCGAGATTTGCAACTATTTGCTTCGGTTATCTTCGTTTATGGTTGCTCCTATTTCGATTTCCATGCCAATCGTTGATCTTCCGATTCTATGCGCGTCGGTTCTGAAATGGTTCTGTTCGGATCGATTCTTGTTTATTTTATATATTCTGTTCTGAACGTTGATTATATTCTGCTGATTTTATTTGAATACGCATGAAGGAGAGAAAAGTATTTAAAATTCAACAGAAAGTGAAAACGGTAAGTCGCAACTTCCATTTTGAAAAAATATGCACATATACAGTACTCTGCGCTAACAGTAAGTCAGATACTGACACCATTTTGGGGTCGGAAAAAATCGAGAAAGTAAAGTTTGTGGAATCGGTACGAGAACGGAAATAAAAATTGCAACTGAGATTGGTAAGCGTTGGACATTTCAGTTCTTCGTAACCGTTTCAAGAACCGAGATCGATATTACAACAGTTTTCAAGTCTTGATGCGAGCAGCGTCTGGCATCTCAGGGTCGGGCAAGATGGCTGGCGGAACTAAAAATGGCAGATATGTCCTCAAAACGGTTTATCAGATGTTCAGAATTTTTTAAACAATTGATATTTTTACGTACATAGGTAGCTTGAGATAGATTAAAAAAGGGTACACTAGTAATTTATAAAACAAAAATGATCGACACGGTATAAGAAATTTTAATGATGGGTGGAGGGTGCCTTGGAGCTATATCTTCTAAAAAACAACAATCCTATTATAAAAACAGAAAATTTGAAAACTCATATTACTATTTTCTACTATCTTGTAGTCGGCACTTTTAAATATGTCTTTTCCGGTTCAAAACGAATGATCATATTTGAGGAGCCATTTTCCCCGACCCTATGGCCGACTGAAAACAAAATTAGTGAATTGGTTACTTCCTGCCTAATCATACCTCAATTTAATTAAGTCTATCTTCTGGCAACGGCTTCCAGTGTATGCGCAGAATGCACCGATCGCGTAATCACTATACCGTAAAAATTGATGCAAAATAATTATCCCATTCAATTAAAATCATGCAAACCACTGAAAGCTATTTTATCCTTCCATGCCAGAGTGCTTCAAAAAGATCTACACGAGTCGATCTCGCTGTCACAATAAGAATCGTGGACAATACATCAGCGCCTATGATGCTCGAGTGACCTGGTTCCGACCTACATTTTAAAATTCCAAAATAATCTCCGTGCCAATACTCGTCGACTGTAAAAATTTGCCTTTTCGTAATGTTCTATCACACCTATAGTCAAAACTTGTCGAACACGCTGCACAAGAGTATTATTGGATCCAAGAAAACGGACCAAGGTCGTTCGAAGGTCACGGCTCGAACTCTGTCGGCCAAATAAATTCGACTTTTATTTACTGAGAAAGAAACAAGACTAGCTCTAGTTAGACACTAGCAATAGTAAATTCCTCTTTAACCCTGTACCTAATTTTTTTATATTTCTGCTCCAATAACCTTGCAATGTTGCTTCCCGTAATCGAAATGAAGAAGCAATTTTTCTTTATTATTTTTTCTGTTTTTGTACACTATTCTTAAAACTTAAAAGACACCTGGACGTGGTGATATTTTCAAGACATTTTAAAAATAAATATTTGTCCTTGTGCCTGATACAGGGTCAATAAAATCACGAGCTTCTGTCAACAATTTCTGATGTAATTAATGTTTACACTACAAACACACTGTAGGCGACCGGTCTACTCTGCGCACGCATTTTGCACGTTGTGCGTAGCCTGTTTGTAAAAAATTTCGTACAATGTATTTTGCATATGCTAACAGTGTAATATCCTAAGTAACCTACGGACGTTAAATCGGATAAGATCACTTTGCAATCTCCCTTCATCAACCCCGGTCTCGTGGTGATCCTTAGGCTCCGATTTAACTCGAAGGGGGACGCCAATTTTTTCATAGTAATTAGCTTTTGGAACGGTGGGGATTCACGACACGACAATCCAAGATGGACTGATAATTCTTTGCCGGCGCAGTCACCTTCTGCTCAACAACTTTCAACGAAATCAATACTTGAAGCAAGAACTAATTTAGGGTCACTGGGGATCAGGGATTTGAACATTTCTGGGCTTAGAACCACACAGTTTTGATTATGGAGGCTTCGGGGTGCAAAATTCTGAATCGTAGCGAATTAATTTACAACTGAACGCATTACTTGAAAACTCGTGGTATTGCGCCGACACTTCCGGTCGCGATCCTCGGTGTACACTTCTCGCCGGTCTCTAATCCGATAATCGAAAAGCAAGAACCAGGTCGCGGCAACAAGACGCTGTTTCGAGACAATTTCGGGGGTCATACGTGACCACGAATCTCCTCGAACTAATCACTCAGGATTGCTAATTGGGGATGCGCCTCCGGCCCGCATCATCGCGTCCCGGGATCCGTTTCGTTCGTCCTCGTGCAAAATTGTTCATAAAATAGTCCGCGGTACATTTTTATCCGTCCGTTATCGCGGGCGAAACGAGAGAGGTGTGTGTGTTACAGCATAGTTGCGAAAATCCAGTCCTCGCCTTAGCGTCCATCTAAAGAGCCACCTCGTTGTTGTGGTGGTGGTTGTTGTTGTTGCCGGTTGTCCTCGTCGAGGGGAGACGTTTCGTTTCTCTTGTTCCTCTTGATGCAATGTTCTGCACACGTTGCGCCTCGTCCGCGTCCATTTTCCCGTTTCACGAGGTATACAGGAGAGATAAAGATGGAGTTCGTGTGTTGTCGAATATATATTTAAATATTAAGAAAAAAGTTTTCAGGCACGCAAGTTGGGCAGGGGAGCAGCTCGCAGCGAGTGGAAGAGGACGCTTCGAATCTCGGAGTCCCTCCGTTTTGCGAAGGTTTTTTGTCGAATTTCGAACTTCACACGCAAAATTTCACGATTTCACCGGAGACCCTCGTGTCTGCGCGTGTTTCTTTCTTTGTTTGTATTTACTTTTTTTGGTTAGAAGACAGACAGTCGAATCGGGAAGAGGATTGGACCCGTTGTTTACGCTACTGCAAGACTTTCGGTTGCGAATGGGGGCTGGAGAGATCAAGGATCAATCGTTGCTCGTCTGGATCCTCTTTCGTCGAAGAAATTCGAACAAATCAGAGACTATTTCTTGCTGTTCTTGTTAATTGTTAGTTTAGTATCGGAAGTCTTGCTTGTTATGTTTTGTGCCTTCTTCTCGTTGGACGAAGTTGGACAGTTCCCAGATTTCTAGATCTGGAACTGTCTCGATGCCAGAACGCAAAGAAGAACTTAGCACCCTAAGGATCTAGTTGAGGGCCAGTTGAACAGCGATTGATGTTGACGTCGATAGCCGACAGAACTCCACCGGTCCAGGGACTGACGACAGATGGGAAGAGCAAGGACTTAGAATCCCAGCTGTCTATACAATGAATTCTCGATATATGTCAACAACACGGGTCTTTCCAACGTCATGTATCGTCCAGGAGACATACCTGACCTGTGTTATGTTTACACTCCTCGGCGTCCGAGGCCTTTCGGGCTTCGCGGCCCCTCACGAGTTATACCCCGCGATAGTGGGGATAATTCCGCGACGTTTACCATCCAGGCCTTGGCGACATATATAGAGAAATCACTGTACTCCGTCCAGCTTGTCGAGTCAGTGAAGATAAGCAAATGTATTAGGTTGTCGAAAAAATGTATTATAGTTGTAACTTTTTCTGTATTGATCAAAAGAGACACCGTTGTAAGCAACAAATTCTGTCAACGGATCACAAGATTCTTGACTGTATTACGGTGAAAATTGATTTTTTGGCCGTTCATGATCTTCATTTATAAGATTGTCATTTCGTAGTTCAGCTTTGTGGTTTTTCAACGTGACGTAACGCTATCGCCAATGTGTTGTTTTCCCACAGATATAAAAAGAATGCACGATAACCGTATTGATTGACGTTGAAATATAATTGATTTAACGTGTTCCGTGCCGGACAAATTATCGATTACTTTCGGTTCAAGCTACGCGAGTCGCGTATGCCCCACACTACTACAATGAATTGTTTTGCTTATTACATATTTATCGCTCCATATATAGTACGGTAAAAGTAATAATTATCAAGAAAAGAGTGCAGCGTTTAAGACGCAGTAAAAGTTCATATTTTAATAAATTGTTGTTGTAAAGCGGTTTAACAGGTTCTCTACCATCTAATGGCGAAAATTGTGTATGGTCTGAACGGAAAATTCAACACGGCACGAAACGTGTTAAAAGTAAAATCAGATATTTCAGTATAAACTAATGTATTCAAAACTTGAAGACTGTAAAGTATTTCTTAATCGAAACACTTCGTGACATTTGCATTCGAAAATCGGACGTTTCAAATTTGCGACAACTTAATGCTGTGGTATCCACTCTGTTTATATTTGCTTATCTGCCCTGACTCGTCCCGTTGAACCTATAGTCTGTTCAACGAGCCGACGCAGTAAATGTAAACATAGCCACTCGGGCGCGACAGAATTGAAGTTACCCTTCTCAGACAGTTAACGAACGAGTCACGCTGTTGCTTTACTGTCTCGTCTCGTTTTCAAGACTATAGAGTCCAGACCTGGGCAGTTTTATCTCGATCCAGACAAAATCGTCCCGATCATAGCGCCCATTGTTCCCCACCAGCACCCGCCATTACCATGGAGAAAGGACGCCTGCCGCGAGCAGCACCCAGTGTTGCCAGATCAACACCTTTCCTCCGACTCTACTCCTAGACGGCAAGTATCCACCAGCGACCCACACTTCCGATCACGTGATAATGTCGCGTGACTAATCCGGTAATGACAGAGAGAGGGTAATTCCGTTCGCCTCAATTTCACCGATCTGGCTACACTGATGGCGTCTCGGCGCGCGTTGCACGGAGGAGAGGTTGGTGGGGGAAACAGGCGTTTGAGGGGCCCCTACTTTGAACCAGGCACTTCTACCGAAATGGATTACACTGATATTTCACGGTTGCATCTTCGAAACTCTTATTAGGATCATACCGGTTCGAAGTGTCTGGTTTGACTGAAGTCTGCACCGGTCCAGGGACCGGTGGGCCCGAAGAGGCCTCCAGCCCCCAAGCGAGAGAGCGAGAAAGAGAAAGAGAGATTGATCTAGCGATCGTCGACAGAGGGACTCCAAGGTACGCGAGCGTCTACGGCGTGGCCGACACTCTGGGGTGTCGGTCACGCTTAGTAAGAGTGCTGCGGCTGCAAAGACGAGACTCAGCTGTGTGGAGACTTGTCGGACCCCTGACTGTTGCCCAGCCCTCCCATTCTGGACTGCGAGGTGAGCCTGGTGGCAGACTGCGAGGTCGCGGTAACCGCCACCGTGGAATGTGCCAGGCCCTGGTGTTTACCGGTCTCCGGGACCAGGTGCGGCGTGCGACTCGACACCGGGGGCAGGACCGGGCTGACTGGCCAAGGGTGTAGGGATATGGTGCTGGGCGCGCTCGGCACGCTCCTCGAGTATGGCAGCAGAGGTGAGTTCGATTGGCTGGCAAGCGGATGATGCGCGGACACGTTGCTGCCGGAGATGCCCATCGTTAGGCTATTTCCGGGCGAGACACCGCCGCCGCTGCCACCACCGCTGCCAACGCCGCCGGACGACGCCATCGCGACGGCAGCGTTTGGATGAAGGAAGTTACGCCTCTGCTCCATACGCTCCGCGTGCTGAGCTAGGCACCTGGTCAGCTCCTCTGGCAGCAGCTCCAGCTGACCCTGCAGGCCGGACAGTTTCTCTTCTAGGCCGATCAGCCGCTCCTCCAGCCCCACCAGACGCTCCTCCAGGCTGTCCTGACGCGTGCTCATGTCCGAGACAATCTCGTAGACCGTGTTCTGCGTCTGCCGACAGAGAAGGACATGTTACAGGCCGAAGCTCGGTGGCCGATGTCTGAGGGACACCCGGGTGAAAGTATTCGATCAGAGGAACCATGTGTTCGTCGTTGCTGTTGCTCGGACTGCCCTATAGAGAGTGTTGTTCGACGGAGACAGTGAACTTAATGGTGGGATCAGCGTGACGGGTTGTGGTGGGGTGACATTGCGAGGAGACTCTTCTTCTCGGCTTTTTTCTCGTTGTTTTATGGAGCTAGGAAACTTGGTGGTGGGATAATATTGTGAGGGGACTTTTCTCGGCTTTTTTCTTGTTGTTTGATAGAGCTAGTGACCTTGGAGGTAGGCTGGAGGATTGGTAGACTGCGGATTTTATGAACATTTGAAGAAATAAAAATGTCGAGGTTTCATTTTCAGCCCCCCAGTGTTAAAAAAGAAATGAACGTCCATGTTGCTTCTACATCCTGCCATCAATGAAGACCATCTTTATTTCTGCCTAAAAGTCCGCAGTCTAGTGTTGGGATAACACTGTGGGAGGATTTGTATCCGAATTGTTTGGAAGGAAATGAAATGTTTACCGTCCAATGTCGAACATTTTCGTTCTACGGACGTGGTACTTCACATTTACGATTACGATAGAATATTTTCACTCAGGGGTGGTAACGTCGTCCAGAGAATTGGTGTTTCAGTGTGCAGTGTTCTCTATTTTCTTGTATCTGCAAGCTAAAATTTGCATTGATCCTTCAGTGGACATGCAGTCTTTCCGAGTCAAGTGCTGTCGTTCAACTTTCTGTACAGAAGTGAAAGAGTGTGCACGGTGAGCATAAAGTGTACTGCCGAAGAAATTATAGTGCTCAAACGGGGGAAGAATAATGTATCGTTCATGTAACAGCGACGATGAAATTATTAGGTAACACGTGACGAGACTGCAAATATAAATGGATATTATAACGACCTGATGTATAAACAATAATGAATTGTACGCTATCCGTCGTGCGATAGAGCGAATAACATTATCTGACCCGAGTGTCTATGTTCGTCGAGTAATTATAACATTTGAATAACCAGTAAAAACTGAAAAATAGCTTGTCTCCTGCCTAAACAAGTTCGGTGTTCCCTCGGTATAATTAATAAAGAAAAAAAAAAGAAAAAGGTTTCGCGAGAACACAGTGTCGTTTTCATGGTGGAGTACCTTGGCCATATCGGTGATGGTGTTGGCGTTGTCCATTAATTTTCGCTGATCCATTTTCACTTTCCTGAGCCTGAAAGTTTGCATCACGGATGCGGATATTAATCGTGCCGCTTACGGCGAGGGGGAGGGGGGTGGGGTGGGGATTCGGGATAGGGGGTCGGCTACGGTTGTCAATCAGGAGAGTCAGTTATCGACTTACGCGTATATAGCCAACAGAAATTTCCGCTGGTGCGTTCGAACACGTCCCGGATTGACACGTTTCACGATCCGTGTGTACTTGTAAATTAGCCACGTCTCGCGCAACACGTTCGCCGCGGCGTTTTTCAGCTGGAACAGATCAGATTCGCAACGCGATTAAACTTTTCCGGGGTTGAACGTTAGGCGAGCTCCGCCGCATCTACAAAAACAACGTTGGCTATCGATCGGGTATCCCTTCGTGTTGTGGTTCGTTTTGAATTATTTACGTTCGCTCCGTTTATGTTCGCAAGCTATATTTTTTTTTCTTTTTTTTTTTGGTAGGGTCTTGTGTTTCGATTATCGTTTCGTTTAGGTCTGGTTTCTTTCGTCGTGAATCGTTGTCCAAACCGATATCGTGAATACTCGACGACACACATGTTTCATCGGGTTCTGGGTAATCGTGTACGGGGCGATGGGGGAGGGGGGGCTTGACAGTATTGCGGTGTACATTGAAAAATGATCGTGGCCTCGGTGATTTGTTCGACAAGCGTGCAATTCCTCTTTTGTGAGGAACTTTGTCTCATATTTTTGGTGGTTTCATGATTGTTCACAGCTAGCACTAGTGGACTAATTGCTCTTACCTGGTGCTTTCTTCAATATTTAAACCGGGCTTACTTACTTCAACAATCCTTGCTTGAGAAACAAACAAAATATTTCATTGTATTACAAATCGACAGTTTCAGTGGTAAATGGGAGTAATAGTTACAGAGGAGTTTCGATAATCCGACGGGGTGGCGAATTAACCCTTTGAGGAAAAATATCTACGATCACGAACAATTAACGTAGAACTATTTATACAAAGGAAAATTAAGACGCGTTCATCTTCTTTCCAGTGTTTGAAACTTGGTCGCATGCTCGCGGTCTCTTTACATCATGGGAATGTCTTCAACACGTTGAAGATAGTCTAATTAATTCGATACACTTTACAGTCGTAGGTTTAATATACTTCTGTTAAATTGTTTTAATATTTCGTAAGGAAGGTGTGCTGAATTTGGCGGAACATTTTAACAGCGAGGACGAGGAATAAAATATAGGTGGCGAACGTGTTACCATTTTGGAGAATGCTCGTCCACAAAGGGTTAAACAAAATCGCTATACACATCAGAAAAGTATGTACAAGTTCAACAAATGCTGAAATAAAACGTTATAAGGATCGTTCTGGCGAACGACGTGAAAATAGGGAACATAATCCGATTGGGATACGAACTGAAACAGTTTGATGGGCTTTTGTTACTCACCGTGTGTGTGTGCGTACACGCAGCTCCTGAAATTTATTTACAGAAAACTGAGAATGAGCGAGACAGATTACCGAAACTCCTAGGGAATTACCTGATCCGTTCTAGAACCGCCGAATCAATACACTCGGAAGAGATGCGAACTTTTGCGAGAAGTCCTTTTTCAATCATGCTTATTGCGAGTTTCAGAAATATCGACAGAAAAGAGAATTCGGTGGCTCCATCGCGATAAAACAGCCCCGGAAAACTTCAATTTCCGAAACGTCCGATAATCTTCGCCGGAAGCTGATCCGAGAACGCTTAATGGGAAGCAAGCATATTCAAGGTCTGCTTATTCAGGCACCACGAAAATGATATAATGAAACGTTCAACATCGAAAACAACTCTACACGTTCGGAAAACAGAGAGAGAGGGACACGATAGGATTCGTCCGACAAACCCTGATTTGTTTACAAGTCGAGGAAAAATTTCAATTTACCAGGGGGATCCTGCGTGTTAGCCCATGAATAATTTAGCTCCATTTGAAATTTCATTATGCGCTCTTTGTTCTGAAGATCTGCTCGTCAAATTGCGTGCGTTCTACGGACAATACGAACCGTGACATGCTTCCGACAGCCATATTGTTTTCGGAGAAAATTACTAAAATGCCGCTTATCATTCGCTTTAGCGTCCGTGACGAAATATTGCTTTTTGTTTGTGAAAATACAAGTCTATTGTACGATTGACGTACAATTTACTCTACTGGTAAAAAATTGCTGGTAATAAATAGCTCTTTAGGCGTCCGATTGAAATCATACAATTAACAATGTAGACTGTTCAAAGAACATCCGTGATATTGTTACTGCAGACGGGACTATATTTCATAAACTGATCACGATATTTTGGGATCTACTCAAACCGGAATTGATTCAAAATCTTCCGTATTTTATTTTCTTAAGCCCCCGAAAGTTATTCGATACTTTTCTATGAAAATGATACAGATTCGAGCGTCTCTAAAAATATTGAAAAATTTTTGGTAACCAAATCTTGGATTTATAACACTCACGTTATAAACTGTGAGCTAAAACCATTTCCATTCGAACGTGAAAAATCAATCCCCAAAACATGCAGTAGGTAGACCGTTCGAGGTACAGTGATTTCTTCATATATGTCGCCAAGGACTGGATGATAAACGTCGCGGAACGATCCCCACTACCGCGGGGTATACCCCGCAAGGGGCTCCTAAGCTCGAGAGGCCTCGGACGCCTCGGGTCGTAAACATAACATCCGCGTTGTTGACATATATCGAGAATTCACTGTGTCTAATTTCAGCTGGCGCGAAACGGATACCGGGAAGTTCCGGTGTTATAGCCGTAACACTTTGATATTTCCGTCGGTTTACAAATATCGCGGGGCTGTTTGTTAATTCAGTGGCCGCGGCCGGGGCCTTCGATCGCATCGGCGAACCAAGACGGCTGTCGTTCGCATGCCATTTGTCAACTTCAGACGCGCGTAAATACGTTATGAGGCCTCCGTTTCGAATGATCATCCTCGCTAATTGTCGCGGAACCTGCTCGGAACTCGCAATCGTTTCGAAATTCATCCACGGAGCCGCCTGGTGGCTGAAAAAACTTTCTCCGCGAGCAAGATCGATCGCATCTCGAGTTTCCGGAGCGCAGGATTTACGAAAACCCTGTTCGTCACTGTTTCACGAGCGACTTCTGTCCGTCCCAAGCGATCCGCCCCGTTAATTGTCGCGGAACCTTCCCGGCACTCGCGTCTAGTCCGAAATTCGAGCAACTTCCACGGCTGCTGCGCAACGAGCACGAGTTTCCGGGAGAATCGAACGATTCTGTCGTTCGCACGCAATTTGTCGACTTCAGACGAGGCGTGGACGCGCGACCACCAGTCAGCTTCGAATGATCATCCTCCCTAATTGTCGCGGAACCTTCCTGTAACTCGCAATAGTTCGAAGCGTCGTCGGCCGCGCGAGGAAAGTTTTTCCTGGCGCCGGATCGATCGGATTTCGAGTATCTAGGACGCACGGTTTTCGAAAACGAGCTTCAGGGGGGTGGGGGGTGGGGGGTGGGGGATCGAACGATCCGGTCCCTTGTCGTCGCAGCTTCCTCCCCTCATTTTTCAAGTTTTTCGCCGGATGGGACAAGGGTCGATGCCGCTTTTGTCTCGTTAGATGCGATTCCCTTGTTCGAGGACCAGCGGCTGACCCCGCGGCGCGGCACGGCGGATCGATCGCCGACACTCGGACCATCAGGAACGGATAAAAATGACAATGACACATTAGACGGCCCCCGGACGACACAATGAACTCGAAGACAGTCGGTTTCCTTTTCCCGGGGAGCTCCGTTCACTCGAGCGAGCCGCTCGTTCTTCTTTATTAATATAAGTCTTTCTTTTTCTCCTTTTCTCTCTCCCTCTCTCTTTCTCTCTTTCTCTCTATATCTCTCGTTTCCTCTCTCGCTCTTCCCCCGCTCTCCCTGGTTCTTTTAACGTTAATCCGGTTCGCTATGGTAATTTGTGGAAAGTCTCTTGAGAATGGAAACCCGTCCCATTGTACCCGTCGCTGCGTACGGAACATGATACAAATTACGAAGTTTCCGAGAAAAGATACGTCGTAGCCGAGGATTAAACCGGTATTCTGGTTCGCGGAGTGAAAACAATCGGTCATTCCGTGTCCCTGCAATCCTTGTCGTCTGAACAACGACGTCTGTCGAACGGTTTCTCGAGATCGTGTTAGTCGCCCGACTTGCGAGCGTTGAAACTGTGCTTGAAACTTTAAATGCGTTTTTGTTGAAACAAACTTTCTCCGCGCTGTCGCCCCGTTTTTCTCGGGACAGAACGGGTCAAACGATTTCCCCTTTATTCCGTGTATTCAGAACAGCTGCGGATGGCGTTTCTAACAATACCGGAACGAAATCATTCGAATTTCAACTTTTTCTGGCGCCTCAAACTGTAAAACTTTAACAGAAGACATCTTCGGCTTCAAGTCGTCAATTATTTTTTAAAAAATTTGTCTAAATTCGTGATAGGGGCAACAGCAGTGCTCTTAAGGATTCAAGCTTTTTTCAAACAACGCCACAGCTGCTAGACTTGAAACAAGAGCAACGTCCTCGGCGAGGATATCCGAACAAACGAGCAAGGGTGTTCTATATAGGCCCGTAACTTAGAAAGTAATAAACATTATCAACTTTAAAAAATATTCTTAAATAGCCAAAGGACGAGTCTTAGTGTCCACAAAATCTCAACTGTGCAACTTTATCCACCGTCCAGAAAAAAAATCGCGAAACCAGAATACCTGTTTAATGCTCAGTTCGCGAGTCACTAGGGATTTTCAAAAATCGTAGCGAATTTAATGGACACGACGGAACGAAAGCTCGCTTTTCGGTCCACGGCGAAACGGACTCGTTCCCGCGATTTTGCAAAAACGCCACGGCCAATTCGACCGGGGTGGAACTTAATTCAGCCCAGCTCGGGATGATTTACAAGGGCTCTTTCTTCGACGAGCTTTGGGGATACCGATAGGCACGATGGAGTACGCGGATTTCTCAATGTACAGTTCGAATAGCACCGCAGTCAAACGACCGTTAAAAGCGAAAAAAATTCGGCGTTTACACCGATTTCGTGATGGCGCCTCTGGAACGTAACGGGAATGAAACTGTGAACGTTGGCAAAATATTTCGTTGGATACTCTTTCTTTTTCACGGTTTCTTTGTTCGTTGTCGAGTCGGTGTTGCGTTCCCCGAAAAGTCAATTGTCACGTGTAACAGAACCGGTAAAAAGGACACACGGGGACTTTTCGCAAACTAGCAGAACGAAACTTGAGAGTCACGAGTAGGTAACCAACGAATCACATCACGAAGAAATCCGTGCCAGAAATTCAATTCCCATCGTTGTTCTATGTTCTGCCACAGCAGACGGTTTTCTCGACGACAAACTTCGACGAAGCCCTTACACTCAGCACAAAGGATTCTTAACAATTACAAGAAAATTCTGACAAACAGAACGGTTCAGACGGAACGATTTCCAAAGTACATTGTGCTGGTCACGTGAAAGTTTGAGATTCGTGAGGCTGCCCGTCAACCGGTGTACGCGTGGGGACGAAGTAACGCGGACGGTCCATCACGGAAATGCTATCCTGTTCCACGAACCTTCCCCCGCAATGTGTGCGCACTTTGCTAGAATCTGCCGAGACCGTGGACAATGTAAAACAGAATCAAGCAGTCGAGTTTTGCAATTTTTATGAACCCCAACACCCCCGTCGGACAAAATTGTTAACACGTTGACTGACATTTTCCTTTCGTACGATTTAGAAATCGATTTTTATCGCGAAATGTTCCGATCAAATTAACTTTAAAATTAAAGAAATCGGCGCGATCTGTTCTCGATTTTATTAATTGGATTTACATATTGACGTGTGCTGGATTTTACGGAGTTCGATTATTTTGTTGTTGGCGAGTTTCCAGTTTCGATTTTATTAATTACATTTATATTTCGATGCGTGCTGGATTTTACGGAGTTCAGTCTTGAAGCTGTCGGAGATTTTCTAGTTTCGGTTGTGTTAAATAAATTTATCCTTCGACGTTATTGGATTTTATGGAGTTTAGTCGTTTCGATGGAGATTTTATAGTTTCGGTTGTATATTTTGATGATGGTGGATTTCTTGGAGTTGCGGTTCGACAGCCAACGTGTTAAACGATCATTCCAAGAATAAAATATGCACTGATTAATTTTACACATTGTATAACGCCAGGAAGATTTAGATCATTATTTGCGCAATGTATTTTCGCAAAAGAGACCCTCCCCAAGTTAAAATGTTATCTACACTGCAGAAAAATCGTTGATCGAAAGAAATATAGTAAATAGTAAATAATAATTAAATAAATTTCACAAATACGTATAACAAGAACTACCACAGATACAACGTCTTCAAATGTTTCCTCTAGTACATTCACATTACTATACATAATAATACAAACAAACATTTTGCAACATACACAAGATAAGACATTGTTCTCAACAAACGAAATTGTTCTACTTCATCATTCATTAAAATTGCTTCAATACTATCTTAATTCTGAACTACTATTGATGTCCGTTTTAGGACATTTTCTTTCGTTTCCTGTTTCCCGAGAATACATATAATAACAGTGTTATTTAGAAATGGCCAGCTTTGCGTTTAATGAAATCTACGTACAATATAGAATTCAAAAAAAGTCTTCAACAATCATTTTTACCAACAACCATCGTTCTTGTAGTCCAGGTATGAAAATGGTCAAATGACGTGTTTATCTTCAAGAACTCAGCCATAACTTCGCAACTAATATACATGTTTAAACAAAAAAATTACGAGATACTCTCTAAAATACACCACTTTAAATACAGAAACAATGTTCGATCAGTCTTACAGTTTTTGATAAAAGTAAATTCTCAAAAATCTCTTTCCTTCGACCTTCTGAGCATGAAAAACACGTGGTCAGAGAACTAATCTTGAAAGACGTGTTTAAAAGATACGTTGTAAAGAAGAAATACACATAACTACACAACAAGGATAGTTAGTTTGAATAAAAATAACAGCCCCCATAAAATGGGGGTAAGATTTCCATAAAATGTTGAAAATTTCCTTAAAAATTCTATCGAGCTTTCAAATTTCATTAAAATTGTAGAGGCCATTAGTAAAAAACTAACTTGCTTCCTGCGAAAGGACCAGGATCCGGTCGCGCGCCACGCACCACGAAGGAAAGAACGGGGAAGAGGACAACGCACTCTGTGCAGGACCTCGTGCCGTTCCGTTTCCACAGGACGATTACGTTGGCGGGCAGGCCACGAATACATTCTGTTATGGCAACACCACGGTCACAGGAGCGGCAGCGTAACACGTACGTATTGTTTAGCAATCCTCGCAAGGACGTAACGAGCGGTTTTTGGCGTCTCTTACCCTTTTCGTTAATTGCGTATCCATCATAAAGTTATGAACGTGCTTCTCCGCCCTTGTGAGCTCGAGCTTCCTGGAAACAACCGCCACCAGCAAGGCCGTGCATCCGGCGCCCTAAAAACACCGTGAAACGTACCTGTGAACTCGGAGGCTATCCGTTGTACACTTAATTACGAGACTAGCGGCAGCCGCGTCTCTAATTACGAACTAATTTCATCGAAAATCTTCGGAGGTCCCTGCCACTACGCCTGTGAACAAGAAACAGAACCGCGGCGCGCGGCCCTGTTGTGTCTCAATTACCGCCGACATTTTCACTTTCCCACGAAACAATAGACACGGTCGTTAAGCAAAATTAAAATACCACCGGACCCTCCGCCATAATTACTTGATGAGGCTAGCTAATGCCAAGAGAACAGAATCTCTTCTAGAACAGCACTCTCAAAGATGACACTACTGATCGACATAGAAAGTGATTTGATTAAAAACATGCTATGGATCCTCAGCTCTAACTCTATCGATCACTATACAGCGGAAGTCTAAAGAATCGACCAGAACTAACATGATCTCTCTAGATGACGCCTCAAGTCTAGCTTCTAGCTTTTTACCTAAATGAATGTTTGTATGCGACACCTCGAAAAATTCCGAGACCATGTACGACGGATCAATTTGATCTCGACTGTTGTTAATTAGTTGGAAATTAGAACAGCAATGGCAGACAGACTAGCTCTCATTTTGGAACGCTCTTAATCAGGAAGTAGTCAAGAATCTGCACAGCACGGCATCGAAAGTCGCTGGATTTATGTTCGCTTCCATCACTGGCCGGTTTAGCAATCCTCTTAAGGAAATCCTGCCGGTCCGTTAAAAGGATCTCTTTTTTTTTCTCCGCCGTTGCTCGCGTCGCTCTCCGTCGAATTTTGCCACCGTCAAAGACAACGAGGCGACCCCTTTAACGGCGCGCCCTTAATTGCGGACAGATTTCGCAGTTTCGTCGCAGCCACCGAAGGGAAATGCTGTCCGCGTTGTGTCGAGGAAACGCAAAACGCGGCTTCGTCAGCAAGATCCGGACCACCAGCAGCAGGCAATATCGCGGTGCGAATTTCGAAAGGGTGGGATCGAGTCAGACGTCTGCACAAAGTCGTTCTTAGAAGACGGACGCCTCTCGGTTGCATAATATTCCTTCGTCCTGTCCAATTTCGCGCTGTACTTTTCGATTTCGCCGACACCTCGGCTCATTCTACAGTTTATTAGGCGAACGCGTCGCACCGTGGCTGTCTTGAGTGACGTGAAATACGGCATGTACTGCTGGATGAATATTTACGAACATTTTCTAGTCTACCTCAAAGACGGTGGCTAAACTTCAACTCGGCAACCCAGAAATTTTGAACCTTTTACAGTACAATCCTGCACACCTTGACGAGAAAATGCCAAAAACTGAAGTTTTAACGCGAGGAATTCGCTGGTTGAAAACGTATGCGTGTTTAAAGTTGAGGATTTCAAAGTGACTACACTATACGTGTACTAGAATAAATGTCTGTATATCTTCTTTTTCTTTTAGACAATTATTGACAGCAAAGTCATTCTATTTAGCCATAGCTGTGCAAGAAATCAAGGCAGGTGGTTAAACGTTTATCTATTATCATTATTGACAATAAAGTCGTCCTATTTAGCACAGCTGTGAAACGAATCGAGTAAGAGGTTCGGTGTGAAACACTTTCAAATGATCGTAGACATTCGATCAGCAGAACAATAGCAGAGAGTTTCCACGCTGTGCGATCATTTCGAAAGAGAGTCGGCATTCTGTAATTATTCCCGCAGATTGAAAATTAAGTAGCAATTTCCGGTGACGTTTGAGAGTACGCAGCGGTATAATCAGTTTGCGGCGCTCAAGATGACGAAGAGCGTGAGCCAGGTGTCGCGTCTAACAGGCCACACGAGGGTCCCGATTATGGTTCCATTTGCATGCTGATTATCCGGACCGCGTCAGAGGAATCACCCGGAGTTCCGTAAGGAGGCAAAAGCGATAAACGCCGAGAGAACCGGAAGCGTCGTTGAGATTCCGCGGCGCCGCGGCCATCAAAAGCAGAATTTCACGGGGAATTGACCAGGACCGTTGGCCAAATTGGTTAACGATTCACGGCTGCCGGTACTAAATCGGCGAATTAGCATCGGAGCCGAGAGTGCAATAACAATAAGGAACCCGGAGAGGAGTCCCAATGGTGAGATTAGACCCCGGTGTGTAGCGTTTATCGTGACGAAGTGTCGGTCCAAGTGCATCGTAACTGCCACTTGCATGCGCCGCTGTGGTCGATAACCCCTCGGCATGGCAACACTCGCTGCACAGAAGTCGGCCGGGTACCTTGCAATTGCCGGCGTTTCGAACGCAACGACGCAACGGAATGCGATTTCGAACGACAGCGACACGTCGAAAATCTCGTCGAGGAAATGTCTAAATGCGTCGAGATTGGTGGGTTCGACGATTTTTATTTGACAACCCTTCGATGACAGCGAGATTCCTGGAATGATTAGTGACGACAGGTGACTGATATAGGTGACTGCAAAAGTTCTGGCGGTTTCTCGTTTGGAGAATTATTCAGCGATGCGTTCGTGGCGACTGCGCATCTTTACATTCAATCTGACTGCGGATCTTTATGCAACAATTCCGTTCATTAATTGCTAAACAAGCTGTGGGGTACCAATTACTGGAGGTGCCTATATTAATTATACTTATTTTTAAAGCATAGTGAATATTAAAAATGTAATATCTCTTTTTTCATATTGATTATGCTTTAAAGATGAATACAATTAATATAGGAACAGTAATTGGTTCCCGGACAGTAATTGGGTCCCTTACTCTATAGACGTTTATTTCTTTTCTCAACAATTTTAATAAGCCATGAAGAATGTACGAGAATTCTTTTGACAATGTTTTATGTTTCATTTTTGTGATAAATGCATAAAATCTGCAGTCTACACATAATAGTTAAATCGGGAGACATTGATATTTTTAAAGTGCAAGGGAATGTGTAACATGCAATGAAATTTGCAAGATACAATATTTTTACTTGAAATTGTTGGAAGGGCGATTTTGGGCAACGAAATCAATTTTTCGACAGGTCAGGTTTTTATAAAATAGTACAGAAAAGTGAAAATTTATGTAAAGATACGCAGTTTAATGGTCTCTCTATTGTTCATGCTGCGGTTTGATGCTATCGTGTATCTGAATAATGAAAGCAAATGAACTATCGTTTGTTAACTGCAATGTTTTTCACACTATTTCTTATGCTTTTTAAAATCATGTGACCAAAGAGCGTGTGACACTATTAGCAGACTATTTTCATCTATTTTGTTTCTACAATGTTTGCTAGGATATAAGTAACAAACCGCCTTGTTATGCATTTTTAGGTCATGTGTAATAATAGAATTGACCAAAAAGTTTCCTTAAATTTTTCTGTTCATCTAACGTTTAAATAAATCTTGTGGGTAACTGAATGTGGTAAAAAATGAGTGAAAATTATCGCACACAATGAGTGAGAAATTGAATAATATAGCCTCCGCTAAAAATGTAAAAAAACTTAGTGACCAATTAAATATTACACACACCTAGATTATTTCAAATATTTGTCCATTATGTTTCTCACAGGAGAGATTCTCGTGTAACAGGTTCGAAAAATCGGTTTTATCTTTTCGCATGAATCCAAAGTGCACGTGGGAAAATTTATTCTCGTTTTCCAAACTCAAAAGCCAATAGACTGATCGATTTCGATCAAAGCTCACTCGATTTATCATAAGTTTCTTCAAGCACTATGTGAACAGTATTATTTTTCATTTGCAACACTTTCGTAACAGCTTGCACGCCGAACGGGGCAACACGACTACACTTTGTTGCGTAAATAAGTGAAGAATTACAATAAAAAAAATATCTTCCTGTAGCTTAAAGATGTATATACATATCCCAAAAAATTTTATTGTCGCACCATTGATAGCATTTCATGAAAAAATTAATCAAAATGACTATGTACCTCGTTTGTCATCAGACACGCCGAGCAGTTTCTCATCATCCTACTCTGCCGAGTAAATAATTGAACGAATGCAGCTAAAAGAAAAATATCTTTATATGGGGTAAGGATGCAGCTACGCTTCCCAAAAAATTCTATTCCCGTATCTTCGATACTATTCCCGAAAAAAAATTCTAAAGATGCTTTCTAAAGGTACTTTTACATCTGTTACAGGAGAATTCCCTGGAGAAAGAGCATGATCGTTGCAGAAAGGAAGAACTTTTGCGCTCACCTAACAAGCTACCACAGTTTCTACGCACTCTAGTCTATTCTAAGCGAGAAATCGGAAGGTAGGCAAACGTCCGGTTAGACAAAGCGAGAAACAGAAAAACTGTACGCGCCCGGTGTGTTCTCGCCTCGGTCGATCGTCGGTACGTGCCCTGTTAACGAATCGTCTTAATAGCTCGGTGGGAGCACGTGGCCGGTCGCAAATCTCGCGGCAACATCCGGTATTAAACTTCGCGAGTCTGGCCTTACCATTATTCCGGTGGAAACGGCTATACCTCGACCGCAGTACGTGTTGGGTACGATGTCACCGAAACCGACGCTCAGAAACGTGATTGCGATGAGCCACATCGCATTAAGGAGATTCGCGTGCTCCTCGTCGTGGAACCTGCCGGCACACAACAGAAAACATGCCTGAAATATATGTGTAATGTATGTATATTAGTGCGCACGGTCTTAAGAGCCGGTGGCGAATAATCGTAGTTCCACTCCCGGCGAAACGATTATGCGACCGTCGACGGAAACGTCGCAATCTTCGCCGCCATCTTTATTGCGAAAATTAACGGTGACGAGAGCCCGGCCTCGCGCAACATTCTAAGAGGTTTAACGGATTAGCCGACGTGCCACTGATGGCAACGCGACGACTACTTTCGTCTAATTAATCCCCGGAATAAAGTGTTCCCCGGGAAATTATGCGACCGTTACGTCCGAAATTAATTCTCTATACATTCCTCCATTGCTTCATTATATTCTCCTTTTAGCTAGGAGGGTCTATGGACTTGTAATAGGTTCGATACATTATCTTCACTGTATATATGTCGCCAAGCCCTGAATGATAAAGCTCTAGAGCTTCGCTGTCAAAGAATAGCATCTCCTGGCCGATATATGTCAATTTCTATACCCGTGTTTTGGACATACATCAAGTAACTTCTGTACTTGGGTACAAACTTGTATTTCACACTCACATTTCATTAACACATTATCCACCGACGATCATTTCCTCATTTTCCAGAGTCTATAATCCGTCTAAGGATGTTTGAAAAGGCCTCACCTCGTGTACTATAATTTAATAATCTCGTCTGGGATTATTCTGAAAAGAAAGATTCCTAAGCTTTCTTTTGCTGCAGCACGATTATTGAAGATCCTATTAGCAGGCTTCCGGCAGATAAAGTGTTCAGCTACGTTCAATAATGGCGTCCATTAAGGTCCAACGTTGGAGCAACGCAATATTTCACCTTGTAATTCTTTAATTATTAGCAGAAATAAATCGCATCGAATTTAACGTCCAATATAGGGGCCAGGCTTTATTTCTACGAACCGGTGATACCGGGTTTTCACGGTTCCGATCGCGGAGAAATATAATTAAAAAGGTTTCCGGAATTGATATACGAATGCGAAATCGATTCCATCGGTCTTAATTACAGCCGAGTCCGGTTACAATAATTCCATCGCATTAAACCCTCGATTGGCCGGTTCGTTCGTTAGGATGCGCGTAACGACGTATCGTCTTCTCGGTTGCGTCGACGAAACTCATTATCGGAAATCGAACATGAAAATAACAGGCGGGGATTAATCGTTAAGCGGCGCGGCCGTTCTAATAGGACGGATAGCATTACAACAGATTTCATTCAGGCGGGATCTCTTCCACGGCCCGTCGGAAGCCCGAGGCTACGGAAATTGAATTTGTCAATTAAAAGAACAGGGAACTTCCGGCGGACGTCGAAGATCCGCCGTTTCGAGAAACTCCATCACAATGGTCAACTATAACTCCACTCTACGTGGCGTACACCCTTCATGACTTTACAATATTTTTCCGAACTGAAAGGGGTCACATCCTAGCAGGATATTTTCAGGATACGTTTACGGAAATTATGCAGTGTCATTCGGAGAATTTCCAAAAAATGTCTCCACAACTTTTACAATGTAGTGTAATTATGCTTCTACGATGTGCCGGGACGAATTGTTGCCGGGAAGCGTGACAGAACAATGACAGGATAATTTAATTAAGTCGCCGGTTTCTCTCCGGTCGATCTCCGACTTGTTTTAATTACGCGCCGGCATTAAAGCGAGCAAGTTGGATTGCACGGTCAGATAGCGCACTAAAAGCGGCGGCTCTCAAAATAATTGAAGCCGCGGAAACGGGCAACGGGAGCCGGGGGGTGGTAAACGATGAGATTTTTTCGAAAATGAGCAAGAAACGGGTTTTCTCCCCCGTGGCGGTGAATAAATTGCAGGACGGAAGCGGGTCGGCGGTCGTTAGGTTTTTAAAATGGCCGAGCTGCTCGCCGAGTTGCTCGCCGAACGGTTATAAAAGTTCGGCAGGATGGATTGTTTTTGCCGGATCGCGTCCTCCATGTCGGACAAATTATATTTTCCGGTCATCGAGAGCACCGAGAATGAAATTTATCGGCGTTCAAGCCGGTCCATCCACGATCCCTCGGAGTCGTTATCGCGAACTTAGTTACTGCAAACTCGACGAAACGTTGTTTCATCGGTTTCTTAACTCGTAAAATTTGTCAAACTTCCAGGAACTCGTTGGTTATCCCGCGAAAAAAAAAACGAAACTTCGGATTACTATTTTAAGCGGTGAAGAACGAAATCGGCGAGGCCAGGAAATAATTCTTTAGCCCCATCGCCGGAGTAACAATGCTGTCTACGTTAAAGATTAAAAATTTCCCTGGCGAGTTAGGGTCTGCTTATCGTCCCGTTCGTTTGTTCAACGTGTCGGAGGAGCCTTTTGTCGGCCTAAAGAGGCCGGTAATTTTATACACGTCGAGAGAAAAAAAGATATTGCGTCCGTTTAAATAACTATTTCACCTCTGTCGGCTTTTGTTCGCTCTTTACAGCATTCTCTCGCGAATACGCCGGGCATTTTACTAGTTCTGCTCTGACATTTTACTGGGTACTTATTCTAATTTTAATCCGAAACTTCCCTGTTCCATTGTTCTACAATTTTGTGGGCATAATTTTAAACGAAACCGAAAAGATCGTAATTTTTACAATTCTGTCCCGTCTCTACAGGATTACGCAGTTGTTAATTTTGAATATGACACACATTTGATCAACACAACGCATTTTTCCAGAGTAGACAATAAAATGCGTCTGTACGGAGCATACCGGTTCAACGAAAATACACAAGACGAAAGAGACAGGAATAAGTAAAAAAATAAGTAAGTGGATGAAGAGGACATTGATCTTGGCCAAGGAGGTTCTCGTGAATTCAGGGGCGAGGCGGATCGTCTCCATCTGTTATTTTAGCGCGGAATTTACAGTGTCCTTCGAACTTTACTGCCAGGTCGGAAGGGCTCCAGATAAAACGGAGACGATTCCATCGTTTCGCACGAGTGCGAGCAAGAAACAACGCCGGTAAGCTTTTCGGGTCTGCGGGTCTACGAATCTCGGGAGACCAGCCGTTTCCCCGGATCCTTCTTTTCGAGAGCGTGTATCGGCTTTCCTATCCGGCGTGTCTAAAATTCTAATTCCGTGGGAGCCCGCGGAAAACGTCTGTGCGACGAGATTGCACGATATAAAAACCGGGGAGAAACGTTTCACGATCGTCGAGAATGTGCGGCCAAGAATTACGCGAACTACAAATCGAATTAATTCGAGACTGTCGAATGAAACGCCGCGTTACTTGTTCTATATTTATTCTTCAACAGGGCGTTATGTTTATACCTATTCTACTTGCCAATTTTCCCCTATTCTACTTGTCTGATCATAAATTGGTCCACATTCCACTTGCCTGACCACCATTTGTGGCTATTCTATTTTTCTGACCGTAAATACCATTCCACTTGTCTGATCATACTCTATTATATTCCATTTGTCTGTTACACTGCACTTGTTTGATCGTACACTCTTTATTCTACTCTTCTGACCACACTTCTTGTTAATCTTGCATCTAAACTTTTAAATTGATGCTTTTCAACTTGTTCAGCACTATCCTACTTGGACAACCTACAGTTCATCCTATAGTTCGTCTTTATTTTACAAGCCTGTTCATGAATTGTCCGTAAGCCGACTTGTTTGTACTTTAATCGTTTTTGTTCTGCTTGTCGGCCCATAGGTTGACCTTATTCTACTTGCACGACTATACGTACTTCCTATTCCACTTGCCAGGCCACAGGCAGCCCTCATTCCACTTGTCTGGCCACTGAACATTCCTCTTTCGCTCGTGTGATCATGAATCTCCCCCAGTTCTCTTGTTTGGTTATTATTTGCCTGGCCGTATGTCATCCCTATTCCACTTACTTGGTCGTAGATCGTCTCTATTCTACTTTCCTGTTACAGAGGCCACGGATAACGGGATTGTCGGATGGACAAATTGAAGAACCAATTGTACGCAAAAAAATTCAACAAATAAGACGCTGAACAAATTCATAATCGGGGAAATGAAAAAATTGGTCCAGTTATACGTTGGACGAACAAAAGCTTGAACGTGTTAAAAATCGAGTGAACGAAGAATAGAATAAACCGAGATATCTTAGATGTAGCTGTAACAATATATCTGTCGACATTTTGACAAGAGGGTGAGGATAACGCCTACGCTGGTGTCGTTGTAGTAACACTTCCAGGAAACTGGAAGTCTCGCGGGGAAAGCATCTCTGCTGAATTTTAAGTCTGAGATACTAAGGTGGAGCAGCAGCGAATCCAGTGCCAATTCATCGTCATTTAGGGCTGTTACCGTGGAATCTCTTGGGATGTACTGACAATGAAGCAGAGAGCAGAGAAATCTATTTCTGGAACGATTTTCATCTTCAGAACACGAGAATTTCGTGTTGAATCGTAATTCTCCGAATTAATATGTTGCTCGCTGTCTTCGATATTTTTTTATTAATTTGTTCCATTGAGAGACAATCGAAGCACTGTTCTCTGATGATTTTTAATATTCCTTCGGAGTAACTTTGCTCTGAGTTATTCATTATGGCGTACATACATTTCCTTCGAGTTCCAATGTACGTTTCCGATCGGTTTTTGTCTGGCTTCTATTTCTAATTCTACTAGTCCTTAATCCTTAATACTGTTGCCATTACAAAACAAACACTTACACGATAAAACAATGGAATGTATTTCGACTCTTCGTTGTCGGCATAGCGCTGTGATCATTTATCGTAACCCCAACGTGAAGGTACCCACCGCCATCCCAAAAAAAAAACGGATTTCTTCAGGGCTGGTTTCAAGACGAAAAAGAGCGATAAAAAAGAAAGAAAGAAAAGAAAAGAGGGGGATCTATGGCCGCGAGATCCCGGCGAGAAAAGTCTCCCATCGGCCCGCAAGATTGATCGGCCATGCGCCCTCTGCCGTTTCCCTAAATCGGCTGTGCTATTTGCGGGAGAATTTAATTATACGCGGGACCAGCAATCTCGACCCATTGGCCCTCCCCTCCACCCCCGCACTAAATCCTCTATTGCCGCTTCAACGGCGCAGCCTCCTCCTGTCCGATATTCGCCGGCGTGATTTATACCTTTGTTCCGGCGAAGATTTGACTCCCGAGGCTGTTAACACCGTTGATATTCGGAGCCCGATCCCACAATCCGATTTTCTTAAAAACTACACCCTCTCCCCCATCGTACCCCCTTTTCACAACCAGCAAAGCCAATTCCTAAGAGAATTTAAAGGTATCTCTTGTTCTAATATTTATAAAATCAGACGCAAAAATGAAAAGGTACGGTAGTGGCTAGAATCACGATTTTTACATGTACAACCCTTACCCGATTTTGTAACCCTTGTGTCAATAACCGGCTACCCATTTTCAATTTCTTATTAAAATATCCTTAGTATTTTTGTTGACAAGCAGCAAAATTGTTCATCTAATTTACTTTAGGTACACAATTAATAAGTGAATTTTCAAATTTAATTTCATTTTTCGTATAAATCGTCTCAGTCACGTGAATACTGAGCAATTCGAGCAGAAATGTGAGAATTAAAATTTGGTAGTTAACGGGTTCAAAAGAAGAAGAGGAAGATGGAAGTCGGTCCTTACCTCTCGCACTGTCGCAAGGTCCAAGAGGCGATGATCCACAACGAGACCATGAAGACTACCAAGACGGTGCCCGGGCAGATGGTCATCAGGGTTTTCAGGACGAACCTGGTGTTGAAGTTAATACGATTCAAGGCCCCTATGCTGCGCGACGAGGCGTCGGTGAACAGCTTCGAGTGCAGCAGCATAACGCGAAAGATGAGGTAGAGTCTGAAGAACATCGGCAGCGAGAGGGTGACGTCGTACGGTACCCATTTCGAGCCGAAGTCACCGTTCTTGTTCACCAGCTTGGTCGTCCACAGGAAGTAGTATTCCCCCGGGATCGGGTGGATCGCGCAGATCACCAACTCGAGTGTGATCTGCGCGATCCTCTGCCAGGTCATCGCGATCCGCCAATCGTCCGCGCAGTTATCGATCATGAACAACTATCAACAGAAAGAACCAGCAAGATCAGTCCCGTTCAAACACCTCGTCGCACACAATTCATACAAAATTGTACAAAGTATCCGAGGACGATGCTTCATCGATTTTTGCTTCACCAAAGTACAATTTAATACAATATCATGCCAACGTTGTTCATTCAATTTTCGTGTCATAACATGCGATGGGATAAAATATTTTGTTGTTTTAATGATTCATTTATTTTTCCTGATCTTTTTCATGATCTATTTCGTCGGTGTATTTTTTCCGGGAAAATCGGTCGCCGTCCGAGTGCAGATTACCATTTTTCAACGTCCCGGTTTCAATTTGATCAACCTCATTTGCCGGCTGTCTGTCGGGAAAGAAAAAGATTGGCTGCGGCGGCAAGGACGCGATCCGACAGGCTTTGAATGGGATTATCATAATACGGCCGGCTCCGACGAAAATGCGTGTCGGCCCGAGATAAGTTTCATTATTTATACTCTGTCGCAACGGCCGTCGTTTCTCAAACTGTCGCTCCTCTCCACCTATCGATATAGTGCACCGCCCCTTTCTGCAGCCACCGCGCGACGGTGTCGGCAACTTCCGTTTCTTCCGGATCAAGTAAACAATTTCGTCTTTCGCGTTGAAGTGAGGAAGAAGAAGAAGAAGAATCAGTTTCACGGTTGCGTGCTTTATCGACGCAGAAACTTTTCCAAGATAATTGTACCTCGGGCTCTCTGTGTACGTAACAAACTTTGCTACAAACTTGTCTACGGCTCCCGGACGTGCTTCAGCAAATCATCCTCGGGAGCAGATAAAACACACCTGTCTTCGTGGGTCGACTTTGATTCGATATCGAGAGAGTTTGCTCGCGAACGATAGGTCAACTTGTAATTACGTTCGGTCTGAGACTGTGACTTTGAAGACATTGTTTGGGGGATAATCGATTTGTTCGAACCATTCGTTACGGAATATATAATATAATTCTACTTTGATTGAGTAGAACGGCTTCGAAAGAAAAATTTTTAACTTTTATTTCTGCAACCCTGTAGATTTTGTCGAGAAAATCCCGAAAATCCAAGTTTCAATCCTAGGGGATTTACACGCGCATAACTTTTGAACTAGTAATCACCTAGGATTGAAAGTTGGATTTTCGGCATTTTCTCGCCAAAATCCGCAGGATTAGATAAAAACCAGTTAAACATTTCTGGCTTTCTGAGGCAAAGTTTAGCCAAAAATGAACTACTATCAATTGAGTAGAGAGACTGTAGAAACACGAACATATCAATTATAAAGTGAACGAAGAATGCTCGTTAATATTCTTAGTGACAAAATATAGAAAATGTACATTTACGGTTACGTGTACCGTGCAAAAAGTTTAAAAAGCAATTCCCTTATAATAGGTCAATAATAAATGAAAACTGTGCCGCTCCCGTGGCATAGAATATTGAGAAGATTGCCTCATAAATATTTCAGTAAAAACGGAGTACCAAAAATGGCGGTAAACAAAAATCCAAATAAATTTCTCAATAAAGAGGCAAATTCGACCGAGTCCCGTGGTTCGCTTCAGTTTTCAGTATCACCGGTTCCCGGCGAATAAATCTTCGTTTCATTTGCAAGGTAATAGAATTTTCGTAGAGCCTCCGTGAAATCAAAGAGAATTGCATTATAAAGAGCGGACGGTAGACAGTGAATCGTGGCCGCCGGCCAAAAAGTCTCTAAAACGTTCACCCTCGACCGGAACACCGATAGCGAAACGCGTTAACAAAGAGAGGAGAGAGCTCGCCACCTAAATCCACCGATGGTAGTATGTGGCATGAGCTGGCCGGGCACCAGGCTCGCGGAACGGTACATCGTAAAACTCCCGCGTAGTATCGTTTGCGGTGCATCGACTCGTGCGTTTTACGAGGGATAATTCGTTCGGAGGACAACAGAGGATCGTTGAAGAGCGCCGAGATAGCCCGGCTGCACCGTATCGATAAAACGAATTACCACGGAGGATCGCGGAGGAGTTAAAACGGCTGTCCGACGGCCGTTCAGTTCGTATTTCATCGGCTTTTTCCGTTGAAGATACCACCCGCTCGATGATGGAGCCTACCATGAGTTTTATACCACGGTGTCCACAGAGAGTCTTCTGATTTGTTTGTGCTTAAACATTTCGTCACTGTATTTAACGTTTCAGTCTTGTTTGCACTACTTTGGTTGAACTTCTGCCACTTGTTGGCTCGTAGAATAATCCTACGATGTATGTCTGATTACAGGTCACACCTATTCTACTTATCCCACAACGTATCGTTATGCTCTACTTGTTCGATCACAGGATCAACCTGTTCTACTTGTCTGACCATGCAAATTTAGCTTATACATATGTACGTGCTCTCCTTGTCTGACCACAGGCGGTACCTGTTCTACTTGCCTGTCTATAGGCCGCATCCCTTGCCATCATGTTCAACAAATTAATTCTGTTCAAACGTAATTGTGTTATTGTAATATTGAGGATCGTAAGCGTAGATTTGTTGACAATTCATTGGATATAAAATTCTAACGTAATTGCAGACTAAACGTTTTGAATACTGTAAATTGTAGTGGTACAAAATTGCATTGTAGGAACAATCTTAAAGCATGCCCAGTTATGTCTAATCATCATTCAAGGTAGTGTATTTTTTATACAGTAATCATTATTGTTATTTAAATTATTGTATTCCATTCACAGTATATAATCTTTAACGCATCTCACAGTGCACGTTGTATTTACTCAGAGAGCAATATCGAGAATGATCTTAACGTGCTATAAAAATAATATCTGTTAAATTTTTCAGGTTTTCGGATACATATGACCGATAGCGTACACGAGTCGACTCGTCTCGCGTGCACACGTTTCTATCGGGGTGCACCCGCGAATGTTTTCATCCCTTGGCTCGTATTTTTACGAGTGGGCTTAGTTTTCGTGCAGCGAGGAACGATGAAAAGAGGTGAGGAAAAGCGTGTCACCTGAGCACTTGAGCTCTGCCAAGTGCCGGAATTTTCGGGTGTCCGCGGACCTTTCGTCGGTTTGGATTTTTCACGTGGTAATGAGATTTTCAGAGACCGGTGGCAACCACGATTCAGCGCTGCACACTCGTTTCGTTGGTTTTCATCAAATCGTACTTCAACATCTTGTATCTCGTTGCTTCATTATCGACTTTATTCATTCCACTGAATTCCTTTAAAGTCTTTCGAGTCTGGACGCATTTCACAAATACTCCTGTAACATTCGTGAAAATAATTCTCTCCGCCTCGAACTTTTTCCCTGAATACTTCGAACCAATGTTTTGCCTCAGAAATAAATTCAAAAATATCTGCCAACTAATAACGCTGTAAAAAAATGTTAATTAGGGGTTCGACACCGTTAAGGCTGAAATCACGGGAGCAGGTGTTCGAAACAAGGAACAGGCGTTATCAGATCACTCTAAACGGACGTCTCGGAGGCTGGATCCTCGACAATTCGGTTAGGAAGTCTCCGGGAGCGTTCTCCGACGTCGGTATCCGTGTTTAACCAGCGAAAAGTGTCCGGATCCCTCGTTAACGGGTTTCAGGTGGCGGTCCCGTAGCAGCGAGAGCGAGGCGAGAGAGTAGTTCGCAATACCGACGCTTGGATTCGAGCCTAATGGCCCGTTGACCTTTCGGCACCTGTTGATTGTCGTTTATCAACGATTTGCATGCGCAGATTCGCCGGGATCACCTGGTCTGCGCGAAACGAAAGGGTTGCGTCCTCGAGGGTGCAACGAGCTCTCTGTTCGCTCTGTTGTTGATCGACGTTGCAAATACCCGGGGATTCGTGATGCATCTCTCTCTCTCTCTCTCTCTCTCTCTCGCTCGCTGTCCCAATAGCCGTGGCAGATTTATTGATTTTCGATTCGGAGGAACACGTTTCTATCTCGATGGTGCACCTCCCCTCGTTATTAGCAAATTGAACCGAGCCCTCCAAGGAACTTGTCAGCGTTTCTGCTTTGAGACCGAGAGATACGTCGAGATATACACCTGGCCTTGGGACACCCGAGACAAATGCGAGACGCTAATCGGTTCTTGCAGGCGATTCCGAAAGGGTCGTGAAAGCCCTGGACTCGCCTTGCCCTGCACGATACACGTCGCGATTGAGTGGTTCGCGTTCCAGTCGGGGGATTAACCGATGCAGCAGGTGGTAGACATTGTTTACTTCTACAGTGTAGTAAAAAGAATAACAGTCTTCTGCGTTTTATTATTTCTTCAAGATCTTTGGAACTTGCTGGCTTGAACATTTTCCCCCAGTTTGTGAGGATCAGTATAGAGTGTCTTCTGTTCATTATCCAGTGTGTTCTATTCCATTATCTTCTATTGATATTTTTCTTAAGAGTAACGCGAAGTTTATAATTTTACACGAACTCTGAACAAATCGAATTCCGTGTAAATGTGCAAAAGGAAGAGAAAAAGCACAATTTTCTTGCCAGGAGCCATTTTCCGCAAAACAACAGCCGTTAGAGGGCCACTTAAGACACTCGACAATCTCAACTACAATCATGCGCGCAAAATCGTTAAGCAATTCTTTCTCTCCCGGCCTCGCGATTATGCGAGTAATCGAAGCTTGAATTTCACTGGAATCTCTCGGTACTGTTCCCGTATTGATTATTGAGAATGCTCCGGAGCACTGCGGACGTCTTTGCTTCCGGAGTGGTTCCAGCGCATAATTAGGATAATCGTGAACCTCGATATTTTTCCTTGACGCAGAGCGACGCCAAAGGAGGGTCTCTTATCGAATCATGCTTATGTTTGAGAACACCGTGGTGCAATCGACGTCCTCCACTCTCTACGATCTACTCTGCATCTTCTAAACATAGACCGTCTACCATAGTCCTTGACATCTACCTATAATCCCAAAGTTCGTCGCATAATCGATCGGTTTCGGGGTTAATTTAATTTCGATTCTGATTGCACACGGTGCCTCGGTTTTCCCGAAATCCGATAAAACCCGGACGGGAGAGAAATATACCGAGATATTCTCCAGATACCGTTTCAGAAATTCGAACACTATGAAAATCCATTGACACACGATCGACTAATTCAAATTTTCGCCAGGGAACAACTTTCTTGTATCTGTAAATGCACAGCACTTTTGCGAGTACGAAACACGGTGGGAATTAGCAAACTGCTGCAGTTGGAATATTCGACGAAAGATGAACAAAAATTCGCAGAATTTCGACCCAAATTTTTTTCTTCTCTTTCGCCCACCCACCGGAGATGTAACCTTGATGTCCAATCAATTTCAGGAACACAGAGCTCATTAGTTCAAGGGATATCGATCTCTCAGTCCATTTGGGGCCTCGGTGGGCGGGGTTTCGGTTCGGGATCATCGGAATCCGAAAAAGCCCCTTTCGGTCAAATTATTATACTGTCACCGGTGGATATTCCTCGTGACAGACGCCGTGACACCGTCGCGTCGGTGTCGTCTCGTATTCCGCGGGAAAATGCCGGGGAACAGGGGCCGATATCGCGCGGAATGCCGGAATGAAACCGAGCGAGAGCGTTCGCGAAGCTACGCGTATCGTTTTTCCAATACGCTGAACGTCGAGATCGTTACGTCCACGACAACGGGTGCCCGGGGAGTTTCGTTAACGCCGATATCACTTTGCTTTCATGCCCTTGACGAATGACGATAACATTCCTTTTGTCGCGACTGTTAAACGGCTCCTCGTGAAATATCGTCCGTCCGATGGCGCGGCGAGCCATCCTGAACGCCACCATCTTGTCGCACTTCCGCCATTAGGGATCACCGTGCAATCGCTGCTTCGTTAACACCCTACCGTTCGGTCTGTACCCTACCTCCCCGTCGCTTCGACGTTGTCCGAACAAATCGTTTAAAAAATTCTTACAGTTTGGCTGTACGACTCATGAACATTCGTTCTTATAACACGTTTCTCACACACAGCCTCATAATTTCTTCAACTGCTCCATTCGAGACATTATTCGAACATATATCATATTTTTAATGAAAGTGTTATTGAAGATTCTATCTTATGTGGTATTTATTTAGTGTGCTATTTATTTTAGACAAACAAGTTCACATTTCCAAATAATAATAACGGACTGCGGATTTAAGGCATTGTATTATTTTAGGCTTTTTAAAATGGTTGGAATGTATATATTACAGTACTATGGAGTTGTCTCTGTATCGTTACAGGGGTTCAAGAATCGTTGGAAGAAGAAATACATCGTCGTTTAATGCATCGTTAGAATCGACTTAGAATATTGTTATTGTGCGTATTCCACGACGTATTCTTCAACTGCTCCATTCGAGACATTATTCGAACATATATCATGTTTCTAATGAAAGTGTTACCGAAGATTCTATCTTATGTGGTATTTATTTAGTGTGCTATTTATTTTAGACACATAAGTTCACATTTCCAAATAATAATAACGGACTGCGGATTTAAGGCATTGTATTATTTTAGGCTCTTTAAAATGGTTGGAATGTATATATTACAGTACTATGGAGTTGTCTCTGTATCGTTACAGGGGTTCAAGAGTCGTTGGAAGAAGAAATACATCGTCGTTTAATGCATCGTTAGAATCGACTTAGAATATTGTTATTGTGCGTATTCCACGAATTCTATCTCTAGCAACGAGGTTCCAGTAAATCTTCCAAATCGTTCGTGCCCTCTAAGAAAATGTCGGGGACACGTGAAAACCGCTGAAACCGTAAAACGTCTCCGACAAAATGCAAATGTCGCGAGGAAATCGTTTCGAGCCGTACGCGAAATAGTGAAACGAGGAAAAACCGCTGGAGTAAATTGACGGAGCGTTTTACCGTGAACCGAGCCGGGGTAGCCAATTAATGTCCAAAGCGACGGAAGTCAAGGTTAGCTTTTTCGCCGGCGATTTCTTTGATGATGCTCGCCGGCAAAGCAGATTGAGTGGACGTACACTCGGGGGACTGGGGAATAATCGCGGCGGACTGAATTTTCGCGCAACCGCCTTATCCCCGGTTTTCTCGCGCGCTATCCCGTACGAACGTACACGGTTTCTGGATGGCTCGACTCGTTTATATGACGACCAGAAGCAAATCGGCTTTCCGGTACGCCGTGCACCGTCTTTTCGACGAGGATTACCGTCGTAGATCTGAACGCCCACGGAGCATTACGCTTAATTAAACGGAGAACGCTTAACCATGATGCTGTAAAGGTCCCCCTGGTGAGACGACACTCTGCGGTCACCGATGCCGCAAGGACTTTCGACGTACTGCTCCACGAAATTCCAGAAAGCCCAGGGAATTAACAGAACACGCGCCCAACTTCTATATATTCCTCTGTTCGTTTACCCTCGGAATTATTTTTGATATTTATTCAAGCTGTTTCATATTTATTTGCTGTAACGTCTTTATAAAATGAACGGACAGTGCCGACTACAGTACCTATTCTACCTGTGTCACGATGCGACGGATACGGTTTTGTCTGATCACAGGTTTACCTGTTCTACTTGTCCGACCAAATCTAGCTTACGCGGGAATTCCTCCCTGAAAATGAACGGCAAATTTCCATTGTGAACCCCCGTCGAATCGAAAACTGCGTGAACTATGCGAGCTCCTGCATTTTCAATTAATTTTCACGCTACGGCGGTGTACAAAAAATGAAAAGCGAGTTCCAGGTGAAGTTTCAGTTTTAATCAGTGTTCCGCGTCGAATCGGCGATACCGGTGGAGTATCGCGAGTTTCGCTATTAAACCGTCTGCTAGTTAGTTTGCACCTGGCCACGTTCACGGCACAGGTGAGACGGCGATAGAGAAACTCGGCGTTGATTTTCCGGCAGCCGGTCAATTTCGTCGCTAATTTCGCCGGGGTTGTAAATATTGACGGGGCCAACGAGCAACCGGAAACGCTGCGCTCGCGTATTGTTTTCGCACCGGGCGTGACTGCCGCGGAAAATCGACACGGCACGGACGGTTTCGTTTTGACGCGATCAAAGACCGCAAATAAAAACGTCACCCCCCGCAAAATCGGGGCGCGAAGTATTTCAAAAAGCAGCTGCGGGAAATGCGCGCGACAAGCAATCCTGTTACAATATACTGTTACGAAGTTCCGTCGTGTAACTTCTGCTAACTGTTGCAACACATTTTCCCGCACACGGCCGCGGCTCGAATGCGAAGCAAAATATTCTTCTGTTTCGCCGAGGTAATCGCGCTCGCTTCGGATAAAAATTAATCTCTTTTCCAGATAACGTAAAACCTTTTGTTTCTCCCCGTTCGTGTTCCAAGACGTGTTTCTCCGGAGCTTCTTGGCTTAAAGTGTGCATAAACCAGAATTAAAGCAACGTCTTACAATATTTGATGCATTCCCTTCAGAAGGCTGTGAATTTATTTACACGTAGTTACTTATATGCTTATTGCACTGGAATTAAAAGGTCTAGGTGCTTTAAAAGGTGCGCACAATTAAATTCATATTAGTTACATACATATATGTATGTAAAGTAGCATTTCCTCTAGTGATAATTTTAATAAGTCGAGAATAATACGAGGACACCATTAAATTACTGTCTTTACGGTTTCGTACTCAACCAATCCACTTTTGATATACACGCATAAAATCAGCAATCCAGTAATGACGTTGCATGGAAACAGTGATCTACTTTTATGTCTACCTCGTCAATTTCAATCTAAACAGTCACGTACGTTTAGAAAGTATTTATGGGGTTACATGTTCCCGGAAAAATCACGGTTTTGAATTAAAGTGGCCATTTTGGTGGGCGATGTCAGAATATATATCGCGTAGGAGTCAACTACGGCGTCCGTTAAACGGACTAATAGCGTTTTTTGTGGGCTCGTTTAACGAGGCGCTATATTAGGTGTTTTCGTTCAATAGAAAGTCATAAATTAGCGAGTCTGCAGGGAATCGGGTCAATGCGAGTCTCGCCTAGCTGAGTCCGCCTTGACCGTTCAGTAGATCCGAACCAGAAGACTTTGTAACGCCACAATTTGCTTGAATAATTCACGAGGATCGCAGTATTGTAGAATGCTCATGACTACAAAATAAGGACTCGCGCATCCTGCAGATTCAATAAATACGCGTAATCGTAGTTACGACGGAGTCGCTAGTTTCATATTTATGAAAATTACATACTCCGATCGGGTACACATTCTGCGAAAATATTTTTTGATAGAGTCCATTAAAGGAGAAAATTTAAATGTAAAATGAAACCTTGCATAAATATTGTGTAACATTCCATTGATCTTGAAAAGATTCTTTTTAACAGACTTCATGCTAAATGAGAACGTTCTGCATGAATCAGAAGAAGTACTTCTTTCTTTATGTAATAATTTCAGTAGCTTGAAAATAATGTCTCTATATCCTTCAAACGTTCGCAATGTTTGTCACAAATTCATGCGATCTACAGTTCAACGATAAAGTTTGCTGGTAATGTTATGCGCTTTTTCGTTGAACGAGGGAGAAACTGTAACTTATTTATTTATACCTTGAATTGATATTCACGAAAATATTTGAAGTCGGCATCAAATGGCACTCAACTGGCAACAATATTTGAGTAGCCAGTCACTTAAGGGGAGGGGAACGCTCCCCAAAGTCGTCCCCGTTGGCGCCCGGATAATGGAACACCGCCATTATTCAGTTTCACGCTTTTTGCAAACAGGATATCAAAAATATTTCACCCCCACCCCCCGCCCTCTCGCCCAGGGCAAACTCAAACAACTCACTTATCTCGATGTAAACAGAAGCGATTCTCTCGCGGTGCGCATTATCACAGTGTCTCCAAAAGTTTTGTGATCCTGTGCAAACTTCGTTGACTGCTGAAACCCGAACCTGAGGATGCACTTACACACGCGAACTCTGTTCCACATACACGTAATCTTGTATTTCATACAAATTCTACAGGACCTAAAACAGCATATCGAGTGTAGAACAACAAATTTTATATTACCTAAATGCAAAAAATGTCGGAACTTTAACCTTACGTACTTCAATGTATGCAAATGCAATGAAGTGTTTCGATCAAGAAATGCTATTGCAGTCTACAGGTTTATTATACAATATTTGAAGGTGATTGAGACCCTGTCATCGGTTTTTATCTAGATATTTAATTTTACTGTTGAGTAAAGTTCATTTCATTTTTTTATATTATCCTGTAGATTTTCCTCCAACCCCAGATCACTAGTTCAAACGTTATGTATGTGTAAATCTCCTAGGATTGAAACTTGGATTTTTGGGATTTCATAGAAAAGGTTTAAACATTTTTGTTCTCCTCAGGTCAAGTTTAGCCCATTTCGAGGTTAACCAATTGTTCTGTACTCGTTTTGTACCAGTACAATACAGAATTTAGTGCAATTTAAAACTCCACATCCTGTCGAGAGATTTTAAATATTTTCGTAGGCTCTATAGCCAATGTTCAAACCTCTTAACAGATGAGATAACCCTTCCGGGACCAAGGTGCTCGATCGTTGGGTCTCCGTCGACCCAGAGCCCCTCGGGATCCTCGACAGGCTCGTTCACGATAACGATAGCGCTGTCTGCTCGCGGCTTATCGCTTATGTCTGCCCGTTCTTGTCTACGATCGACTGCCGCCATTTCCTCGAATTCGGATCTGGGTTATTGGTATCGACAACTGTTAACAGGGCTGTTAGCACCGGCGGAACCGTGTACAACTTTCGTGACACCTCTGCCGCTTGCAAACGCGACACGATAACGCAACCAGAAACACGATTATTCAATCGCGGTACCGGGACAAATCAGCGCGACGCGTGCCGTGGACAAGTTAGTTTGTCTGAAAGAGAGAGAGAGAGAGAGAGAGAGAGATTTACGAAGATACAGGAGATGTTCCGACTGATAACAGGTGTCCGGGACCCCGTGAAAAATGTTTGCCCGTGATAACTGTCTGCCACCGATCCGAAAATAGCATTGATGCGATTTTCTTTTTCCAGGTCCGATGAGATATTGAACGATGCGTCCCGGTGACGGTGATAAGATCGAAGATCGTTGATGAATCTCTTATCCGGGATCGCGTGGGCGATTTATCGCCGTCCGGGAACCCTGTTTTGTATCGCGATTACGCAAAGTAAATGTCAGTCGAAGATTGCATCGTCTGACACATCGTGTGTGAAAGTTATTTCTACTCAATTTTTCCGTTTCTAAAAAATACTATATACTCCTGAAATACGTGTCAATATGTCTGTAAAGTTTGAATTTAATATTTGCAATATTTCCCCTTAAAAAAATTATTGAATTACACCCTTTCTCGCCATCACAGTGTAAAGAGACCTCTTTAGTTAAGTTTGACAATTTTTTTTTTAGAAAATTAAGATCACAATCCAAAATCTACTGGGGTAGTCCTGTTGTGTGACACCTGAGGAACACAGAAATATTTTTTTCCTGGTCCCATTTTCCAAAACGACAGTCCTATAATCATATTTCCCAACAGCTTTTCAACCCCCACATGCTTTTAGCAAGACTTTCGAAAATTTGAATATTCTTGCATCCCTGTAAAAATTTTCTCACGTATTCAATGTTCACGTTGTAGGGTTACGAATGTGACACTGTGTTAGAGTGATCGTTCAGACTTTAGCAAAATCGGTGTCCGAGCTCCTTTGAAATAAATCCCGATTGTGAAGTGGGAAAACGGTGAATCGGACGAACCGTGTGAAACAGTTTCGCTAAAAATCGCAATTTCGTTTGAACAAATTGGCTCCCTCGATCCGTAACAACGATCTCCGCGAACAAACGACAGAATTAGCCAGGATGTTCCCGTTCAGTGATTTCTGAAGCAGATTACAGGGCCGTTGCTCGACGTTCCCGTCGTAAAACGCTTCCCCCGTGTTCTTTCGCCTCGTCCAAACGGCCCCCCGTTATCGGTCTTACCTCATAAACGGTGTAATCGCGGATCTCTCGTGTAAACGATCGGTTTCGAAGAGTTCACCGGGGGCTTTCGGCGTGAAATCGCCGGCCCGGAATCCCCGGAATCGTCGGGCTGTCCTTGCCGGCGAACATGAATATTCCGTCGGCACTCGGTCCCGTGTCCGGCGTTCTTATCAAGCTAAGTTTCTTGTAATCCCCGGGCAAATTGAATGAAAGCGCCGCTAAACCGGTAATACAAGCTCTACCACGGCCCCCGTGGTTTATCTCGGATCCGATGCCAGGCCCGACATTTGGCTTTGTTCGCCCACTTATCGCGGCTTTTGCACGGGACTTAATAGTCCGACGACTAACCGGAGATCGTCATGCACTCATGGATTTATTAACCCTCCGAGTTGTTCTAACACCAGTTCATCGTGGACGTGCATGGTTGCGATTTTATACATAACTTTCTCCGATCAGCACAGACTTTCTCCTGTTCCGTTCTACAGGGCGGCCAAAAAATGCGCTTCCCTGACAGGGCAGATTCCTCAGGTCATTCGAAGTAACTTTCTCCTTTGCAGAAATGTTCCCCGAGCCTCCGTTAAGGAGTTATTAAAGAAAAACGCGGACCAATCAGAGCGCGGCTATAGCGGGCGGATTGCGACTCGACGTTGGCATTGGTCGAGCCGGAATCCGTCCGTGGTAGCCGCGCTCTGATTGGTCCGCGTTTGTCGTTAATAGCTCCTTAACAAACCTGCGGAGAAAATCTTTTTCAAAAGAAAAAGTTATTTCAAATACCCTTAGGAATCTCTTCTTTCAAGGATGTACTACATTTTTGGGACACCCTGTATAGTAAGCTGCAGTGATTGGGACTGATAATATGATTGTAAAGAATATATTTCTATATTTTGAATGCATTTTCTATGTATATATGCAGTACTGATAGCTTGCATACAGCGAATGGAACTATTAGATGAATATTGAAAGTTGCTATTTTCTCATGTTATTTAGACCTGCCTATAAAAAACCAACGATGACCGTGAAAACTTCGAAAAAATAACCGCTGGTAGAAAACTGCACTATAATCATCTGAAGGGCCTCTTTGAACCATAAATAACACGAAAACAAACATGATATAAATTTCGATCGGTTCATTAATTATATATAATCAAAGACGATGACGTTGGCCGGTGCATCCTGTACAATTTGTTACCTCGTTGCACAAATACGAAGCAGACTCCAATTATCTTCTGAAAAACATCCTAGTCAAAGTATCATCACATATGAATTTTATTTTAATATCATTAAAAACCGTAACAGCTGGAAACTTTAATTTCTGAAGCACCTTCCTCGTCATTAAAAAAATTCACAATTTTTAAATGAAAGAATGACGTGAAAATGGAAGCGTACGTATTAAATTTGCTTTCCGGAAATGTCTATAATTTCACATTTTATGTGCTTTTTCTTAATGTCTGTTGCTTCGCAATTTATGCGCCCCTCGATAATGTCAATAAATCTACATTTTATGCGGTTCGCGATAACGCGTGTAACTTTGTATTTTATGCGCTCTACGATAATGTTTACAATTTTATATTTTATGTGCTCCATAACTTCACATTTCGCATGCTTTCAAAGATGTCTATATGTCTTTACACGTACCACATATTTTCCTGCTTTTTTACATCCTAATCCTCCTTGATGAAGTACACAGTTCACAATAGTGTCCGTAATTTTAAATTTTATACGTTTTCGAAACATTTCTTTACGTTACAATCCTTCCCGAAAAAGTTGGCAATTTTACATTCCATATAATTTTTAAAAATGGGCACAACTTTATATCCCGCACCTTTTTAAAAAATGTCTACAAGCTTGCATTCTATATGCTTTTCAAAAAATTCGGACACTATTTACCGCGAAACCATCCAGCGGGGACGTAACAAATTCAACGAGCACTAAAATTTCGCGAACGCTGTCAAGAGTCGGAAGCTAATTTTCCGGAGCACGTAGCAATTCATCGCAAAGAGTTGTTTGAACGCGAACAAAAAAGCAAAGGAAAAAAACATTTTTCGCGTTCTTCTAGGACGTACTCGTCCCGCCGTCCCGTGAATTTCTGTACTACATCACGTCCGGTACGGGGGTTGAATAAGACACGGGGCTCCCTCGTCCCTCTGCACCCCTATCACCCAGAAACGAACGAAAGCGTATTTCCCGGAAAGGGATTCGCAGGCTGCATTATTCCCAGCCCTTTTTGCAAATCCGACTGTGTTCGGCCAGCGAGGGGGCTGATGTACGTTTCTTCTTTGCCTGGATTTATGCGGCCTGTCCCGGAACGACCAGCTACCCCGCAGAATACCGACTTACCCCGAGACTCCACGGAATTGCTATGCAATTTTCTTCGCGGGAAACAAATCGCGAACGGCTTGGTGGTGGTTAACGAACCTGGAATTGGCCGATTAAAAATTTACGCGAGGCAGATCGTTCTTTCGAGAGTAATGAGCTTCAGATGCGAAAGATCGCGGCTTTTTCACCCTTGAAAGCCAGAGGATTTTCTGGAGTTTGTGGAAGCAGTGAGTATATCCGTTCGAATATTTATTTACCATTTGATTTCCAACAGTGGAACTATACTTCAATCGAGATTTGAAATGATCGAGATTGTATTATTTCTTTTGGCACATATTCTGATAAAAATACGACCTTGTTATTTCTATAAAATACTGTAAAATATTAATTTCCACTGCTCCTTAGCTCCACTGTTAAAAATTCTTGGATGCACTTATTCAGTTCTGTATGAGATTAAGTTTTTTTATTAGATCTGATATAACTAACAATTGCTGACCAAGGGAAGATTTCCATTGTGATTTGCGGTATTTATTAAACGGTTAATATCGATAAGAAAAATATAAACAGGGATCGAAGGGAATCGTATCATTCGCACGCACCTTTCGTCGATTTTAATGCGACGCATGGATAGGCGTCAAGATGGCCGATCGGTCGAGTGCTGTCATGCGCGTTATTACATCTGCTGTATTCCAAGAGGGTGAACAGAGAAATATATAATAAACTTTATCGATTCTGGGCGACATTCGGTGTGATTTTAACCGTGAAAACGATTCCGTCCGAGTCGAACAATGCTACCCAGAAATTCATTCTTCTTTAACGGCAAACACGGTTTCGACGTTTCCTTTAACGGCACATTACCAGAACGAAAAACATTCTTGGAGTTTAATGAGGTTAGTTGCACTAACATTTAATGAATTATTGCATTAAAAGTCCACATTTTATTCTACGTTATTTAAATGTTACTAGAATCGAATGGAATGATAAATTAAAAAAAGAATTTTCACGAGATCGTGTCAGAAGACCGAAGTATATGTTCAAAAAGATGCACCGGTGTTTGATACACTCGCAGCAAGCCAGTTTCGGCTGCCTGCATTGAGGTACGCGTGATTAAGCAGCTTAACGACAGAAAAATGGCTTTCGGCAAATAATTATTTCGCCGTAAATTCCGATTAACGGGCCGAAAATAATCCCGGTCGCACTCCAATTATTTTAATTATTACAGAACGCGGAACGGTCGAACGGGGAATATCAAACTTGTTGCGAATCGTCGCTAACTACGGAACTAACTCAATTAAACGGATGCAAATGTTGTCCACGGACGTTCGCCGGTATTCGTTCTGTCGTTCACCATGGAAAATAACATCGATCCGTTGATCACCATTAATCCGCGGCCGGGTTAAACGATTTATCCTGTAACGCGATTCCGTTGCTTATTATTTCCACGGTAAAATCCTGTTTCCCGATAAAGGGAGAATCGCTCGGCGAAACTCCACCCGTTTTGTTTATCGATAAACCGTTTATTCGTCTTCCGGATTGTCGACTAATCCCGACAATAGGTTTCCCTGAATTTATTCCTCGTCGTTACCATGCGCTGCGCGCGATTTAACTCGAACGATTCATCATTGTTTCAAACGTTCGTTCTTACCATAGAATGAAATATTTGGAACAAAATGTACAGGTGGGACAATGCTCGCACCACTTCTCAGCTAATTTACACTGAATAGAATTTTATTCAAGATTTAATTGGACTTTCATCTACTTTTATAATATTACAGGAATTGTCGAACTTGCCGGAGAAACTCGAAACTGAATAGAATCAGTACAATTAGTCACGATCAACTGGTTTTAATATTCCGGTCTCATTTGGGAGTGTACTCTGGGATTTTTTTTCGCAGAGACTGAATGATAAATTTTTATGAAACTTTACAGACTGATTTATAGGCATTCAAGCTACACGCACGAATTTTTACAGCCCGTTGTCATACAAAATGTAGCACTTACTCATCGCGAAACAGAATAAGAGTACATAATAAAACATACAATTCCACAAATCGTTTAACTCGTTTCCCCGATGAATAATAATTGCAGGACCAGTGACGGCGACATATAAAAATTCATGAACATAGTTTAAACATATACAAACAATGTCAGAAACTTTCACTAAGCTGATTCGCACAGTTTATCGGAAAAGAATTCCAAAGCGTTCCCTGCGAACCGAGGATACCTTGGCGAATCGAAGAGAAACACGATTTCGCAGCTGCCGTTGTTTAAACACTTGCAGTGACCATAAACTTCGAATAATCGGCGCAACGTCAAGCTCTCGGAGCACAAGGAGGTTCGTGTGGTTCGCGTTCCAGCGGATCAATGTTGTAATACCAACAGAGAAATTTCAGCTTCGACCGCCGGATTTCGGTAACAGTCCTCGGTCCGTATTGTTTGATCCCCGATTATCGGGCGGAGATAGTGCACGCGAAGAGCGAGCCCGCAGGATAATACAATTCATTCGGTCTGATATACAAGCAACGAGATTACGATTCCGATGGGGACCCGAAGAAACCGTTATCGCCGCGCCGCGCGGCCGTACTGGTACCGGTGTCTGACTCGCGACGGTTCATACTACTGCGAACGATCCCCAGGTTTGCCTGTCATCAATTACCGAGAACATCGTCAGACGGACTATACGCGATAAGACGAGCCAGATCGGGATCACGGAAGCATTCTGTCTTGGCTCATGGGTACAAATGATTTGGTAATTAATCCTTTCCACGCTAAGTTCTTCCGGCGGGAACGCCTCCGCTTTGCATACCGTCAGATAAACGATGCTATCAACGCTCGCGAGCTGTGCGCGACTTCTCGACATAATTTTCCGACGATTAATAAGATCTCCGACCTTTCAGTTCTCTGTTCCGTGCAGTTCTACAGGAGAAAATTTAAAATATTGCAAAAAGTGATCGAGGTAAACGATTTCAGTAGAACGAATAAGTATCGTAATAACGTAAGGAATTAGAATCGAATTCGACGTTTCTGTACGTTCTGCTTTTGAACACACATTTTATGAAATTATTAGCGTTTGTGACGCTTGCAGATGGGTCCGCAACAGTGTCGATTTCTGTTACAAACTGATCCGCAGCGGAACAAATCCGCGTCGAGCGAAACGGATCGAAAGAAAAGTGCGAAAGTGGTGCGTACGCTGGTTGCAAAAAAAGAAGCGCATGCAAAAACCGACTGCAGCTGTTAACACGTCCGGATTTGTCGGCGCGAATTGAGTGGCGAATTCGGGAGACGAAAAATCGGGTCTGGCTTTTTGCGAAGCTTTCGCGGAGCTTCCCCGACGCCGTGAATCTGTTGATACCGTGATTATGACCGGCTCCCGATAGTCTACACCGAATCCCCGGATTCCGATCGAGTTACAGGGGCGGCACAACCGGAGGGTGGTAAAACTCGATTGCCGGCGCGGCCGCGAGAAAATTGCGAATTGTTCTCGCGATGACGAACGCGCCCGGTCGCGGTCTAATTGCGTTATCGCGCGACGCTGCGCTGGCAGCTGCACGCTCGCGGCATAATACCGCAGAACGACGCGGTTTCCGGTGAAACTGCGCCCCGGTGAAAACGAGATCGTTGGAAAACGCTCCCCCAAAATCAGGCCCCCGAGTCGAATAACTATACCCGCCGCCCGTGATGCAACGATCCATCAAACGTCGACTCCACACTGCCTTTTCCACTATTCTGCTCTATCGTGATTAATTCCTACACTTCTCATGATACTGGTCCATAAAAATTCATACGTGTAGCTTAGATGTGTATAAATAAGCCTGCAAAGTTTCATAAAAACATATCATTTCGTTCTCTCACAAGAATTCTGTTACTTCCAGAATTGTCCAGAAATTCTGTGCTTCATTACTTAGTCTGCTCGATTAAAAATAGCTGCTACAGTTCTGAAGATAGCGGGCTATAAAAATTATACGTGTAGCTTAGATGTGTATAAATAAGCCAGCAAAGTTTCATACAAATACATCATTTCGTTCTCCCACAAAAATTCTGTTACTTCCAGAATTGTCCAATTCGAGAAATTCTGTGCTTCATTACTGAGTCTGCTCGATTAAAAATAGCTGCTACAGTTCTGAAGATAGCGGGCTATAAAAATTCATACGTGTAGCTTAAATGTCCATAAAGTTTCATAAAAATATATCTTTTGGATCTCGCGTTACTATTTCCCAGAAGTAGAATCGGCAGGTTACGATCAGACACAGCGCCGATGAAATTGTTCGCATCGTTCGTAAGTGACAGGAATTTTTCGAACAGTAAAACAATAGCAGAAATGCATATAAAAATGTTTGATTATGTACCACAGATACTTCGCTTGGATAGCTATTGATACTCGTCCATTCTTTTCCCCTTATATGGGATCAATGACGAGTGTTCGATAAAACTGAATTGTTATTTCCATGTATGCGGCGTTCAATCGTTTCATGGTGATCGTAACGTGTGCTGTTTAGAAGAGACCTGCAACAAATTGACACGTGGAGCGGATGAGGGTTGAATTGCGTATCTACTCGCGTGCTGTTTCATCGTTTCACGGTTTCTCCGTGAACTCGAGATCACGATACGCTAGCGTGCTGCCGATCTTGATGGAATACACTCCTTTTTCTACCCCGTACGCTTTACGACTGTTTTATGCATTCCGAATATCACGATAGAACCGGAGAAATTTCATTTTGCGTTGCATTATATTCTACACCGGGCAAATGATATTTCAAACAAAATCTGACGACACAATAAATCTAAAAGTAAAGATTTCGCGGGCTACAGAACGCGGCGCAATAACGAAAAATATGTGACGCGCTATAGAAGAGGATGTCCCCTTGAAAATATAAAGTAATATCCTTTTATACAAGCTTCCGTCCGCGAATGAAATTTTTCAGAATATACGAAATGGGTGCAAAGAAAAATTTAATATCGTACGAAACTTGTTAAAACGCGTTGGGCAGAAGTGTTCTAATCTGTTTTGTTCAAACAGCAAAGAAGGGTTAGACGTTGAAGTTGCGCAATTGTTGTTAGATCAAGCGTGAAAGTAACGCAAGACTGAACGTTTCCAGGGGCCATTGGTTCGGCAGTATTGGAATCGAGCGGAACATGCATGTTGAATGACTCGATACGTTTGAATCGCGAAACGCAATTTCGAGAATGCGAATTTTACACGTGCACGAGTCGAATAAACGCCGGAACATGGATAGCATTCTTTCCCGGCGAGCCGCTATTCTTGTTTACAAATTGCTTGCAATGAAAGTTACATAACACTCTTCTCCCTAGACGATACTGAATAGAAACGTTCGGCTGGAATAGATAAAATAAAAGGCTGGTTCGACAATGCTCGATTAAAGCGATACAATGCTCCGGGCGCGGCCCCTTCAAATCTGATAAAGCTTTCTCCCGGAGAATTGGAGAGGCGTTCGGCACAGTTGGAACCTTCGCCAAAAATTCTCTAATTAAAAATAGAGTCGAAGCTCCGTCGAAACCCCGCGAGGGCCTTTAAAACCGTTCGATAAATTTTTAAACTGACCGCTCCTCGATCACGGCCGTTCCATTAAAAATTCACAAATCAGTGAGAAATTGGCGGTTTAGAAACAGTAGTAAAGAACAATGTTCAAGAATATTCTCTCGCACTTTAGACCACAGCCTTCTACTTTGATCTGTACATATCTATATAATTCGCATTTTAGCCTACCACAGAAATGGTATTATTAATTGTCAGATCAAAAATTAATAGTCATGTCAATACTCTGGCTAGTTATTTTCCATTTGGTGACCGGATCTAATAATTTACGATTGAAGTAATGAAATAGAAAAACGTCGAAACAAAATATGAAAACATGTGCTAAAATTGTGAAGCCTGACGAAGGTATGCCAGGCCAAAAAACTTTTTGGTATTCCCACAAACCTCTAAAAATTGACCGATAACGGCAGCGAAGTGCGTACATTTGCAGCCATCTGGTAAGTTACAATCGAAACAGAAAACTATGAAAACATGCGCTGAAATTGTGAGGTCTGACGAGGTGTGCGTCGTAAAAGATTTTTGGTATTGCCGGCAGGCCGGAGCTGTTAATATTAACATAATCGGGCGAGTGTCCGAGCAATCGGGGCCGATAATGGCAGCGGAATGCAGTCGGTTCGTGCATGTTTCGCGAAATGGCCGGCCGTTTATGGCCGCGCGTCCGTTTAGAAACCGAGCGCCGATATCGCGGCGTTGAATTGCCGAAACACGCGGCCGTTTCGGCACGGTTTAATCGCGGGAACGGAACGTAAAGTTATCGTGCCCGAAGGGCTGGAACGAGACGATACCCGCGGACAATGAAGTAACGCGCGGAGTAATGCCGGCCGAATTGTTTGGCCCGTCGTACGCGAAAACAAAAGACAATGGAGTTCATTGTGACGCGGCCCGGGAGTAACGAGAGAAACAAGGAATTAATTATCGCCCGCGAAAATACCTGTGTCCAACGCTGCGCCCATCGGTTTGCGCCTGCATACTTCAGAAAGGAACACCTGTTCTGTGCGCTGCGCCTCCGGAAAACCGGAGGCGAACGTTTTCATCCTTTTCGATCCATTCTAAGTATAGTACATCGTCCTAGAGCACCGTTGTTTCCTCAAAACACGACTGCACCGATCGATCGGAAATTATGCAAATGTCTTCACCGAGCATGGACGACTATCGTCAGGGGGACAATCACGCCGAAAATATTTTTTTTCCATTTTTACGGGGCGTCTGGAAGACAGAGAGAGGTCGGAAAAATTCAAAGTTTATGCTCGAAGTGCTGTTATCGTTTTAATTTCTGATCTTTTCCGTTCGTTTTTAGTACAGGTGATATTAAAGTATTAACCCCCGTAGCTTTGCACGATATTATTCGAGGGTGCCCGTAAAATTTCGTAAAGTAAAGTCGCGCGCACGTGCGCCCTCACGTTCGAGCTGATCGAAACGATCGCGGAAAGGAGAACTTTACGAGCCATTCAGGTGCATTATTAGAACGGTTATCAAATCAAGTGGATCCCTCGCATTTAGCGAGTCTACTGCCATCGAAATAAGTATTTTACGAATGCAGTTGCCGCCGTTTCGCATAACGTTATCGGATCGTGAAACACTTTTCCGTCCGCTCCCAAACGAACGAAACACAAATTGCACTTGTTTAGGTTCGCGTGCATTACCGATTTTAGTAATTTTTAACGTGGTAACAGCTATAGATTAATGCATTCATTAAACTGTGGATTTCTATGCATCTTCGTGCAATTGTATGAAACACAAAGAGATGTCGATGTGAATGAAATTTAATAGCGTTTTTTTATGTTACATTTTCTTTTTAGAATCTTCACGTTTCGGTTTAAAAAAATAATATCGCCTAACCTCGATGTAGGAAAACATTGTTACGCACTATAAAATGCTAACAGCACTATTTATGAGCATGATTAATTGAGCTAGACTGATTTATTTATAGCAACGTGGCTCATGTATCGATTGCACGCAAACACGAACTATAAAAACATTTTTTAATGTGCGAAGAATCGTACCGACCATTTTCGTTTCTTCAGCCTTTTCTGGTCAAACAGGACAACCTCAAAAGCCACAATAATTGAAAAAGAAATGTTCAAATTATTAAATTTATTTGCATTCGATAAATTGGTAAAAATTCAATATTTCTTGTTCACGAAATCTTGTTCAGAAGCAAATTAAATCTTCACGTTCGATCAGATTTCTACACTTTGAACACCAGATATTTTAATCCTGATGCAGTTCTCGGTTCAACAATAAATTTAGAATAATATTTTTTAAAGGAAGGGAACCACCGGTGCACTAGTTAGAATTTTCACAGAATTTTCCAAACCATAAAATTGTCTTCGCCGAAATACGAGTATGCCAGTGGGTCAGAAAGTACCCGAAGAACGCAGCGAGGTGGTTAAACAATTTTCAGCTAATTAATTGACACTTAGAAGATAACGTCGTCGCCCTTCAGGGCATTAAAACATCCCTCAAACTCGATTCGCAATCACGGAAAGCGAAGAACCTCAAATTCCATTACCAACCCCTTTATCCGCCGCTGAAATTGAAAGCTGGACAGAAGGGAGTGTCCTCGATAATCGGCCCTTTCATCGATCCTCCAACCAGTCGTTAAATCTTCACTCACTTACGGTCCAAGCGAATTATCACTCGGCGATCGTTCATTATTCACCGGTTCCGCGGCTTAATACCACTTTTGTGCCGGCGGAATTTCACAGTCATTAATCAGACACGGCCCGAGGATGTTGGAGGGGATGGGAACGGCCCAAGCAACCGTTGGAACCGTGTGGGATAATTAGTTCCATATCAATTACACGATTAATCATCGTTAGATGATTATTAAGGGCGGGGCGGTTCACAACTGTCGCGATTTCACGCGTCCGCGAGCTCTCTTCAACACGGGGATGGTTTCGAATGACTCAAGAGCGTCAGCCGTGAGAACAACCCTCTGACACTTTTAGGGGATGAAGTTTTCGTACCTGGGATTACCGTTCGATTTCTTCTTAATGGGAATGAGGAGAGCAATTGGCAATGTTGCCAACAACTACTACCCTGGAATCAAGAGATATTTCAGGGGATGCGGAGGATAATAGCGCCTTCGACGTGATGTTGGGGGTGGTTCCTTGATGCTTCCTTTATTTGTGGGCTAGAGGAGGGCGCGGGGGTAATTAGAATCGATATTCTGGGATAATTAGTTCCTCGAGCTTTCGCGCGGATTTCAGAATCTACAAAATTAGGGGTGAGTGTTCTCCCTCAATATTGAGATAGTTTAAAATGTCGTTGTAGTATTTAGTAGCAATTTGAAAAATATTCAATTTGGTTAGTTAGCTCTTTATCTTAAAGTCCTGTAATTTGTACAATATTAAGGGGTTGTATTTTGTTCTTCAATATTGAGGTGCAATAAAATATTTTTACATTAATAATATTATCATCTATTAATTCTAAATATATTTCTTTCAGTGAACGTTTGTCAGGATCTTATAATGTACATATTAAATTCAGAGGTGCACTTCATCCCCTAATATTAAAGTATATACATATCACTTTATAAAAATCCTCAACGTTCAATATTTTTTACTGTATTGTATTTATTCACCGTTTATCACATTTGCGAGTTCAACGAGTAGCACAGAATTAATTAATTAATTAAATGAAATTCTGGGGGATTGTACAAAGAAGATTAATTTAATGCATTTAAAGGATTAAAGATTTTTGAACGTATTATATGTATTTGTTGTATGAATTTAATACATTTCTGTCTTCGAAATTCACTGAATCTATTTAAATCTATTTAAATCTATTTAATTCTCCTTTTAGGAAATTACTTTACTAAATTGTTTACATGCAGATCACAAGGCCGCCGTTGTAGGCAGTCTATTGGAATTTTTATACGCACCTGAACTTCTAAGGCATGGTAAGCAAATATGAGGCCAAGCAGTATCACAGTAGACACAGAGATCAGGGTTTTCAATGCTGTCGAGTAAAACGAGGCCTGGAACATAAAACATCGTCCTCCGTAAATCCCGGCTCTGCAATGATATATTGCCCTTATACTACCGCCACTTAAATTTACATAGTTCCTCCCACAATAGGCAAGCAGACATACTATTTTCGTTTCCTTCTAACCGGCTCGGTTCGGACAAACTGCAAAAATTTGTATCCACATCAAACCAATCTCATTTCCTTCCTTCTCCCAGTTTATATCAGACAAACTTAAAATACCAATAAAGAATGTTTATATTATTTTCTTTTTCCACTCGTTCATATACAAAACGGTTATAATTCAAAAATTAAGTTGAACAAAATATATTCAGCATACTGCGGATTCAAAACATATTTCCAGCAGAAACTTTTCTTTAATAATTCACTCGCACTACATGTAATTTTTCGAGCGTTCACTTCTTGCATTATATACCCGAAAAAAATACTAAACTTTCTTCGTGCACGTCATACGGTTTCCATGAATATCCACGCTAATATTAAACATCCAAGTTTCGTTGGAGAGTGTACCCACCCGCAGGATCTATTTTCCCACCAGGAGAAAAATCGTTCCGTTATTAGCATCGTGAGAACTGTGTTCGCGAAAAGTTTCGAAATTTTTTCAATTGCCGAAGTTACAAGCCGCTCTCAGCACGAAGCCAGCATTCGCCGCGGCGGTGATATTGTCGGCGAAGAATTCAGAAGCGATTAAAAGCTCGCGTTCTCCCGATGCTCGTCAGCGGGCGTTATCGTTAAATGTAATCGAGTCGACGACGAAAGCGCGGCGGAGGGCGCGAACATTTCTTCGGGAACTTCCGCCCGCCTGCCGATTCGTTAAAGTTACCGAGCAACTATCCCCCGGCGAGGGGGGGTCTTCTCGCGCGTTGCTTAATTGCTAGCTACAACCAGCGCGTGGATTAGATCCAATGAAATATTCAGACGTCCGCGTCAAGTTACTTATTGTCGGCTCGTAAAAGTCGAACGCCGTGACTTTATCGAAGACGTTAACCAGCCCCGAGTTGGGTCGTAAATTATGACTCGCTTGGTGCACTGATTACAGGACGAATTTGGCCATTTTTCTGAAACAAAGGTACCGAGTACTCGAACCCCAAACTTCGCTGCTATCGTTATGCAGTATTTCAAGAATCCACTCAATTTTTTTCAAGTAACGATATTCGTTTTCTTCGAAGCTATAACAGCTGAAGTGTATACGTCACAAAAAGCTGTTTCGAGAAAATTTTGATGCGTTGAATATAAGGCAATATTCGGAAATTTTTTGAAACCAAAGTACCGAGAATTGTGATTGCAAATTTGGCACGATTATTAACTAGTATTTCAAGAATGTACTCAATTTTTTTCAAGTAACGATAATCGTTTTCTTCGAAGTTATAACAGCTGAAATGTATACGTCACAAAAAGCTGTTTCGAGAAAATTTTGACGCGTTGAATATAAGGCAATCTACGGTAATTTTTTGAAACCAAGGTACCGAGTATTGTGATTGCAAATTTGGCACGATTATTAACTAGTATTTCAAGAATGTACTTAATTTTTTTTCAAGTAATGATAATCGTTTTCTTCGAAGTTATAACAGCTGAAGTGTATACGTCACAAAAAGCTGTTTCGAGAAAAATTTGATGCGTTGAATATAAGGCAATCTTCGGTAATTTTTTGAAACGAAAGTACCGAGAATTGTGACTGCAAATTTGGCACGATTATTAATTAGTATTTCAAGAATGTACTCAATTTTTTTCAAGTAACAATAATCAGTTTTTTCGATGTTACAGTAGCATTAGTAAAGATGTGTAGAGACCACTAAATGTCTGTTTTAAGAAAAATTGATTTGCAGAGTCTCCCTAGCTTAAAGATTACTACTAAAAAAGCGAGAATTTTGTACAATTTTGATAAACCGTCAAACTAGGGAGACTTCTAAAAGGTAGCCTGTCGGGGAAAAATAAATTTTCCATATCGCCCTTCCCCGTGTACGTGCAACGAATGTTGCGAAAAAGGAACATACCTCTTCGGATTTACGAGAGAAATTTTTTCTTTCTTTGTGTTCCGCACAGCCACAGGAAGAATTTTCATATTGTATTATTTTTTTTTTTTTTTGGCACCCGGAAAACGGGGATGCCTGTACTCAGTGTTTCCTGTGTTCTGAGCGAACTATGGTTCCCGTTATTTTCGAGGGACATCTTGAAAGGGCGGAATGCTTCCTAACTTTCGTTTCACATTTTTCTTGAAATATGCTGATCGTGGTAAACCCGATGATTCGTCCGAAGCCTATTAATAATTTGTTTCGTGATAAGCGTGCTGTATCCAGCAGAGGCTCGATAATCTTCTGGTAAGCAAATGATCCCGAAGTTCTCGCTTTCTTGCGACGTAGTATAACAAATTAGAAACACTGAAAATTTCTGAAACGCAAAAAGCACCACGCCAAACGCGAGATTGCACCGTCGATTCCGTTTGCGGATGTTTACTCGGTTTTATTCTTAAATCCGCGTGGAGTACGGCCTACATAAAACGAGTAATTAAATTTTGGTGCTCATCGAGCATGAATTCTCTCGGAGAATAAACAAGTTACGGCTCCCGTTCGCATCGTCCGCGCTGAACAGCGCACGGAATCGTTGCTCTGTTTAGTTAAGAACCGTTCGCGATCGATAATTCCGGTATAATCAGATTATATTATATTTATTCGTATTGTGCATGCGAATTCGTCGTTCGTTATCTTGAATTAAATGTAAACGACACGGATCGGAGCCGCGGATAAAGCTCAGCACGCTAAGCGAATGGAACCCGTCAACTTTTTAGCCCTTTACACTCGAATGTCCCTTTAAAGTTTTCACGTTTAATCAATCGCTGAATGCTCGCGTATGATAAGAGTGAACACGCTCGATCCCGTACAGATAAAACGGAAAGGTCGTATGCAGACTTTATGCATTTATTGCAGAAACAGATAGATGCAATTTCAAATTGATATATTATTCCCAACCATTAAGATTGCTGAAGAAAGGAAGAAACTTCAATATGGCTACTGTCTCCTGTAATCGATGCAGACAATTTTTATTCTCTATAAGGATCCAGTTATACCTTAAAATACGAAGGGGGGTCACTCAGGGACCCCTATAAATATATTCTTATCATTTTCCATGCCACTGTACAAGATTATAAATTTTCATGCCAATTACAGTATGTACAATGTTTACTCAATATATGTCCAAAACACGGGCCCAGCCAGGGACATATATCGACCAGGAGATACTATACTTTACCCCGTGGTAGTGGGGGTAGTTCTGGGACTTTTATCGACCAGGCATTTGGGACGTGTATAGAGTAAACACTGTATTGCATTGCTTTGGATTTATCTATGTGTCTCATTATCAATTCCGACAGATAAAAAGAGACCGTAAATGTGAAAACGCTTTTCCGAAAAGAGTTGAAGATGTTCGAGGAGGTTTGTAATATTTCCGCGACTGGTGTCGAAGATAGCGAAAATTGATATACAGATTAACAATAAAAAAACCCCCCGATTAGTAAAGAACCTTCGTATGCCAAGGGTTGAGTCGAATGAGATGTCCGAATGGCGGTGTTAAAATGCTTCGGGTGCAAATGTTTCAATGTAAACTGTTCGCCGAATCTTTTCCATTTCTCGTCCGACGCGATGGGATCCAAGAGGGACGTTCAGCTGTTCGGGAAAAGGGATCACGGGAAATTAATGTTCCCTCGGTCCGCGAGCTCGAGTATGATACGTCGAGGAACTCGTTACCATATCCGGCCCCTCAGTTCTCGTTAGAGTACTCTGTTCATTTTTCTACTTCTTTCGGACGGCCACTTTGCACAACGTCAGTACTGTCTCTCCTCCCCCCCTCTCTCTCTCTTCCTTTTTCTCTCTCACTCTCTCACTCTCGCAACTTGAAGTCCTCGATTTAATTACAGAGAGAATACTCGACGCAGAGTGGTTCGAGTGATTCGAGGGTTCTTCATCGCGGACCTAACGGTGCTCGGCCTTCTTCTCTCTTCAATTTTCCGGCGACCTTGAATTTTTATCGCCACCCGCGATTACAAATGACGCTTCTTTCGTCTCTCTTTCTCATTCTCTCTCTCTCATTCTCTCTCTCTCATTCTCTCTCTCGCGCGCGGATGGCTCTATAAAAATCCAAGAAAATTAAATCGTACTCCGGCCTCTCGCTGTAATTATACTGTCTGCGACTGATGGCGTCGCTGTAGAGCAGCGAGCGAGACTATGCGACCGTCCTATTGGCTGATTTGTCCCCCCACCCTTTCTCAGTGCTGGGAAGACTATAGTGGGGACAAGCACTGTTTATTCAGTTTGCATTTTAACAATTGAACTTCGTTGGATTTTTTAAAGTATTATAAGTAACTTGTACAGTGTTTCTTTATGATAATTCAGGACTTAATGAATCCTAATCGGAGCAAGAAATTCCACGGTCTGAAAGGACGGCGCATTTGCAAGGATAATGTAGATGAACATTTGTGGCAATTTTCTTTGTCGTTGTCGTGCGGAGGAGGTTAAGGAACGAGTAGACTAAACGCTGTCCCGATTTAATCAGTCTGCGAGCGAATGCTACGTCCCGTGGCCAGACTTCGGTTTGGCGGTGGCGAACCTGCGGTTTCTATAACAGCAGGCAGTCAGTTAATTAGTTACACTAAGAGGAATATAAATTAGCCGCAGAGGGACACGGTTTGTAACGCTCGGGCTCGACCTTCGCGTTAAATGACAGGAGCACGTCTCGAGCAACGGACCGGGAATGCTTCAAAGACCGTGAAAGATATTTTATTTATGCTCGTTCCCCAACAGATTATCTCCGAAACAACAAAGAAGAATACTAACCAGCGTATTGTTGTTAGAAACTTGATCGAAACGCGGCTAATTCAGCAGCTTGACGCTGGCCGAATTGAAGAACAAATTTCGATCGAAGACAATTTTGATTCACTCAGCTACAATTTAAGAAACGAATCTTGAGGTTCGCTGAACCGGCACCATTATGAAATAATTGTACAAAGAATTATACAAAAATTCTGAAAAAGAAATTTATCTTCTGCCAGGAGTAAAAAGGTAAAGAATTACACTTTCGCCATTTTGTCACACTTCGACCATTCGCAAATTGCTACTGTTCAAGTTAAAAAAGCTCGTCTGAATACCTCCGAAAATTATTTTCCTGTAAATCATCGAACCTGTCCACACTTAAAAATCTCCGACAAACTACGCATCACGTTTCCCAGTTGTCAGCCGGAAGTGTTGCTCGAATCCGTTCGCATCATTGTATACCGCTCAATTCTCCATCAGTCCGATGCCCGCTCGATCTCGCGAGGAGTTCGTCAGTTCAATCGGAAGAATTATAGTGACAAATGTTTCATCAGAAGGCTTGCGGAACACGTTGGCATCTCGCGTGTACAACGGCGTGGAAAGCCACTCGCCGAGGCGGAATCGTAATTTTGGAAGGCAACCAACGATGGACTCTCTTTCTCTCTCTCTCTGTCACTCTCTATCTCCCTGGCTCTCCCTCTTTCTCTCTCCTTTTGTCAATAATACCAGCAGGACTTAATCCCGAGCGGACGCGCGGCCAAATCCGCAACGTTGCACTTTTCTTGAGTGGTCTCGCGAGCTCCGTGAAAGGGGATTATTGATTACGAATGAAATGGAACCGGAGGCACGGGGCTTTGCAGTCCGATAATTTGTTTCGGCGTATCGCATTGTTGACGGCCCGGGATCCATTTTCCTCGGATCCGTGCGATTTCGCGCGAACACGAAAATTTCTGGTCCACGTGGCACAGTTGTCGGGGATTTTCGAGAATCCTCCGCGGGTACACGAAGATTCAACGAAACGAATGGATCCTTATTGTTCGTATTGAAAAGTTGATATTAAATTGTTTCGTTCGCAAAGCGGTGATACTGTCAGCGGAATTCGCTTTTGTACCACGTTTGATGATTTAGATCGTGGTATTGCCTAAAGACGATAACAAATTTCTTCTAACCGAGCGATTTAAGTGATCATAGTGCAGCTCAATGTACTAGAAAATCGCAAATCTACGATCCGAATGCGACTTTTCACAGTAGTAAAGGTCCGGGCTGAGCAAGCAAAATTTTAACGTACTTATTGTATTTAAAATGTAATTACTTAGTATTTACTACGTATTGTACTTAACCCGTGTATTTCATAATTTACAATCTGTGTACTGTTGGTTAGCATTATAATTCCGTTTCACTGGTGTAACAATGACGTAATTAAAATAATTGTACTCTCATTAAATATGCTTTATGAAGCTCCCCACAAAGGTGAAATATTAGATGCGACAACGTTCTGAATTTCGAAGTAAATACTTGCGGTGGTCTGACTCGAGCAAGCTTATTCTACTTCAGCTGGTTACAAAAGATTGTGGACACGCTGCGGCCTGACTCAAACGAGCTTATTCTGCTGTGCATTGTTAAAAACGACTTTCAAAATAATATCTAGTATAATATATATGAAATATATTCTATTTCTTCATTTTCTGTGAATACAAATTCCACAAAGGGAGCTTTGAGGTTACTATAGCAAAGAAAACAATTTATGACAATATTACTGCAGTTCTGACAGACGTGGACATGCATTAACATACTTTGGCACAAGCTTGTTGTTCTCGTTTCAGTATGCATGTACAGTAACAGCCAAAAGTAATGCATTTGCATTTCAAAATGAATTAGCTTTGATACATTATTGTTTCTAGATACACAAATTCATTTTCGACCTGTCAGTCATTTCGAAAATAAGTGTGTATTAGCGTACCGATGTAGATAAAGCAAGATGCAAAAAAGCTTCTGTGCAGTCAGAGACCGCCCACAACGTAATTTTTATGGTGCAAACAATTTCGAAAGTACGATCAATTTTAAGGGACGGGGAAAAGAATTTTTTTCATCTCTTTTTTGCCAAACCACTCGCACAAAATTAGCTCGTAAAAGTGTTCGGTACAGCGCGTACACTGTCCGCCAAAAGCACGAGGCCAGTCTCGGGTGATTAATGAACGGGATTAATATTATTTTGCAAAGATACACTAAAATTTATGGAGCCATTAGTTACACGAATCATTTGTGTTCCATTTTCATAAATAAATCTCATTAATCTTTCGCCGGGGTAATATTTTCGTTCTCCATTAATACGGCCACCTGGTCCCATAACTTTTTGCCGACGATGTACCGGCATCCGACGAATTTATTGACTCGATTTTCTGTAAAACGAAGGCTGACATAAAAAAAATTTTATTTCACACTCTCGATTTATTTACAGCGAACGGGAACGCACGGCGTGCCACTCGCACTTCATTTGTTCAACCTGGTTATTCAATAGCTAATATAATAAAAAGCGGTATATCGAAAAATATAACGATTCGATTATGTTCTTTTTTTTTCAAAGTACTCTGTCATGTGTGCGTATTACCGTGTTCGAAGTGATTTCCCGGCAATTCAGAATTTTCTTCTTTTTCTACCGCGCAGAGTGAAAGTAGGTTCCACTCGACGCGTTTTTCACTTTTCCGAAACGAAAAAGTTCCGAAACTCCTATATTCGCCTGATTTGATGCTCGGGGATTTTTCGGCGTGAAAATTCAAATTTGTGGGTCTGAGGCTTAAGAGAAAATGCTGGCGATAAAAGAAAATCAGCTGTCACACCGTTTCGCTGGAATAAATTGCAATTGGTCGTTATTCGATAGTTATTTAAACGGTACGATAGTTCTTCTAGTACAATCTTCAATTTAGAAATAGCTTGTTATTTTTTCAAAAACGTTTATTCATCTCATATTGACCGGCAATTGCGTTCTCCTTTCTTTCTGCACTCCAAAGAACGAGTTCGAAAAAATCGGCGAACAATTACGCGAAACTTACAACGTTAGCGGAACCGGGGCTGATTTATGCGAACCTATTCGCAAAGCTACAGCGACAGGAATCAAATGATCGGAACGCGGCGCACGGTCCTGGCCAGGCTCGTGCTTTGTTTATCTATTCTGCACAGTCGTTTGTTCTCCCCGGGTTTTTGTGCCCGACGTTTCCGGCGTGTATCGCGTTCTGTGCTGGCCGACGCGACGCGACGCGACGCGGCGATTAGTTATTGTTTTGGTCCTGTTCCGGATTGTTCGTTATCGACACGGAACCGAACCCGACCGATGATTGGGTACGTTCGTTCCGTTCACCGTTTCGGAGGGGTCCCGACCTGCTCCGAGTTAAATTGCCGGGATATTAGTTCAGTTGTTTTGAAGCGGTCAGCGGCCGCGCGATTAATTGTTTGGAGCTGCTGAGTGCACGCGCCCGGGAAATGCGAGTTTTAATAACAGCCGGTAATGGATATTCCGTCGGGCCGGTTGCAATTCCGCTCGCGTTCTTCTGCAACCGTTGTTTTCAACTTTCGTCGGGAGATTTATCGCGATAGCCGAGGCCTGTTACGCTTCCAGACGCTCCGGTGCTAATCATTCGCGAAATGAAACTGTAAATTGGCCGCGGGTTCAACGTATTGCTACGTCTTCGTGCTTTATAAATGAATTTTTTTTTGTCCGTATATCCTGTGCATCCGGTTTGATCTGCGCGGTGCTAGAAGGCTGGGCTTCACTTCACCATGGCAGAAATTTTTCGAATTTTTACTATAATATTTAATCGTGCGCGTCTTGACGAGAAAATGCGAGAAATCGAAGTTTCAAACACGCGTAACTTTCGAATCAATGAATTCCTCGTCTTGAAACTTCGACTCTTGGTATTCTTTCGTTGGGATGTACAGGATTGTAAAGGGAAAAGTTAAAAATATCTGGGTTGCCGAGGTGAAGTTTCACCGAAGCTTAAAGAAATGGGACAAGACATTGTCCACGCGACTTAATTCTAACATACTTGTTCAGATTTTATAAATTAATTTTCGGTGTTCGTGTATTGTGTGCATCGAATGTATATTTGATGAATAATGTCTACAGTACGTCGTTCAAAAATTGAACGTACAGAGGTTTCGAAGATTTCAGACGCAAAGTGCAATACCCGAGACACAGATTACCGGGGCAACGAGACACCGCTCCAGAACTGTCAATTGTAACGGTAGCACGCGCATAGTTCTCGCCAATGTCCGAATAATTATGAACGGTACTGGACGTATCGACGAACCGTCACGTTCCTCGCTCGTTCATTCATTCGTTCCGAGGCGTTACCGCTACAAATTGGTCCTCTAATTATTCGATATCCGTTCGGCGCATCGGCGAAATAAAATAAGTAGCCGTGTTTGAATCGGGACCAGATTGAATATCGGACACTGTTCAATTTTCGGTGGAGGGGAGGGGGCACCGTGTAATCGTGTGTGAACGCCGCCTCGAAAATTGCCAACGATCAACGCCAGCTTAAATAGAATAATTCCGTGTTAATCCGAGAAAATGTGTCGACAGTATTCCAGGAGACCTTCGAACGATGGAATGCTAATTCCGCTCTGTCTTCATTATCTCCGACAGTGTTTTACAGTGGCATACATGAAAAATCAATTTTTAAAACCTGATCCGACAGTTGTGTATTGGATTTTACGTTTCACGTTAATGTGAATGGGAAAATTCTTCCTGTTTTATGTTATGCAGATAATGTCCGGATTTTTAACAATGGTAATTAACCTAGTTTTTTCATTCTGTACATGCTGGGAAAGGTTCCACTGTTTGCGAGCATTCCGAATGTTCTTAAAAAGGGGATACATTGTTTGAATCAATGCCGTATATTTTTATGTGTTGTAAACATTTTAAATAAATTTTACGCAGCCTCGTTGCGAATGCGTCTCTTAATACAACCATTAGACTGGGGATTATTGTGCAAAATAAAAATGATCCCCAATTAATTGCAAGACACAGAAGCTAAATAAATGTTTTTTATTGTTTTCTATACGATCTACTGATTCTAGAAATGTAAAAAATATATGGATCAAAATTTCTTTAAAAACTATAATAATTCTTTCACTGGTAAGGAAGCTTAAAGGGACAAGGCAAATAATAATTCCCCGAATGTTAAACATTAAATTGCTTGCACACCTGTCACGATCATTTGCAGCCAACGATGCAACACGCTTTCGTGCCAAGGTTGCCACAAATTCAAATCCTCAGAGACAAATACCAAAAAAAAATGTCTGAAATTCTCGAAACGTTTTTGAAACGAACAGCCTCGTTTAAAAAACAATACCAATTAAAAACTTTTCTCTCGGACTGTTTCCGTGTCCCAGTGTGCGAAGTTAATTAGAAACAAGTAAAAACTAGTCTCTCCCGTTTCTCAGGGAATGATCCGCGCAATTTGCGACCGAATTAGCCGCAATATCTCCGGGTATAATTTTAAGCAGAAGGCTCGCAGCGCCGCGGGACCAATTTCCCGTCGACGTCCAGGCGTCCGGGTTCGAATCTGCCGCCGTGGCGTCGCGACGCGTCGCGTCGGTGCACCGGTAAAACTTTCCTAATTCCGCGTCGCTTGGTGCTCGGCCGATGTTACACGGTCTGTTTACAGTGGGACCGTCGAGTGCAGCCGAGCGGATTCCTGATTAAAGTCTCGAGTATCCTCAACACCGCTACGGGGAGAAAAGTTCCGCACACATTTCGTCCTGGCCGGATATCGATTCCGCGGCCAGACACCGCCATTGTTCGCGGCATCGTTATCAAAGAAATCGACAGAGCCCCGGGCTCCGATCTAAATGATCAGCCACCGCACCCTGCGAGCGTGCTAATGTGCTCTACGAACGTTCAGGATCCTAATTGAAACCCGAAATTGCGGCGGAATCGGCTCCGCTTAGGCTCATAGTTCCGTCGACCTTCGTTTCTTTCTCTCACGGGAACTGGGCCGTCCTGGAATCGTGAGCTCCGAGATTTCAATCCAAGGAAATTTGTGCTTAATCTTGATTTTTACAGAGGCCGTAGTCCGTTTTAATTTTTAAGAACTTCCACCCAATTTTTAGTGCTGGATTTTAATTTTCATATAGAGGTCCCGTAGTCTCTTTCAATTTTTCAGAATTTCCTAATGAAAATTTGGGGTTCGCGCCGCGACGGTAGATTAGGCTGCCCGTCGGGCGCCAGTTATGTAAAGATCAACAAAGCAGGCCGTGCCAGCTGGTATAAATAAATGCATTCGTGTCCGCGAGCTTCAAGACTCACAACGTTTCTATGGCGACGGTGTGGTCCCGCTTTGCGCATGTCGTGTTCGACCGAGGGAACCCGTGGCGTTCGGTTACGCCCTTGGAAATTAGCGGAATACATCTGGTCATTGTTTGTTCGACGAGAGAGAGAGAGCGGGAGGAAGGGAAAGAGAGAGAGAGAGAGATCGTCGAGCCGGGAGATGAAGATGAGTTTCGATTGTCTGACGCGTCGAGAACCGACTGCTATCAGGAGGCCCCCGATTGTTCCGGATTCCTTGGGAAAACGACCCGGCGAACGGCTTTTGCATTCGGCTTGATAAACGATCCGTGCATCCGCCCGCCAGACGATGCGTTCTGCATATCGTGATTTATTGTTTACGTTACGCCCGGCCGCGATACGTTTTCCAAACCGCACCGCCGCGTGTTTTACGATTATTAAATCGCGATAAATTAGTCTGCCCGCTTCTACCTCGATCCATTGTTCCTCTGATTTGCGAACAATTCACGGCAATCGAAAGACTTTATCCTGTGAGTAGGCACATCCGATTTTTATACGTTCTTTGTTGTACGTACACGTATTTGTAGGTCCACGAATTTCAATTGCGACCGTGTACAAATACACATGCCGCGATTATACGCAGAGTAATATAGCTGAAAATTCGGTGCAAAACTATAAAATAATGTTATTCGGAGCCTGTCAGGCACCAGTGGGCGCAGTAAACAAACTCCCATCAAATTCTAGCGTGCGCAAATTGGCCCGCAGAAATATTTGCATAATTATACAAATACCGGCGCGGAATCCTCTCATTTGAATACTTTTATCACCTCCGCGGCGCGGCGTGTGCCAATATGCAAATCGCGGATGCGTTCGCGCGAAACAAGCTGAACGAAACGCGATGTCCTTAAAAACGTTTCGAGGATCTTTGTGACAGAGTTTTCGCGACAATGCACTGTGAAATCATTTCGCGAGCGGAACTTTCGGATTCAAACGTGATATTCGCGAAAATCCTTGAGACAGCCGAAATGTCGGGGAATATTTTCCATCCTCTTGGTTCGCGCAGCCGCGATTAAAATCGGTCCCGCTGCGTACGGGAAATAAGTTTGCCAGAGGATGACAGGTGCGGTGGCGTGCTATTTCTTTTTTTATTTTGTTGTTTTTTGTCGCGCGAGCCGCGGCAGCCAATCGGATAAAATATGATTCGCAGAGAAACGCCGTGAATGGCTCTGTCGCGGAAATGTATCGCTACGAAAACTTCGGGGTTGCTAGGGGTTGCTGGGGGTGCAGCGGCGTGGGTGTCGAATCCCGGATTTCGTGATCGTCGATTTATATTCGGCCCCCGATTTCGTAAACCACTGTTTACCGAACCGGCCCTCTTTGTGTCGAACTGTATCGCTCCGTGTTCGCATAGACTTGTAAATCCTTTTCAAAATTTCAGCTGAACGGTTGCGAAATGTAGAAAAAGTAAGAAGGAAGCGCGAGAAATTAGTTTTGACCTTGAGAATGTTTACCAAAGTTGTACTCTTTCGAACGACCTTCGGTTTGTCCATCAAATTTATCAAAGGTCAACTTCAATAAATATTTCCACGAACGAAACAATTTTGTCAGTGTTTTCTCTTATTTTTCCTTCATTCTGCAACGTTCGAACTATGATTTAGAAAAAGTTTCATCGTTCTATCAGAACTCCATCAAAAGTTGTAGAATTTTGACAAAAAATGGCTGACTGGCTCTACACGCGCCACGCTCGCCTATAAAATTCGCGCACACACGAGCAGAGTTCAATGAAAAATAATGGTTGGCGATATTATTGGGAAGGCACGTGTTCAATTAGGCAAACATTCGTGACCAGAATATATTGTTTGCTATCCTCGATCTTGCTTCGAATGAAATTACCTGTTCAATTGTTGGCGTAGCGCGACAGCTGCGGCTCGAAGCGCATGAAAATTCGAAAGCCCGATTTGTCGCACTAAGAAGTAAACAAATAAACTCGGGCGAAATATTTTCGAACGGTTTGATTTCGTTCTGTGCCGTTGTTGTTTAGATTAATTTCACGTTTTCTATTTCAGAATTATTAAAATCCCCGAGATGCACCTTGGAAAATTCCCAAACAAATTCCTCCCCTTAAGCGCATATACAAAAATTGCCAAAAATTCTAAATGAATTCGCTCTCGCAATTTTCCTAAAACGGCAGACACCGGTAAGGTTTAGTGCCCTGTACGTTCAGTATTGTATCAGCGTACTATAAAAACTAGCAAAAAATGGCTGAAATATTCCCCCAAAATCTTCTGTGCAAGTGCAACAGAATCGACGAATGCGCCCTGTTGCAATTCGCGCGAGAGCCAGCGAAATAAAGTGTCCGAAATATAGTAATCGAGGGGGAACGGATCGCGAAATATCAATTGTGCTCGTCGGTTTCATTGGACGGAAATGTTTCATATCGCGCGGCGATAGAAGCGTAATGGACGCCGGGGTGGTTCGAGAGCAGCCGGCGAAATTAATTACCCGTAGAAGCTCGTCGCGGAAGATAAATGAAACGGTTGATTATCGCGCGGCGAAGGATCCCCCCGAACGTGAAGGATTAGAAAATGGCGGCCGGGAAGGCGCGGGTTTTCCGTGGCATTAGGAGAGACGCGCACCGGTCTCGCGTATATTTAAATAATTTCCCGCGGGGATTCGATTCGAATTCGAAGCGACAGATCATATTTTATCTTGCCGCAGCCCCGGCGTGGATTTACGTCGCTGTCCGAGAGCGTGTTGATCTTATTCACCTAAAAATAGATCTCCTCTGCCACGCGAATCGCGTTCGAGCATCGTCGATTAATAACCAACTGTCGCTGCGTTTTCCAGTCGATTTTTTAATCGCGGCCCGGGCATGATTGATCATATGTGCGATGCCCGACGACGATCTCCCAGGCTTAATGAAATACAAACTCCTGGCCGATAATTATTTCCAAGGTCGTAAAAAGCTTTTAAAGCAGGATTTATTTGATTGCAATCATATCGTCCACGGAAATAACAAAATCGTGCGTGAAAATGAGAATTTTCAAGAAGATCCGGAGTCTAGTAATAGTTTGAGTGTTTTATTACATTAGTAACATTTTTTTAATCCCATACGCTCTTCGAATAAAACCCATTTTCTTTTCCAGGCAATGGATTCTTTTTACTTTGCTAGGATTCCGTTGCAGTTGCTGTATTTATTTGACTCTTGCAATAGTTCGGATCATAAAACGAAATGTTTCTTGCTGAACTAACGTGCTTCGGATAGGTCTGCAACAGCCACTTCATTTTCTCGCTTCGAACGAAATTCATTTATAGGAACTAATGAGGCTCTTTGTGCAATTGAGAATTCTGTTCGTGTGTCTCGTTCGAAGCAATTTCTGGCAGCAGTTGAACGGTCGCAGGCGCAGTATTTAAGCAAACAGTTCTACGGCAATGGGAATATTGGGACAATTAATTTTCTAGGGAACTTTCTCGTCAGTCGAACTACGCGGTTCTTCAAACGGTATTTATATTCCTGAAGGGTTTCTGAAATATCGCAGCGTCTTTATTAATTACTTCCTGCTCCATTCAACGATCACAAATTTCAATATTCTACCATTCAATTCCTTTTCCGAGCATCATTATCACTCGACTGTATCCCTAAACATTTCTACAAAAAGTACTGCAATAAATTAAATGAAACTATGAGTAATTTTTCTCTAATATTTTATAGCTCTTTTACTCGGAAATTATTACATATTTTAATTGCTTACATATTTGTACAAATTTCGTACATCGAATATTTCACAAAAATTAGATTCTCTCGGTGCAGAAATGAATTATACGGAGAATTTTGTTAATTTTCGGACGATTAGTCGCATCACGGATGTTCGCACGTGTTCGAAATTTGCAGACTGGTTTGTCGGTGTTATCTAATTAGGTTCCACACAGGAGTTCTTTCAGCATTTCCAATAAGCCAATAGCACGCTCTCAATCTCCCCACGGTACGATGTCAAAGTAAAATAAGCGCGGCGCGGCGGGTAGACTCTGCTTTTTTTTTTCTCTGTATAACGGAGACGCTCCAAAGAGTAGTGCATGGTTTTATTTGCATATACCTTTTCCGAAGTAACTCCTGTTTCTCGTTTGATCTCCAAGAATTGTTCGCTGTACTGTATAATATCGAATGGAAATCGCGCATCCATAGTTTCCCTTTGACGTGTCGACGGCGCCGAGCAATTTTGTATTAGAAAAAACAGCTCTCGAGCCTAAACGCGAATGTTGCTCGCTTTTTAAGCAGTCTCCGTCATCGTAAAAATTTTTATTTTAATCGTGCTGCTCTTCCATCCCCATAGCGGACGGTCAACTTCCAACCTTTATTACTTCCGAGCTCTCGAAGCTCATTTCCAAGATTTAAACGCTTCGACATAAAAATAGGAATAATTAAAAAATTCAGGTGAAAACTATTTTCTAGGATTGTCGAAAGCTTCGCGTTCACAGGAAGCGTTAAAATAATTCGCCATTGGAAGGTGTGGAAATAATCGCTTATTCCACGCGAATAATCGCGCGAAGGGGTAAGAAATTTCTCTGGAATACTAATGGCGGGCGTTTCAAGGCGGCCACCGCAGCTCGTCGCGATTTTTAAGGGGCTCCGGCGTCAGGGCGAATGGCGAAATGGCGAGATACTCGAAGAAGGTAGCGCCAACGGGACTGTGTTTACCGCTATCGGCGCGATTACTTCGCTTTCTGCTTTGCAATGCAGAATACGCCGCAACAGAAGAACCTCCGTCGGGGATTGTCGACAATTTACGATTTCGGATGTCGAGTGTGGCGGGGCCTGGCGTCAGCGCCGAGCTGAGACGGCAAAACGAGAACCGGGAGGGGTCCCGGACCGTGAACGTATAACAGCAGTCCGATCTGAAAAATTCAGAGTTCCGATTCCACGGAACACTTTCGAATTCCGTCGTAATTTTGAATCGGACCGGCGGCTGCAATTTGAAAACCTCGCACCACCGGAAATATCGCGATCGCCTTGTCGTCGCATACGAATCAGCTAATGCATTCGATATTCGAGGACGAAGCGATCGGAAAATCGCTTTCTGCCGCGTTATACGGAAAATGCGCTCGTGAAAAATATTTCCTGAACTATCCGCTCATTCTCGTCTCGGCCCTGTTTGGTTCGAAATCTTCTCATTTTTGGTTATCGGGACTGTGAAGCCGCATTTACGGGGAATTTAGTAATTTCGATTTCTTCTAAGAATGTCTGCATATTCATCGGCAATACGTACTCCATTTTAAATGGTAAATTGTTCTCAAACCTTTCAAGCAAATAGTGTGAACGTAAATTAATATCGTAAAACGTACAAATACCAGAACTTTTGAAATACTTCTTGAGACCGCTTGTGCCCGAGACTTCAAAAGCAGATATCCAATATGGCGGCAATTCGGGGTCTCGAAGCCCCTCATCGAAAACGGCGAACTTAATTAAATGCGCCGTTTCCGCCCAGAAAATCAATATTTAAATAAACTGTACGGTTAAACACGGTCGAAATAGAATATAAAATAAATATTACGCGAATAGTACAGAGGGATTACAAAATTGTTCTTACCCTCGGCGGAGAGTAGTCACTTTGTTCAAGTATTCGTCTCTGTAGTTATTTCGCTTTACTTTTTCGGCGAAGGAAAACTTTGTACCTTTAACGAGAAACATACACAGAACCGCAGATGGTGGAAACCAATAAAAAAAAATAGAGAATAGTCCACGGAGCGAACCCGACGGGTTTGAAAGGAAATTAATCTTCCCTGTTCTTGACGCAGACGGTAGAAGATCAAACTTTCCCGAAGTTACTTGCGAAGGACGAATCAAGAGACTCAGTTTCCTCGGCGAACTTTTCATCTTTCTCTCTCTCCCTCTCTCTCGCCCTCTGTTTTCCCACTCTCCACGCAGTGCATTGTGGTAGTTTTTGCCGGGTGAACTTCAGAGGCACCCTTGTTTCCCCGTTTATTCATTACGCTATTAGTAGACGGGCAACGGTCCGTGCGCACTACAAATAATAGTTGTTGCGCTCTGGAAAAAAGCGAGTCGAGCTCGCCAATTGTGACTTCTGAATGCCCCTTTTCCAACGTGGGAAAAAGCAATGACACGAATAATGAACGATAAACAACGTCGGAACATTCCATTTGCATTGTATAAAACCACCGAGAGGAACTTTAAACAACGATACTCAATGTCCGACCGAATCGCACGTTACTTCTAATTATGCCTATTAAATTTTCGTTTCTCCTGCGTCGATATTCATATTCGGAAATTTAGAAATTTAGATCTCGTAAGCCTGCGAACAATTTTTTGCCGAATTTGTTACAATATGAACTTGCGAAGGGAAGTCTGCTGTTTACAAAATGACCTGTTCAAAATTTACATGCGATTTTTCTCCACTGTTTCATTGCGTTTTAAGCGAAGTCGTCGGAGCTTGCGAAGAATTTGTTGGAATTTTGGAAGGAGTTCTAGAATTCTTGTTCGAGTGTGCGCTTTAATACTGTTAAGAATGAAACATAAAAATTTTACGGATTAGACTCGGAACAATGAGGGTCCTTCTCTTTTTCGGGGGGTTGAAAAGTGAAAATTTCAGCGCGTGCCCGAATTCTAAAAATTAAATTCAGAAAATTAAATATGATACGAGATTCTAGATGATTCTGCCGGTTTGTTATTCACCAAAATAGCATCGAAAGTAGCGTTGATGGTTGGCAGAGTTCGCTGATGCGCAGCGTACGCGTCACAAACCGGGACACGTCTGATCAACGACTCGAAACTCATTGTTCCCGTAGGTCGCATCGGCCAATCGAAAGCCACGTAATGTCTTTCAGACGTAACGGGAACTCAATCGATCAAACAGGTGAAGTGCGCCATTCAAGTCGTTAAACGTTCCAAATTCTAGAGATCGACATTTTCCCGTTAGCGCGGCGCTGCGCGGCTCTCGTTCAATTAACTCGCACTTTGCCCGTCAATGGGCGAATCAATCGGCTGAATGTCTCCACTGAAAGCCCTCCCTCTCTCCCCTCCCCCCGCCACTCCACCGAGCGAGTATAAAGTCGACCGTTTCCCGTAATTAATTGTAAGTATCCGGCTGAAATGGTAATTACGTGTCGCACGCGCGCGCGCGCGCTGCTGATTATTCGCCGCCAAAAAGAAAAAGGAGACCGTCCGCGCCAGTTACGTGTTACACGCCTCCACGTTCGTTTTCATTCGGTCCCTCATTTGTCTCGTTTCGGCCTGGCTCCGTGGCTGACGGCCCTCGCGACACTATCGGTGACAGGCCACCCCGAAAATAGCATAATTCCAGTTGTCGGAACGAAATTTTCCCGAACAGTGGCGCCACCGATTCCCCTCGCGTCCCCTTTGAACGGTCAATCACGAACGCTACTGTGTAACCAGACGTTGTCACGAATTTTGTTTTACTGTTACTTTGTTTTTGTTTTAACACTTTCACTGCCCAACTAGAAACCTCAAAAATTCCATAAAAGTAACTTACTGAATGAAATAAAAATTGAAGCAAATTAAATATATGATATTGAGTGGTCCTCCTCCAACTTTCTTGCACTTTACAGTTCCTAATCAAATTTGGTGGGAATATATGCATTAACGTAAAAATATGGGTGACATGGCAGTCGACGTGTTAATGGATTGTAATTTTCTCCCTGTGGCAGTGGAAGTGTTCATTGCACGATTCTCACTTAAAGAAATATTAAAACTTGAATCGAGAATCAAAAAAAGAGAAATTGAAAACTTTGCAACATAGTTCGTGTGATGCTGATAACTTGGCTGAGGATATTTATGCGAAGATCAAATTTTTTTTTTCCATCAAGGGTTTACGTTGCATCAACTGCATGGTTATTAGCGACGAACAGGTGTATCATTATAGTATAACTTCCTGGATTTTCGATTCCTTAATAAATTCTAGTAGATCTTTTATTTTATCTTCGTCAAGATTCTCTTTCAGTGTTGTTCCTATTTTGAATCTTTCTCGTAGTGTATTGTATTTTGGGCAAGATAATATCAGGTGGTTAATTGATGTCGGTATGCTGCATGTTTCACATATTGGTACTGGCCCCTTTGTTATCAGGAACGAGTGTGTTCCCTTAGTGTGGCCTATTTTAATTCTGGATAGGGTAACTTGCTCCCTCCGTTTTAGGACTTGCCTTACTTCTTTATCTTCAAAAAAGGAGTCATAGATATTTTTGGAGTGTGCAAAGATCAAAATTGTTTGCATTAATTGCAAGGAACTGGTACCGAGCAGACGTTTCTTTTTCGATAACTGCGAAAAGCTGAAAATCTGAAGCTTCTTTTAAATGTATTGTACAAAATGTGCAATGGTATGGTATTTTAAGATCGTAAGTAACGAATAAAAGGAGTGTGCGGATAACTGGGGGTTGATTCAAGAAAGGGCATAGCGCGAAAAGCAGAAGCAGGACGCTAGAGAGAGAGAGAGAGAGAGTAGGAGAGAGGGGGAGAGAGAAAGAGCTCACGCCGAGGGAAAAGCAGGCTTCGCCGATATGTATGATTTGGCCCAGAATCCCGAACGTTCGTGGCAGAAAGAAAGGGAGCAATCGAATGCATCCCCCCTGGCCTTCTTTTCCCTGCGAGCGACCGCGCAGACAGACCCTGGAATATTTCCGTCTCCGTTCCCGCCATCTCCCGGTCTCTCTGGCTCTCGCTCTGTCCCGATACCAATATTGTTAATCTATTCGCTCGTTCTTGGCACGGGATCAGACGAAAGATTGCTACGGTCAACAGCGTAATTCAGTCGCTCGAGACGACGACGACGACGACGACGACGACGGCGGCGGCGACGGCGGAACCTTTACGCTCACGCTAGATTTCACCCTGCTGCCCCGCGAATACATGGTGATTAGGTGAATAACAGGCGGGGTGGGAAAACATCGGACTCGTTAGGGGTCCTTTCAATCACAGCCCCCCGGAATTTCACTCGTTTCGGAAATGGTAAATACAGGCCAGCGAACGGGTCAGCGATTTTTGCGTCTTGCGAAACCAACCCCCTAAATTCGCCGTCTTGGCAAACCAATTTTGTTTTTGCTGGGAAATGAACATTCTCGAGCCTATCAGTTTGTAGACGTCGGGAGTATGTTCTTTATGGATTCTAGAATTTTTTGGAACGGCTGCGGGAGGGTCGGTGATTGTGCTTTTCGAGAAACTACCACTGAAAATTCGGCATCTTGGCAGAAAAATTGGGTCTCGGCTTGAAGAAAGAAGTTTTTGGATCCCATCAGTTAGCAGATGTCGGAAGTATGTTCTTTATGGACTCTAGAATTTTTTAGAAGGGCTGTGAAGAGATCAGTGATTCTACGTTTCCAGAAACCACCCCCGAAAATTCGGCACCTTGGCAGAAAAATTGGGTCTCGACTTGGGAAAGAAGTTTTTGGATCCCATCAGTTAGTAGATGTCCGAAATATATTGTATATGGACCGTATAATTTTTTGGAAGGGCTCTGAAGGGATCAGTGATTCTGCCTTCTGAGAAACTACCCTCCAAAATTCGATATCTTGGCAGACGAATTTAGTTTTTACTAAAGAAAGAAGATTCTGGTGCCCACCGGATAGTAGATTTTTCAAATCTATTTGTTCATTGAATATTTGTCTTCATAATTTGCTTAGGTAACATTGAATTTATCTGAACAAATATTCCTTTCGAACACGTGTTCCTTACAAAATTCTTTCTTGTTCCTGCAAGAGATGACAACACGCGACGTACTACAAGTAAAGTTATTCATGCTTGTTCAACTTATCGGAATCGGATGCCAACACCCAGTTCTCGGAAGAATTCGAAAATTTACACTGGCGTGCAGCTATGCAAGCTCGACGTGCGCATCGACTTGCAAATACTGATAACACCGAGGAATTTTTCGTGAACGGAATTTCGTGAATCGAGAACACGATCTCCCACGAATATCTCATTTTTTATGCATTGCTTCACCAACAATTCTGGGTTGCTCATGCATGGTTCAATTTAATAGAAAAAGAAAAAAACGGGAAAGAAACAACGACAAAAATCAATTTCCCTGACAATTTCAATTCATTCGTTCATATTGGAATGAGAAACAAAAATCATTTGTCCCCCGTTTCGTCCTCAATTAATCATTTAATTCCGTATTTCAATAGAAAAAAAAAATGAAGCATCAGACTTCTAAAAACGCCTTGAAATGATTTAGTAATTTGTACATCATGTCTAAACAGTTTCTGCAAATGGATAAAGAATTTCCAGCGATCGTAAACCATTTTTCATGTAGCAATAAATCTCGAATTAATCGAGAACAGTGGAGGGTCGCAATTACGTTTGAATTTCAATAACGCCGCTGCAGACCGGATGTAGAGCGCGATAAGAAGTCCCGCGATGCATTTCGTTTCTTGCTGGGGGTGTCGTTGCAACTTGAAGTGTCCCGGAAGTTCGATTACGTGTTGTTGTTTCGCGGCGCCCGTCCCACTGCGCTGGATGCAAGTTTTTTTTTTCCGGTTCAGATTCGCGAATCGATCTGGGTTGGTCACAGATACACTCATGCCGAGCGTCGTTTTTACCAATTTATTTTTATACCGTTTTTTCCTCTCTGTATTTGTAGATTTATTCTTTTTTCTGTGACGCTGCAAAGACGTTTTACTGGCAGCGTTATCGGTGCTCCCGATCAAAAATAAAAATATCCATATATCATTGTTCGAGCTACGAATTTCCGTTCTCGCTCGACGATTCTCGCTTTTCTATTTTTGTTTCCAAATTTCTTGTTAACTGAAAACAATTATTTGCAGTTACGCGGGCTTCGCTCGACGATCTTCGTTCCCCTTAATTCGCGGAATGATTCGAAACTTCCGGCCGGTAGAGCATGATCCAGAGGAACAAAGAATTATGAACAGGGCCCAGGAAACTAGCGGAGCACTCTCCGCGCGAGTAAATTCTGCTCTCTTACTCTTTGCTTCTAATTACCGTGAAGTATGCGAATATGCGAAGCTAATTAACATATTTTTCGAATTTTCCCCTACTGAATCCTTGTTTTCATTATTTAGAAAACTCGATAAATGTCCTAATATGCAAAGTTTTATGATCTGGAAGAACAGTCATCTTCAGGAACAAATTGGCAAAAAGATTAAATAAAATTACTATATGCGAACAGTTTTAGAATAAAGTAAAAAACTGTCCAAATTTATATATTTCTTTTTTAAGCTAAAATTTGCTGTTCAGATATGAACAGTTGACGAGCACTACGACGTTACTATGTTGATAATGAAATTATTAAAAGTAAAAATACATTTTTATCGAACACCTGCTCCTCGCAATTACCGAAAACAATTTTCAGTTTTGCAAGGTAATGTTTTATACAGCAAAACCCTGCAGCTCGATATAATTAACGAACCGACTGCGCCACTTTCAAGCTATCAAAATTGTTAAAAAATAAATTTTATCGAACACCTGTTTCTCTCAAGCAGCAAATTCAATTTTCGGAGAAAATCCGTAGTCGAGTTTTTAAAATATCGTTCATCATACTGGTATGAATGACCGTAGCAAAACGATCTAGTTCAACGGCCACAAAGCGGAAAATCTGAATTTTTTTCAAACGTATCGAGATATAAAAAAAAAAATACATTTTTGGAGAGGTGCAGTTTTATTGGCAATCGCTGCTGCGAAGAGGGAAAAAGTTGGAGGACTGTTTTTCGGATTGCGTAAGTTAGCGATTTCCTCTCGGAGTTTCAAATTTTGGAAAAGTGCGGGGGAGAAGGGGGACGAATTTTTTCCGGAACTTCCGAATGCTCGGCGAGCTTTCTGTTTACCATCGAGATAGGGGTATTTTGCGGGCGGAATATTTCCCCGGATAACTTCAATTTACGGTGTAACGCGCGCACAAAGTAATATGCGGGGTCAGCGGCGGGCTCGCGAATGCTCTCGCAGTGTTTGACGTTGGCACGGTTTCCGCCATTCGGGGGAACTCTTGTGTAATTAAATGCAAAAATTCGATAGAATCGTCCTGGACGCTGCGGCGCGCTCGATAAGCCGATACTTATGATACCCCGGTGCCGGTCCGGGTTGTCGATATTCAAATACGACTGCACTGGTCCCCCCCTCCCCTCTTTTTATGCTGTCGAAATGTCCCCAAGATGAATCCCCCCATTAAACGAGTCGATTTCCTTTTACAGCCACAATTTTTCATCGAGATCTTCAGCCGTCGATCGACGTCTTGCGATCTCAAAGACCATCCGAAATTATCGCCAATGGAAACGATCCCTCTGAATTCGGGATTAACGGGAATTTTTTCTGACCCGATTAATCAAATTTCTGTCTAAAGAGGTAGCCCGTTTTGAAGTGCGTATGTTGCTCTATTTGTAGTTATTTATAAAATCACTTTTAAAAATTCAATGATATCTTTACGTTGTTTGAAACATATTGGAACCCCGAACAGAGTAAAAAGAATTTTTGTCGGTTACGATTTCCATAAAAATCATCTAAAAGTAAATACCTGCACACGACCAACAGTCGAACGATAACACACACCGTAAAAAATAAATATTCCTCTAAAACGAGACGTAGAAAAATATTTCGAGCAGAACAACCAAATTTTTATGTTTTTTAGAACGCGAACGGTACTTTTAGCAGAGTGAAACAATTTTTGTTGACTCCAATTTCTTTTATAATACGCCATAAAAGACGAACAGTCTTACAGCAGGATATATACAATTAATAAACATTAAACACGTACCTTCGAAACGATATGAAAGAATTATTTTACAAAATTCAACACAATTTTTAAGCCCTAACAGCCCAACAACAAGATACACTTATACTGCAAAATAGCTATTTACCTCAAAACTCGAGGAAAAATATTTTCAGAAGCGCAAGCAAAATTTTCAAGTCTCCAAAATTTAGTAGAACCTATAAGACATCGAACAAATTTTCTTAGACAGCAGCATCCCCTACAGAACCGATCAAAGCCAACAACCCCTCGAAAATCGACGATCTTACAAGATACACATACTAAAAAGTAGTTATGTACCTCAAAACTCGATGAAAAATATTTGAGGAAGCGGAAGCAAAATTTTCAATTCTCCAAAATTTATTAGAACCTATAAGACATCGAACAAATTTTCTTAGCCAGCAGCATCCCCTAAAGAACCGATCAAAGCCAACAACCCCTCAAAGATCAACGGTCTTACAAGATACACATACTAAAAAGTAGTTATGTACCTCAAAACTCGATGAAAAATATTTGCAGAAGCGCAAGCAAAATTTTCAATTCTCCAAAATATATTAGAACCTATAAGACACCGAACAAATTTTCTTAGCCAGAAGCATCCCCTAAAGAACCGATCAAAGCCAACAACCCCTCGAAAATCAACGATCTTACAAGATACACATACTAAAAAGTAGTTATGTACCTCAAAACTCGAGGAAAAATATTTGCATAAGCGGAAGCAAAATTTTCAATTCTCCAAAATTTATTAGAACCTATAAGACATCGAACAAATTTTCTTAACCAGCAGCATCCCCTACAGAACCGATCAAAGCCAACAACCGCTCAAAGATCAACGGTCTAACAAGATAGACACACTGAAACATAGTTACGTACCTGAAAACTCGAGGAAAAATATTTGCAGAAGTGCAAGCAAAATTTTCCATTCTCCGGAATATATTAGAACGCCCGAGCCGAGGAACAAATTTTATTGGCCCGCCTCGTCCCCGACAGAACCCATCAAAGTCAACATCCTGGTAACAGGACACGCAAAAACGCAAACATTTGCCTGAATAAATGATTACTACGGCAAGATCCAAGAGCTACTCGCTAGCATTTGCCTAGTGGGTTCAAGACTGGAACTGCGGGAAATCTTCCGTGTGGAGTGGTCGCAGATATGAGAACCGCCCCGCCGCGCCATGTTTGAATCCAGAAGTGGACACTTGCCGTAAGTTTTCGCGGGCTAGAACAAACTTCGCGAGTCGCGGCCGTGAAATCCGTGTTCGCGTTCCGCGGAATTACAACCTCCTGGAACCCGATGCCCGAGACCTGAATTATTAAATCGCCGAGCACCGGCGGCTTACCCCCATTTAACATTCCCGCGGTCGCAAATAATGCACGCGAGGCCGCCGGTTGGGTCAAACACCGTCAAACATTCATCCCCCCACCATTCACCGGCGACGTTTAGCTGTTTGACTTTGTTAATTGGCGAGTCGGGCGTTTATCGCTGGCAACCCCCGCTCACCCCTCGCCAACCCCTTACCCCTCGCGAAAAAGTACAAACACCAAGATAGAGCCTCTAGCCGCCGCCTCCTGCAGCAATTAGCGAGTTCCTGTTACGGACTGCTTGATACCTAATTTTTGATGCTTTCGCCGAACTAGATCCGTTGTTGTTTTTCTCGCGGTCGAGCGGTTTGTTTGCGCGTGAAACGATAAACGCGAAGATTCTTTCACGGCGGATTTTTTTTTGTTGCGCGACCTTGATGCAGAAATTGGGTGAGCTCGTTTCTGAAACGTGAATGAAGAAACAAGACAACTGGAACGTAAAATTTGTATTCGCCTTTGAATTTATTAATCGAAAGCTGGACCAGCCACTTGTCACAAAATTTAAATGCTTTGATTGCCATTTTCACGAAAGCCTAATTACCTGAGCCCGTCCAATGAAGTTTTAATTGATGAATCGTGGTTTGCGTATTTTCGCATGCACTGGATCTTCGTGTAACGCGAACAAGAAATTGTTTACACAGAATGTGCGTGTGTATCTCGCGCGACGTGTAACGTGTAAATGTGCGCTGCATGCGAACGAAGACCTTGTTGAGGCCGTTAGGAAATTCAACGAAGTTTAAGGAGGACGGAAAGATAAGAAGTCTTCGTCATTAATCTTGCTGCTCATCCAGTCTATTACCTCGATGATTAATAGATCGTGGTCTAGATAGGGCAATAATACTGATTGTAACTCTATGATAAGTTTTTGTCATACTTTCAATTATCTGCTTGAATGAACGGAAATTAATTGGAAGTTCGTACCTTTCATACAGGATTTTATGAAGTTGAAAATGAGAGGGGATTTATATCCAGCGGAGTGTAGACTGCTTTGTTACTCGAAAAATGGGAGGATAATTTTATCAGTCTATTACAGAGATTAAAGTTCTTAGTTTGGCTAAACTTCACCCTGGCAACCCAGACATTTTTAACTTTTTACTATAGAATCTTGTATATCTTGACGAGGGAATGCCAAAAATCGAAGTTTCGGGGCGAGGAATTCAAGAAGAGCGGATTGTTCTGGGACAAGCTGTCATCGAACAGTAATTTAAATAGAGAGAATCATATATGGGATCTCAAAGAGAAAGAGCTCGATCCCATGGGACCGACATCAAACTTTCTGTTCTTTACACTAGGCTTCTCGTTTAGGCGACGAGTTGGTCGACTCGGATAGGTGACTTCTGTTTAGACACAAACTTGCAGTTACTCGCAGCGTGAACGGAAAGTCCACAGACACAAGCTCCGCGCTTCACTTGCTAAAATCGCTCAACTTTAAACACGAGTAACTTTTGGACCAACAAGTTCCTCGCCTTAAAACCTCGATTTTTGGCATTCTCTCGTCAAGACGTACAGGATTATACAGTAAAAAATTAAAAATTTCCGGGTTGCCAAGGTAAAGTTTAACCCCCATTTTATTATATTGTTCTCAAATGGAAAGATACGATATTGAATAGTAGCCCAATGTCATTTTGAACTGTTGGATCCCAGTTTAAGATTCGAATGTTACTATTTTCTACAGTAAGCGCTTGAACGAGTGAGCAAGCGACTCCAAAATTCAAGCGCGATCTGTCATTTGTTAGGACTTGACGATAATACCCTAACTTTCTGATCTACCCGATGCTACGGGGCTTCGCTTCTAACGAACCTGCTGACAAGCCCCACTTTCTAATAACATTAGCCACCTGTCATAATTACTGTTCCCAATATGTCGGTGTTAAACGAATTACGGAACCGGGAGCTTTCGAGTTTGAAGAGTTGACTGGATTAGGCTAGAAATAGGTTTTCATAAGAGGCAAGGAATTTACTAATACTTGAACCGAACGACCGTCGAATAAAATTTCATTGTTTTCTCTTGTATATAACGATATTAATAACAACACAAAAAGTAGCACTCCATTTTATTCCCACCTCTGTAATAATTCCAATAATGGAGAAGCTAATAAAACTTTTTTTTCCTTTCGTAGTAATAAACATTTTCACGTAATAATACCAATAACGGGAGCGACGCGAGGCTGTGAAATGAGTCCTTGGGTTTATGGCTCTCGGAAAGATCTACTCCGGCGGTTTTTCACAGATGAATTACAACCCTGGTACATAAATGGAGGATGGCTTAAACGATGGACACGATACGGATACACTGGGAAATATTTTCTGTGTTTTAGTTCAGCTTTTTCCTTTCCACTCTCGCGCACAATGACAAATAAAATAAAAACATTTAATTCCATTGTTCGATCAATAGATCGTGGATTTTCGTGCGAAATAGAAATTTCCCAAAACCAGTTTTAAGAAGCAGAAGCTGAACAAAAATGCATTTGAAGAAATCTGTCATGTCATTCTCAACCGATTCAAATTAATATGAGAAGAGATACATTCTTCTTGAACCCCTTCTCTCATAACGGGTGCAGACAATTTTTATTTCGCACGAAGACTTGCCCGTAACTCCGTCGCGGATTTTTCTTTTTGTTGCAAAAATGTTTAAAGATTTGGTCAAGGTGCCACACAGAATTTTTTCAGGCCATTCGACGAAGTCTAAGACAAGTGAAAAAATCGATCAACGAAGAACCCTACGACTAAAATATCTGCAACGACAGCAACGGTTGGTTATCGCGCTTTCGCACAGGAAGAAATTACACATTCGCGAATAAAGGCGCCTGATTATGTCTCTTTGAGACGCCCGGCGAAAAGAAGCGAGGATAGGACGCGCATAAACGTCCTCGGCGAGCTAACAAGCGTAATCTAGCAGCGCGCACTCGCCCCTTTGACTCGTTCCAGGGTCGCGCGCCGAATACGGACGGAAATCAACGTGAACCGCGAAATTGACAGTGAACAGATATCCCCTGAATCAGAAGGAATTTCGCTTCTGGACGGGAAAGTTCACGGTATCGCGCACTATTATACCAGATTCCAGAGATAACTGCGGTAGATTGGTAGCGGCCACATGCGGCGCGTATCATTGGCCCTCTGCCAATGACGAAGGGGGTGGCAGCGGTAGATTTAAGTAACTAGTTCATGTTCGTTGGCGTATGTCCCTCGGATCCCTCTCTATCTCTATCTGAGTCACTATATTTCTCTCTCGCTATGGCGCCAGGATCGCGTGCGGTGGCAGCTAGACGCTTTTCTATTAATTTCCCACCACCCCACCGCTCCCTCCCTTTCCTCAACTTTCCAACCCCTGGCAGGAAGTATTAATTTGTCGCCCCGGCTCCGCGGAGATCATAATCTTCTTACATCGTTAGTTCTTCGCGTCGCTTTTTCAAACACCTGCTAAATCTCCAGGAGTTTAGCCAACAATTTTTAACTGGAACGTCCGAATCAGTTGTTCAACTATTATACGGTTCGTACGAACTGCCGAGAAGTATATTAATCTCGTTATTGCTCGACTTTCACCAGAGATCCAAGTCGTTTTCTTTCTCATCAAGAGATTGCAAATTTTATGCGTTTGGGATAAAATTGGACACATAATTTGAAAGAAAAGAAAAATGAACGGAACTTCAGATAATCGATACATAATTTTCACTACATGAGAACCGCAATCTAGCCATTAAAAATGTTGTCTATGTATCACAAAGTACTTTCTGCATAAATACTAATTTTTAATATAAATTTTGCTTTTTCTCCTAGGAAATTATTAATCTAGAATATTATTCTGTAATCTTGGTTTTATACTTGTGCAAAGTCATATTAAAAAATGAATGATCTGACAGTTTCTTGGAGAAATAGAACGATCGAAGTAACGACATTTTCATTGACTTTAGTCGGGCAATTGTTAATTGTTTGTCGAAACCGGTCCGGCAATCAGGTTTAGCATTTAAATGAAAGCCGAAAATGTGCGGATCAGTTATTCGAGCAGTTTAATTATCGGACGATTACGGGGTCGGGCCGGGGGGCCACGTCGAGGGCCGGGAGAAATTAAAAATGCATAATTCATTGTGTAATATATCGGGCAGAAACCGAGTCGGTAATTTCAAAGAGGCGAGCCCGACGTTGCTGTCGCGGCGTATCTCTGTAAAATTCAATCAAGGCCGGAAAGCGTGGTCCACAAAGTAACAGAATGCATTAGCTTTGATCCGGAATTCGGGACGCGTCTTTCTGAATCTGGCTCACGTTAGACGCGCGCAAACAACTTTAAGATGCCGTGGATAAGTTGACGAAGGGATTATCATGGCGCATGGAAACGTGAAAATAGAAAATGCCGAACCAGTTATTTATCCGGGAAACTTCCCATTCGAGAGGAAAATTGGAGCCGGAGTGTATTAACGTCAACTCGAACTCGAACCATCTGCGAACCGAGATGAAGCGACCTTTGACTCTGCCAAATTATTGGGTTGTTCGGAAAGTAATTTCGTTTTTTCCGAATAGAGGAGGTAATTGTATTATTTCGCAACCAACTTCACACTTCAGCCGCATTGTCATTATACATTTTGTAAGCTGATATAGCAAGGCTTGTTTGTGAAAAAGATTGTTTGATCCTGCGCAATAGTCTTCGTTTGGTGCTCTATCAAGTATGGAAGGTCGAAAGCAGCATTTTCGACATACTTTACTTTTTTATTATCGAAAAGGTAAAAATGCTGTTTAAGGAAGAAAAAATTATTCAGATGTGCACGGAGAAGATGTATCGATGGAACGCCAGTGCCATAACTGGTTTGCAAAATTTCGTCTCGATGTCCAGTTGAAGCTGATAAAGACAAAATTGGGTAATTCGGTACTTATTCGGTATTGCATCAAAAAGGAAAATGTATAATGAAATAAAACATTTATACACTGTAAGAAAATCGTCTTTCATTTTCACCAAAAAGGAAAAAACGAAATTACTTTCCGAACAACCCAATATTTGCATATTATTTTCCGTTTTATCATGATCACTGTAGCCTGTTAAGCGTTAAATTTTACCGTCTACGAAACGTCTCGGTGATTTGAAAACAATGTTGCATCGGATCAAGTGTTAAAAACCAATACCGTGCCCACATTGTTTGACAACTTTCCACCGGGGAATCGCAGCGTTCGTTTATCTGAAATATTTGTGTTTGCCTATTCCGTACATTGTGTTTTCTATTTATCCTTCCGCGGGTCGAGAGCTTAACAAACCCAATATTTGCGCGGAAGAATGTAACTTTGTCACTGCAAAAAAGCAAAACAGCGGTCGAAGAACCGAGGGAGAGACCGAGTCCTGGAGTCCTGCTCCTCTAATAAATCTCAGAGTCCCGAGGAGAACGATCGTAACGAGGGATTAAGTATCTCGAGCAGATGAATTCGGCCCGGCCCTTCGCGATCTCATCGGATCCCGCGAAAATGATAATCCCCGTGAAAGAAACGGTTTTTATCCTTCGCCCCCGTTAAATACGCTGTAAAAGTTCGCCGGGATCGTGAGCCTAGACCCGTACATCGTTCGAGGAGGACGAATCCATCAAACCGAAAGTTTTCAGGTCAGCTGTTTTTATGGCTGAGTTCGTTATTATATTTAGGGCGGTCTTGCCGCGAGGACCCGTTCATGCTCGTCACTCATTTTCTTTTCTTTCGGCCGTCTGCTCGTAAATAAACGGGACGATCGACTGGAAGGAGAGGACTTAATTGTCCTCGTTGCGCAAAAAGTTTCTGCGAGAGAAAAAATCTTGGATAATAGTTTCTCGAGTTTTGAAGAGATCATATAGTACTCCATTTCCTCTGTTTTCCTTATATTAGCTTAATTGGAGAGTATTCGTATTCGCTTTGAACGTAAAAACGGTTAAACTTCACCTTCTGGGCCCTGAAATGTTTACCTTTTTTTTTACATAATCCTGTAGATCCCGACGAGAAAATGCCAAAAATCGAGATTTCAAAGCGAGGAATTCATTGGTTCGTATGCTATGCGTGTTTCTTGCGGTAAACTAAATTAAAAAATAATTTTGCGCGCGCGGAAAAGCGGCACAATAAATATGGCTCGCAGCAACGCCTTCTTTGGATCGGAAAAAATTTGTTCTAGGCATTAAATCGTACGGGGAAAATCGATTTCGAGTACTTTTTTTTAAATATTCACCGTTTAATAACCGGGAAAAAATAACTCCGATAAACGTACCATCGGTTTTTCGTTATTGATAAACCGGCAGCGGTTTAACGCTCGGATAAATCCGTCGGTCTACATAACAAATCGATGGCATAAATTGCTGAATAGAATGAGATAATATAAATTTTATAACCGCCGCGACGGGGAACGATGCGAATGAAAACGGTATAAAAATCAAAAAATATTATTTAAACGAGGTCTCGACTGACGGCGCGCGCACCGCTCCGCCGCCGCCGCTGTCGAACGAATTGAATTCCGAACACGATTCCGACGTATCGTTGATAAATCATTGCTCGGGCCCGTGTTCCTTGCAATTGCACCTCGGGAAAACCCGATGAGAAATTCACGTGAAGCATTCAGATCGCGAAGGAATTTGTCTCGTGTATGAGCACTGCGAGACCGACTCGATTCGATATTAATCAGTCGCGCCGTGGCGCATTCACGGGGCGCATCGTGCGCGGAAAATTGAAATCTACAACTCCAATTAAAGTGACTCAACCAGGAACCAAATAAAACTACTACGATGTTCCATTCTTAATTCTACGGACATTAAGGTAAGGCGAAAATGTTTTTCACCGAATGAAAGATACTTTTTGCTAAAGATGAGGTTCGTCTCGCGCTTCAGAAATCCTCGGGCGCAATAAACGGTTGATTTTTATTCTTCTGTTCGTCAGAGATTTTCGCGAGTCAATTTGCGTTCGGCGATAGCGCGTCGCCGCTATCCTTTAATCTCTATCACGGGCCGGGGTAAAAGCACTCCCGACCTATTTTTATCACGTTACTACAACGAAGATGCCCGGGCATCCGGTGATCCTAATCCTTGCATAACGTGCAAAGTCTATGCACCATGCTATCGCCGGAAGGCCTGGCAAAAAGTCCAAGTATCCTGAAAGCCTCTATCGGCCGCAGAGACCGAAGCTTCGGATGTGCCACCGAAATATAAGACATAGTGGTTTCCCCCCGAGTCACGTACCGTTGTACAGGATCAGTTACAGAGGGGGAACTTACACACTGTACTATCCTCTTACACCAGATTTCCTATAAAACAAAGCGGCGCATTCTCCGAGGCGCATTTTCGCGTTTAATTATTTAGCGGAGCCTGTGCCTTCAAAATTCTCTTTTTGGCAATCAACGAGGCCTTTGCGGTAAGGATATTTGGCAAACCTTTATCCTATACTACAAAATAATAATTATTCTGTCTATCATATTTATCCTGGAAAATTATTCCGTAAAAATAGCACCGTGCGTACTTCAGGTATATTTTCGCATCTAATTATTTAATGGAACCCGTGTCTTCGTAATTCCCTTTCTCGGATTTAAAAAATTCTTTGTGAACCGTCAAAGCATTATACAAAGCTTTATCTTATCGGATAAAATAATTATTCCATGTATTATATTTATTTTGGAAAATTATTCTGCAAAAATGGAACCGTGATTATTTTAGGTACTGTATTCTCGCATTTAATTATTTTACGGAATTGGTGTCTTCATAACTCCCTTTCTCGGATTCAAAAAATTCTTTGTGAACCGTCAAAGCATTATGCAAAGCTTTATCTTATCGGATAAAATAATTATTCCATGTATTATATTTATTTTGGAAAATTATTCTGTAAAAATGGTACCGTGATTATTTGAGGTACTTTGTTCTCGCATTTAATTATGTAATGGAATCTGTGTCTACAGAATTCTCTTTGTTGGATTAAAAAAATTCTCTGGAGACATTGAAAATATTTTAGGCAACATTTATTATACTTTCAAGTTCAACATTTTCTACGAACATGTTTCTTATCAAACAAAACAAGCGTAACAATGCTAAACGCGTCACACAGTATTCTCATATCAGCGTATATTTTTATAAATTTAAAGACATCCTGTTCTTTTTGCACGTTTCACAAAAATCGCCAGGCCAAGGTAATTTCTTTGTTTAATTTTCAACGCAGTGAACATTAACGCGGCCCAGTGAGTATGCAATGATCGAATGTATATTTACGTACACCGTCGAAAAATCATTAGAAATCTTCCAGCATCCCGTGCGAAACATTCAATGCGAAAGATAAATTAAATATAATCAAAGAATGAAAGAATTGAGAATCGAATGGAAAAATCATTTCCCACGAGTCTCGAGCAGAAAAATGAATCGCGAAGAAAAATTGCAGATGATAAAGCGTTTCGGAATCGTCTGAACGTTAGAACAATTGTTTTTCTTGGTGGAAAACACCGGTCACGGCACGGAAACCAACTAATTTACAAACAGCCCTCTCTCTCTCTCTCTATGTTCTTCTCCGTCGAAGGACAGGGGTAAAAAGCTCGCGAGCACAATCGTCATTAACGTTTCTTTCAGCATCCCTGGTCCCCGGGTGTTCGGTTACGCGGGACGAACGAAAGTTTTTCCCGCGTACAAAGGGATTCCGGAGGAAAGCGGATCTCGGATCCTCGGCGAAAAAAAAAGAGGAGCGAATTAAATCGCATTAGCGAGCCCTTGGAAGAAGCGAAATGGCGGCGGGCTAGCTACCGGATCGCGCGCGTCAACTTCAAAGGCGGTGTTTGCCGAGCTTGTTTCCCCTTTTCTTTCCTCTATTTAGAAACCGTATCGGCCCGACTCGTGCCGCTTTTAAGGCTGACGTTCGATCTTATTTCCCTTGGCCCCGCCTTTCCGACGACTTGCCCCGAAGATATTGCCTCGTCTTCCGCTCGGTTTTCGCTCCGGCCTCGTGCGAAATTCGTTTGTGGAGAGCGCTGCGGGCCAAATCGACGCAAAAAAAGGAAAGAAAGAAAGAGAAAGAAAATCGCGTCGACCGGCCTGCAAACATTCCTGTACGCTCTTAGAGAGATTCTTATATGGTGAGATCAGAAATCATTTTTGTGTTTAATATCGAAGAATTATCTCGAATTTTCGCGAGGGAAATTTAATCTGAAACTCGCTCGCGGAAAGCTGCTAGCCGAATCAGTGCGAAAAATTGCACTAACTAGCCGAGGAACATTCCTGCACGTTTCTGTAAAAATTCTGTGCCGACTTAAAAATTGATCTTTCTACTTAACGCGTTGTTTACTATTTTAGAATTATTCGCAGACTTTGCTGAGAATATTTTAATGCGAGTCTTTCGCATTTAACACAAGAAACACTGGAAAATGTTACAAACTCGTCATAATATATTTCTCAATTTATCGAAATTATTACAAGTCAAATGATATTTTCATTTTCGATCTTTTTTAGCTATATATTCAATATTTTTGTTGGACTATTTCAGGTTCGGAATATTGATCTAACGCTCGTTTAGGATCCGTCATTTTTCAGGCCGGCACGTTAGGTCCGCAGCGTTGCACATTTCGCAAAATTGCTGGGAAAAAAATCGATTCTCGAGCAGCGAATCTCTACAATTTATCTTACGGCTGTTCGATACAGCCCTCTCCTCTCTGGCACACGGCTCTCGGAAAAACGTGTCGAATTGATGGACAGGAACGGCCGAATTCATCGTTCGACGCGGACATTTCTGAATCATGCATCTTGTTACACCGGGGAAATATTTGCGGAAAATATTCGTCTTGTTACGATACAGCGAGTGGACGGCTGGTTTCCAAATATCGAAGAATTATATGAATATTTCAGCGGAGATTGTAAATCCGCTATGAAACGTTGTTTTTAAACATTTCACGTTCCATTTTCAGCCAGTGGCAAAATCTGGATTATAAAAAAAGTTTGTTTATTTTGATTCGTAACGATGTTTCTATTTAATCTTGTGGTGGTGACAAAATTAAGGAGGATTCGCTCGTTGCTAAAACTAGACGCTTTCGACAATTCTGTTCAACTATATCGCGTACCACGCATTATTTTCAACAATATGGTCTGATAATTTTGTCCAAGTAAGGTACTACTATTTCATTCCAAATTAAAAATTTTTCAAGTTTTTCTTTTAATTCTGAATATGTTGGATGCAATGGGATTATTATTTATTTTCAAATTAAAAACCCTGTTCGCTCCATTTCTAAAGATACCGGACACAATTAAATGGCCCTGGAAACCCCCGGTTCCAGTAATTTTCGTAGAATTCCAAATTTCGTCGTTCGATGCGCTCCGAAAACATTTGCAGACAGCGAAAGTTTATTAGAATCGCGTCTCCGTGGCAATCAATTCACGATCACCGGGTAATTACGACGATAACGCGGTCCGGTATCTCGGTTTCCAGAAAATCGTAGCCGCCGGTGCAGTCGCAACGAATCGGTTTCGATTTGCATGCGGGAATTATGCGCGGCGGTGCACGTAAACGAACACCGTCGGCCCCCCGGTGCATTTGCATCGGAATCACGTGTACGAACTTTTATCGTCTGCGAGTTGCATCGGGGCCGATATCGAAGCGCCCGACGCGATCATCGCGCCGATGATCGTCGGTCCGTCGGTCCACGCGTCATTAAGCGTCGCGACGACGCCGTTAACGCTACTGTAAAACGATGATCCGTCTATTTACTAACTCTGTTACGCTCATTAATACCCGCGGGCCGAGGCTCGACTTCGAAAAGTTTCGCCCCGGCTACCGATTTGCATAAGAAACACCGAGATGGAGACCGAACACGCCCGAAGCTTCTTCCCGGGCTGCTGAATCAATTAAGCCCCGGTTGATGAAAAGTCGATGCTCGCTTTTGTTGCTCCTCGGCGTAAGACATTAAAAGTTTTATCGCGCGCGGAAACGCCACCGCCAAATCCGAGTTTCTCCTCGTCGCGAAGGACGCGGGTAATCGACGCGCGAAATCGCTATTCTTCCGCTCTGCATAATCGCAAAGGAAATACTCCTTTATGTATATATGCCGATTCACTGTTCTTTTAATCCTTTGTTTGTAGTTGGCCGTTTCGACTCGCGGATAATATTAATCCCGGATAACCAAGCCTGTCAGAATGACAGCGTTGTTCTTTTATAACCCTTGATTATTCTAAGAGTATTAATTGTGCACACTTAAGAACTCTCTTTCGTCGATAAAAATTTAATTATGAGAATAAATAAAAATTCCATTTTGTTCATGCTTTGCTGGTTCTGTAAATATACGAGAATGCGTTACCTTTTTGTACACTGTTTTAATAAATACAGTTTTCTGGGATAAACTTAAACGATTTGATCATACATTTAAAAATACACAATTCGGTCTGTCTAACATTTCTTCGAGCTCTAGTAGCTTTTAAGTTATTCATCTGAACGTATGCATTTGCAACCCCTAACTTCGGAGACTGTTTCCAGCCCCTCAACACCGATGGAGATCGATAAAAAAAATATAGTCCAATATTCTCGTAAGAAGCGACACATTCTCAAATATTTTGTGAGAAGTAACAGACCGCCTACTATTTCCTTTGCAAACAATGCCTTTGCCAAACATTTTTACAGAAAATAAGAAGTTGTTTTAACTTGGTTCCTGTCAAACAGATCCTGTTGCCGTCTTTTTTCGGAATATTCTTACAGGAACTAATAAATTGCCGTACATCCTCATAAAACGTTACAAATCGTGTTGTACCGAAGAATATATACATACTTAAAATATTTGAAAAGATATTTATATATTCACAACTTTTCGACAAATTTTTGTAAGTTACACTGACAATTTTTCTCCAAGTAATGTTCGTACAACAGAATGAATCGTCAATTATTTTCGTACGGTACAACACCTTCCCAAACGTGTTCGTAATATAATTTGTTAAAGATATAATGACGAATTTGTTTCGAAACACACAAGGTGGAAAAGAAAAAAGAATTCAAGAAGAACAATAGGTTCGTCGGCTGAATGGTGATGGGAGACTCACCTTGGTGTAGACACCGGCGCTGGACAGTTCGTTCTCGATGACCATCACGATGATGCCGAACATGCCCATGACGAGCGCGTAGTCGCTGATGCGTTTCCGCTTCTCGAACAGGGCCTTCCGTCTGCCCAGCCGGTAACCGACGTTGGGTTTGTGCTTGGACCCGGGCCCGATGCTTCCGGACGGGCCCTTGATCGACCCGCCACCCCCTGGGTACTCCGAGTGGAAGCCAACGAGGGCGATACCGGCGTCCTCGCCGGTCCCGGTAGCACCCCCGCTACCGCAACCAGCACCCCCGCCGACACCCCCGGCGCCACCCATGCCTCCGCCACCGGCAACGCCGCCGCTGTTCTTCATCGCCCCCGGGATCGAGAGAGTCGACACTGGCTTCCGGAGCTGCAAAAACGACAAGCCACTATCACTAATTACTCCCTCTACCATCGTATCTCCGCCTACTTCGCGCCCCTGTGAACATCCCCCACCTTCTTACCCCCATGCCCATACACTACCCTGATGAGGATAACCTTTACGCTTCGAGTATGTTCGGAGTACCGTGATTGAGAGTAATTGTCTCCGATTAGGTCTATACAGGATACAGTTGGCTAACTGTCTTTGTTCTTTGAGAAATCAACACTTAGGAGGATCGTGTACAGGGTGTCCCATGGAACGTGATGCGATCTATTTTTCTTGAAACCGTCGTAGTTCTTCAGCTGACACGCTGATGTGGTTGCAGAAGGTATTGTTTCAGAGTATACAAAGTTGAGAGGTTGAGTTGTTCAGGGGTGGATGCCCAGGAACAACCCGGATGATTGGTGATTCTGTGCGGAGTACGGTGATTGAGAATTGTCTGCAATTAGGTCTATACAAACTAGAGTTCAAGCGTGGGTTAAATAACCTCTCTTCAGGCTTCGATAAATCAACCCTTAGAGAGACAATGTACAGGGTGTTTCGCAACAAAGTGGTAGAAAGTGTCTTTTCTCTAACACAGTTGCGAACGTCCAGGTGTTCGCACAATGGGTTCACGTTCTTTGAGTATAGCGACCTGCGGGGGTGAGTTTCCTAGGGGTTGAAAGTGTAGAACCCTAAATTTTTTCAAATGATGCGATACGTTAATTTTTCTCGATATTCGGATAGATGTTAACAAACTTCTAGGTCTTCTGCGAGCATAATGGCGCCGGGTATATCGTGCAATTGAACTGTAAGGACATACAAGTGAAGTAGAATTATGAAATGCAGAAATAAACTTACGAATCCCAGAAAAAAATAATGGAAAAGTGGAATTATAAAATAGCATGCGGAATCGCGAGAGGATCGGCGGAGCTCGCGGTTAAATAACGAAACAAAAGGTTCGTTGAAAAGAGTTCCCGACGAGTGGGTTCTCGTGGTTGGTTTGTCGACGATGCGAAAACGTTTCAGAGTGGATAATCGATGGGCCGGACGTCGGAAATAATGGCGTTTTGGAGAAAACAGGGATCAACGTGACAGACAGTCGGTTCGGCACGCCCGCTTCGGCACGATCAAACCGGAGCTTTTCTAGGTTAATGCCACTGCAGCTTGTCTGAGAGCTAGAATAGAGTAGCGACGGCCTGGAAGAAATGCGCGAGACGGTCGGGAGAAATCTTTAGTGCGCGGCAACTCTGTTAGAAAACCCTCGAAGCAGGGTGAAAAGACTTCTTATGGCGCGGAAGTGGGTACCGTATGCGAGGAATAGAAATATTCGTCGGCAAGAAAAATACTCGTTAAAATAATAACGACGCTATTACCGCCGCAGAATTCGGCTCTACCGCCGACATTTTCTATATTAATCAGTCAAAGCGACTTCCAAAATTGAAAAATTACGCTTACAGAGACGAAAAATTCGTACTCGGGAAAGATAGCCTCTAGGGCCAATTGCAACAAAGATCTGCTACCATTTATTTTATTTAAGATATTTTTCTAAATTGGTCAAGGAAAGTCATAAATGACAACAGATGCAGGATGCAAAATATTTTTGCAAATATAATTTCACAACTCGATTTAGACTTGTAAAGATATTTTTCTAAATTGGTCAAGGATAGTCATAAATGACAACAGATGCAGGGTGCAAAATATTTTGGCAAATATAATTTCACAACTCGATTTAAACTCGTGAAGATATTTTTCTAAATTGGTCAAGGAAAGTCATAAATGACAACAGATGCAGGGTGGAAAATATTTTGGCAAATATAATTTCACAACTCGATTTAAACTTGTGAAGATATTTTTCTAAATTGGTCAAGCAAAAGTCATAAATGACAACAGATGCAGGGTGGAAAATATTTTTGCAAATATAATTTCACAGCTCGATTTAAACTTGTAAAGATATTTTTCTGAATTGGTCAAGGAAAGTCATAAATGACAACAGATGCAGGGTGCAAAATATTTTGGCAAATATAATTTCACAGCTCGATTTAAACTTGTGAAGATATTTTTCTAAATTGGTCAAGGAAAGTCATAAATGACAACAGATGCAGGGTGCAAAATATTTTGGCAAATATAATTTCACAACTCGATTTAAACTTGTGAAGATATTTTTCTAAATTGGTCAAGGAAAGTCATAAATGACAACAGATGCAGGGTGCAAAATATTTTRGCAAATATAATTTCACAACTCGATTTAAACTTGTGAAGATATTTTTCTRAATTGGTCAAGCRAAAGTCATAAATGACAACAGATGCAGGGTGSAAAATATTTTTGCAAATATAATTTCACAGCTCGATTTAAACTTGTAAAGATATTTTTCTGAATTGGTCAAGGAAAGTCATAAATGACAACAGATGCAGGATGCAAAATATTTTTGCAAATATAATTTCACAACTCGATTTAGACTTGTAAAGATATTTTTCTAAATTGGTCAAGGATAGTCATAAATGACAACAGATGCAGGGTGCAAAATATTTTGGCAAATATAATTTCACAACTCGATTTAAACTCGTGAAGATATTTTTCTAAATTGGTCAAGGAAAGTCATAAATGACAACAGATGCAGGGTGGAAAATATTTTGGCAAATATAATTTCACAACTAGATTTAAACTTGTCCTTATTAGATGTTAGAAAAATTGTTTTAAGGCAGATGGATTAAGCGTTAAATAAACTTCGAAATGATATACGAGAAACGATATATATATAAAGAGATTTATTACAATTATTCGTAAAACACAGAACCAAAGAACCTTCATTTCCTAATTTTTTTTTGCACAAGGTAGATAACACATTTTTAATATTTCGTAACTGATAGACTCGAGGGGGCAACCCCATTCCGTACAGTCAATATATTCATAGATTCACAAAGTCAGTCCACCATGTTCGACACGGAATAACTGTGTCAGCAAATTCATGTTCTACCATGGTAAGTTAGAAGTCGTTGTGAGCTTACATGGCTAAATACTTTAGGTGTCGTAGTGTTGCCAGTGTTTGAAGGGTGCTGGTTCACCCTTGTGGTTCGCCAATAGTGTTAAAGAAGTCTTATGCAGTAGCAAACCGGATTGTCTTCACACGAAGAAGACTTCGTTCGCATATTATATTGAAAATTATACTGTTCGTCCAGGGGTTTCCGCTTTGAACGAGAATAACCCACTTCGTCTCCGATTTTCTTCCACAGAAGTGAATAAAAAGAGACTTCAATTTAACAATTTTGAACACATAAACAATGCGTATTGTGCAAACATAAAATCAATTTTCGGGCTCCAATTTACCATGGAAATTTAAAATGCGTGCAAAATTTAAAACAAAACTGAAAATTCATTTCAATGGAGTACCGTAAACACCGTAAACAATTTCCACCGGGCCGCAATTCTCTTTCAACTCACCCCATAGTCCCCACGACTATAAATCGCTCGATTGATCCTCTCCCAAACACAGCGGACTTGATCCGCGATTTTTCGAACTACACCGAATTGAAATTCGTGCGGTCGGTGTGGCGCGGCGCGGGCCCAGAAGCCCTCGCGTCTGTTTCCGGTGACGCATCAAGTACCCGTAACAAAAAAAAAAACGACAACAACAATCGCGTCGATGTTTTTTTCCCCCGCGTTGGTTTTTATTTCATTCGCGGGCGCGGAGTAGTGTCCCGGTCGTGCGTTTAACAACGTTGATGGAAAAGGCGGCCGGGACACGGTGTCGGAATACGAATGAAACGGTCGCCAACGGAGGGTGTGTGAGAGGAGGGGTCGGGGAGGGACGGAGAAAGGGTTGGAGGGCGGAAATCTCGCAGCGAGCGCCGGTGTCGCCTCGCTGACACACGTTCCGCACGTGTTCCGCGTACGGTCCCCGTCTCCTATCCGTGTTTTCTCCGCACCGGAATAAGATGACGGAGAGGTGGTTTACGAGGACGGGTTATTTCGTGGAACGACCGTCGACCGAGTCCGACCTGATGGAACAGTCCGGACGATTCTAATCGAGAGCGGGATCGACCGGATATCCTCTGGTCAACGGGGTGGCGATTGCTATCGGGCGCTGCGGCTTCCGATGTAATTTAATCGATGCGCAGCCTCCTATCTTCGGGATTTTCTAATCGCGTTCTCAGCACTGGTTTCGAAACCCACCCCTCGTTTGTTAGGCGCTGCCACTTCCAGGACAATTGCCGTATCAGGCAGTCCGGCTGTGTGACCATCCCTTAGCGTTAGACTACGGAGCAGGGAGGGAAGAATGTGTTTAAACCGATTTTCGGATTTTTATTATTGGTTTGGAGGTTGCTGGAAACTACCCCTGTTTCTTGGCTGCTGTTGTCGTGAGAAGAATTAGTGTTTTGGGTGGTATAGCTTTAGATTTTTTATATAGATGATACTACGGTCCATGTGTTTTGTTTTGTGAACGTGATTGTATATTTTGTATTTCTTGGGGAGGGGGAAACTAGTGAGGATTTGTTAATTGTAATGGATTTATGGTGGGTGTGCTACGTACTCGAATTGACCGGAAATCGCGGTCAAGGAGTAGGCGATCTTTCGCAGAGACCCGTCGAGATCGATCGCGGTTAGGGTTCACGGTAAATGGTAAACGGCGTCCTCCCAGGCGGAACGAAAGCTGTCGACTCGAGGATGTAGAATGGCTTTTTTCAAGGAACTCGGCCGAGAAAAGCCGAGGAAAGGGAGTGTCGAGTGTGTTTCGGTGGAAATACTGGGGAAATGCTCCGAGTTCCCGGTGCATTCTATTTCGTAAAATAAGGAAATGAGAGAGCAGGAACGCGCAGAAATGCGAAACACGAAATGCCGAAGGTAACGAAATGGAGAAATGTATCGATGATGAGTCCACTGCAAATGATCCGGAACACTTTTTGTCCTGTCCAATTTATTTGCGTTTCACTTGAACGTTGCTTGCGTAAGACGAATTTTAATCGCGTGTTCTTTATTTTTTTAAGGGATGCAAAACTGCACGAGCCTGATTAGGATTAACATGGAGCTTAAAATAAATGTTGAAATGTAATTTAGGCGATGTAAATTGACTCGTTGGGGTAACCATTTCGAGTCTAAACATTTCAAAGCTATTAATCCAGATTTAGATTTTTTCGTCAGATCTAAACGCGTCTATCATCAAGGGCGATATTTTAGCTTTAATTTAAGCCCTTAAACGTTTAAAAATTCCTACGGGAGCCCATTCAAAAATTAACTCGAAGAATCCTCTCGAAGGCATGGCGAACTTTGACCAAGTTGGCGGTCCGGTTTCATGGATTTCTCGACATGATTTCGTGAATATTTTTCAACCTAATTGTCCCTATCATAAAGTTCCATCTACCAACTTTGATTTAAGTCCTCAAAAGTTTGAAAATTCTTACGGGTATGCATCGCAAAAGGCAGAGGCAGAGTCCTTTTATAATCGCGTGAATAAGCTTTATTATTGTACTACATTGCCAGTGACAGCATATGACATTCATATACATTTATCCAGTTTTCTTTAACGTATAAATTATGGAGCTTTTTGACAGGAATAACGATGAAAAGTTGGCCGAGATTGCGAGACACAGCATCGCCTAAGACACATTCATCACCATTTACCTTCTCCGGCTTACCTTCCAAGTTAATTCCATTATATATTCAAGCAGAATGCTCATTAACTTCTTTAAACGCGCACTTATTAAACTATCAACATTAATCTGCTCGCGAGAATGTCGCGCAGACGCAAAAACTTTCCAAAGTCACCGCTATCAAAAATCACAAGAAGAATTAAATACTTTTAAATTTCCTTCGGTTAAGTAAAGACATTTTAAACAACACAAACTGTTTCATTTTTGCTAATAAAAATACTGGTATCGTGGCGATCCAGAATTCTTCTAATTCAAGCAATTACGTCTCCCTGTTTAATTGGACGTACCGCATAGCGTTTCTCTACTTTATCAGCTTGAAGAAGAATAATTTACATGGACTACACCCAGCGGACATAAAGCCAGCGTTATCCTCTATTTTACTACCCTTGATTAATCGCGAAGATTATAAACTATGAAACTCCCGTAAAAAACGGTCTTATAACCGCAAATATTTAAAAATACACGAAGCTTCCTGAAGGGAGGAAGATAACACAGTGTGGGACTTAAAATAAAGTGCACCGACACACCTCTGCCATCCCGTACGTTAACACTGCGTACTAAACTTTATTCAACATTAAAATTACCGTGACTATTCTTCATTTTAGGAACAATTTCTTGGATTCTCTTCATTTGAATACAAGATGTACATTTCTTTAATTTGCTTCATTTGAATACAAGGGAGAACTTTCTTCAATTTAGTTCATTTTAATACAATTTTCAGACTTTCAACGAGGTGTCTGCTCAGGTCACTTATGCTACTGTTATGTTCATCAATTTTCTGCGTTTCGTACAAGTTTCACCTAAGCTAGACCGACTTTATTTCGAGAAGCGATTAACGTAGATTGTCATTTAGTGACAATAATTTTACGAGAATCAATTTTGTATGGGGTTCGTCAGCGCCGTTTATCGATGACTTCTATGCGGTAAAACGCGTGAAGGCGTAAAGAGTTCAACGTATAGGGTTAACGTTTGCACAGTTATTTCGCGCACGCAATCTCGGCGGGCCATGCGATTCGGCGTTTCCCTTTGCTTGCTCGGCTGCCCTTTGTTGTTCGATTTCGTTGTCTTGAATGGCGAGCGTGTATTCGGCCTACGTTATTGTTCGGCGAGCGGGCTTTTGTGCGGCCGCTGTCACGCGACCGAGAAAGCGCAATGATAACTTTTGAAACGGTGCCTTGGCTTCGTGCAGTTTTCACCCTTTTGTTTCCGCCGCGGCGCGAGTTAATTTGCAGCCGACGATCGCCAGCCGACCCGCTATTTTCCGTCCGAATCAGGGAAACAGGTGCCACCCACCTGTTCATCTTCCATACAAAATTGATGTTCGATTGTTCCCGCCGCGCGACTCGTTCATTAAATTTTCAACGATCTTCTTAACCGCTTTACAGCCCTTAACCGCCGCGGGAAGTTTTCGGCGCGCAATAAGCGAACTTCACGCCGCTTTCTCTCGGTAACCATTCGGGCGATCGAGCAGAGATTCTCTGTGCTTTTACTATCAAGGGCAACTGGCGTTTTAGCCGAGGGGTTTTTTGAAATTCAATCCGCAGCCGGATTTCTAGCGTCATCTAGACCGAAGGTGCAAAAAATCCACATTGGGTATTGCAAGCGTATTTCAAGATTCTCCTCGGGCTGGAATGCGCACCTGGCATAGGACTACATGCTCCAAAAATTTCAAGTTGATAGCCACGGTAGATTCCGAGAAAAAGGAGCACGAAGTTAGGCTACTTTAAGGGTGGATGTTGTTAAGAGGTGCAAAGAACCGCGAAGCAAATCGCACAGCGCAAAACCACTCGGGACGCGAAAATAGCACGTGTTCGTGTGCCTGGAGTTCGGCGGCAAGTTCCCGACTATTTCCCAGGGTATTGTGACTATTTCCAAGCGGTACTCGCCCGTGGAAATGAAGCGGCACGGAGTCGGCAGCGTTTCCGCGCTGATATGTCGAACGGTACGCGCCGGAAGTCGACCTTCTGCAGGGACACAAAGGCATCGCGAGCGCTGCGACGGAAGAATTTGGTCGGCGCAAGACGTTCCCGGAAATAGAAATGGAATCCGGGAAGATAACCGGCGAGATTGGGAATCGCGGGAACGTTTTGTTCGCGGCGCGACGTATCGGGTCGACGCGCGGAAACGAGCCGGGAATAAAGAATAGCGAAAATGCAACCGCATGAATTGTAAATGGATCATGAATTGGTGATATACGGTGTTCCGGGCACGCGAGTTCCGTTTGTTTGTTCGCGAAAATCGCGATAGACCGCCGGGAAAAATATTTCTGCTTATAGCGACCTTGTTCACCCGTTTTGTTCGTGCAAATCCGTGACAAACATTCTCGACGCTCGCAGCAAGCTTCTCCACTAATACCTGAACAGATGAATTTTTTTAACAATTTAAACTTGTTCGCACAAAATACTCGGCAATACTATTTTTCCTTTCACAACGAAGAACATTACGGTCGAGATAAATTTTCCCTTCAAGTTAGAACAAAGTATTCGCATAAATATTCGCAGTCTTAAGTATCGTAATCCACACGCGTGATTCAGTGCGCACTCCAAGCCTCGCTGCAAAGAACAATTTCAAAGAATGCCCACCGCAGGGAATAAATTATGCCAACGCGAACGGAGGATCCGGTTTTGTTCGAGCGGCACGCTCATTCACGGTACACCGTGAAGAAAGGATCAAGATCGAGTGCTGCTACAATTTTTTCGAGAACAAGGGGATGAAGGCACCCGCAGCCGTGGACCACCGCAAAATGGGCATACGACGAGAGTGGATGGACCGCGTTAAACTTTTTCGGCGGAACGTCGCGGCAGCGAATTTTTCTAAAAACACGGCCCATTAGCGGCGGAAAACCGGGAATGAATGGGAAATATAACGGAAGTCCAGGATTCCCGATCCCGGCTCCGCACAATGCGCCGCTTTGCTCGACGGGTAATCCCAGTTAAACGCCTAACTCATGACAGAAACTTACAGTGGTTGGGCTGTGCATTTCTACGCTCCGATTTTGGAGAAACTTGTCAATACTCCGAATGTTCGAGTTTTATGCAAATAATTAATTTTTTTTAAACGGTTGACAGAGATCTTTTTTTTTAATATTTACAAGAAACCATTCCCCTGAAATTGTTAGGAAGAAACGCCTAACTCATGACAGAAATTTACAGTGGCTGGTTGTGCATTTCTACGTTCCGATTTTGGAGAAATTTGTCAATACTCCGACTGTTCGAATTTTATGCAAATAATGAATTTTTTTTTAAACGGTTGACAGAGATCTTTTTTTAATATTTACAAGAAACCATTCCCCTGAAGTTGTTAGGAAGAAACGCCTAACACATGACAGAAACTTACAGTGGCTGGGTTGTGCATTTCTACGCTCCGATTTTGGAGAAATTTGTCAATACTCCGACTGCTGCAATTTTATGCAAATAATGAATTTTTTTTTAAACGGTTGACAGAGATCAGTCTTCTTTTTTTAATATTTACAAGAAACCATTCCCCCGAAATTGTTTAGAAGAAATCATTTTCCTTAAAATCTACTAATCTCCGTAAATTCAGAAAAATATCGAGCGTACCATTTTATTCCGATATAAGACGATGCTTTTTATTTGGAACTAAGATAATCGCTGTCTTCTCTTCCTCTTGTTCATCCGAAATACGACGTGAGCCGGTCCCGAGTGGTCGTCGTTTATCGCGGGAAAATTGTAGTGAAATTTCGGCGTCGGTCCGAAATGAGTAACACGAGGATTAATTCCGCTGCAATTTCTTTCTGTCCGCGATCGAAACAGTGATCACCCGGCTCGGTTAGTATTATAGACTCCTGTACAGCTGTTTCCGGTGTCTCCCCGCGGCGCCAGGTGCGACACGGAGTCTCGGGAGGATTCTTCGCGGAAATGAATAGGAGAACGACGACGACGACGACATGCTACTCGGAATCGCGACACGGTAATTATGCCTCGCGATCGTAGAACGCGAGTCAAGAACGATTTTGTAATGGGCGAGACCCGGTGACCTTTTCTCGCCGAAGTCAACGACGTAGTGCAACGGGAACGGCGACGGCGGGGATGGGGCTGGAGGGGATCCGAAACGGGGATGGGAAGAGATAAGATGGGTCGCGTTATTGGGAAAGGACAGAAAGGAGGATACAGAAATGGTGGGGTGTGGGGGTGGGGGAGCCGTAGTCATGGAAACCGGAGCCGAGAGACTACATCTTCCTTAATCTAAACCTTGATTGGCTAAGGTGATCTTAAACTTGTATTCCCGATAAACTTCTCACCTTAACGCCGCCGAGTTTCGACGGTTGCCAACCCGGCTGTTATTCCAGCCGAGAGTCCAAGTGGTCCGTTCGACGATAAGTAACTTTAAGCTCGAGGATGATTTCCCCGGATGAGCACTGCTCGTTATCAGTTCCATTATTTAGCCGTTCGGTTCGCCAGCTTTTAACTGACACTTTCGATCGTGTAACTTGTTCACCGTTGTGCTAGACAATCGCGTCGACGTGTTTAACTTTCGTTGGAGAAAGAGAACAATTTGTTTTCTTCGCCAAGAGGTATCTTAAAGTAGAGATGAATAAATATTTTGTTGAACAGAGTGGAGGCTCCGGGGTGTCTTTAAAAATTGTCATACGGTTTCTCAAAATACTTTCTCAATTCTGCATATTGTACTGACTTCGGAGAGTGTTTCGAAATTTATTGCACGAAACAATATTATTAGATACGATATATTGTACTTTTATGACTACTCACTGTCTAGAATTTTCTCGGTAAAAATTTTATATTTTCTTGTTCATAAAGTGTTATGGGTCGGATAAAATTGTTCTGCATCTAGAGTCGCTTCCAGAGCAGGGAATTTAGTACAGACGTCATTGAAACTTGTTATTATTGTTTGTCGTAAATGCATATGAAAATAGTAATGTCACGTATATAAATATGCAGTCTGCACACGATTGGCTGTATTATTATGGTTCACCAGGTAATGTATGCCCATAAGATTCTGTATTGGTACTTGTTAGAGAATGGGCGTGTTTGATTGGTATTTTATTTCGAGAGGAGCTTCGAAGGCGAACGAGGAGACTGTTGGGTCGGCGACGCAACGATCCTAAGCGAAATTCCGCGGGAATTTTCAGTCGATCACCAAGAGACCGCGACCTCGTTCACTCATGCCAAGTTTTATGACACTCGTCGGCCGGTTATGCCAGTAAATATTGAGCTTTCACGAGTTTCGAGTGGGGGATCCAACCTGCGTAGCATCACACGCGCCAGATTGCTCGGGGAAGACCTGTTTTTCGCGATTGTTTGCAAGAACCTGCGAGGCGAAAGCTTTCTGCTTCATGTTCCACTCGAACCTGCTGAAGCTGCAACTCCAGTGAAGTGTCGTCTGGTATCGTTGGCTAGTGAATTTTTGCTGTTATTAACTACGAATTGTTTTCGGACTCGTCATATTTCCCTCAAGATTAGTAAACAAAATTGAAATTTTGCTTAATCTTCACCTTGCCAACCCAGAAATTGTTATCATTTTACCACATAATTCTGCACACCCAGGCGAGAAGATGTGAAAAATCGAAGCTTCTAGAATTCACTGGTTCTAAAGTTATAAGTGATTAGAGTTGAACGAACATGTACAGGATTATAAAGTGAACAGTAAACTTCTGGCTTACCAGTGTGATGTTAAGCCCAAATTTTAAATGAGATTGTCAGAATAGTGAACTAAACATTTTGACCATAAATTTTCAATAATTGTGGAATATTGCCCTCACGAGATAGTCTTGTGGCAATATTTGTTTATCCTAAAAGCTCATCTCACTTTGTTTGTCCATAGCACCTGTCCACCTGATTTACGTTATGATATCGCCACCGATAGCCCAAATAAACTGTCTAAAAGTGCTTTTGAGTAATGCACTGAATATTATATTATATTAGTATTAATATAATATTATATTAACTGATTTTAAGGAAAGAATGTAGTACCTTTTTCTTAACATTCATCGTGCTTTAAAAATAAATATAAATATAGGCACAATAGTTGGCACCCCCACAGTAATTGGGACCTCACAGATTATTCTCGAAGGTTTTGGAATTATAAATACTGTTTCCTCGCATAAGCGATATCATTCGCAGCAATTGGAGGAGAAATTCTTTCCGCGCTAATTGACAGGCACTACAAAACGAGCGTTTCACCGTTGAACAGTTAAAGCGCGACCGCGATTATTTCGCGTGAGCACTTAATTAAATTCCTGGCGGACGTATCCCCCCTCCCTTGGCCGCGCGTGATTCTAAGTCACGCCCGGTAATTAGTATTTCGTAGCAGTTCGAGCTTATCGAACGGCGCCGGATCGGCCTCCCCGTTTTATCGAACCCCGTCAATCTTTGACCATGCCCTCCACTCGAACGGGAATAAAGGAAGCTGCTGCGCTCGGGGAACACAGAAAGGGAATCGATCCGATCGTCTGCGTTCACGTCCACATTTTCAGGTCCAACACACTGCACCAGCCGGCCTTTGTGCACCGATGCAAGAGCCGCGTCGTCCCTTCGATGCAGTTCCCCCGTTACCCTGTACCTTGTTTTCTACCGACCAACTTCGGGACCGAGCTAACAACCACTTGCATGTCAAATCTGCATCTTCTTCTTCCTCCCTGCTGGTAATCAGAATTATCCTTGCGTCGTCGCTTCTTCCTGCAATATGCAGTTTTCCGCGCGTATGCCTGTTGCAACGTTCATCTTAATACGTTCCTTAAAAATCACTGCTTCGCGAGAAAAAAAAAAATCATGCAACGATCTATCTAGGTTCGTTGCAAAGGGCAAGCTCCCCTCTAACAGGCTGTTTAAAAATAAATTCCAGAAAAAATTTATTAGGCTCGCCACACTTTTAAACAAATAACAGAGTCGCTTGAATTTAGAAAATTTGTTACAGGATCTTCATACCTTTGAACTGCTGTAACTTTCCGAAAAAAAATCGTACAGTGATCTGTCTTGGTTTGTTGGAAAGGTGAAACTTCACTGTACGAAACCATCTTAGAAAGAATCGCGGAAAAAATTGTTTTAACTCGGTAGACTCCTTTGAACTTCCAAAACTTAGAACAGTCGTGTTCAGTCACCTTCAGTTCTCTAGTTTGTCTTTTAATGTGATGTTGTTCGTAAAAATTATGTGGAGTCCTGTGAAATTTCACTTTTTAAGAGGAGCCTAGTGAAAATTTATTTATAGGGGATTCTGCCATGATGGGAGCCGATGTGAAGACGACGTACCGTCGACGACGAGGCGGCCGTTCGTCGACGGAGCTTGTCTTTTATTGCGCCGCGCCGGTCGAAAGTGGGCCGGGAATTTCGGTCAGCGACGGAACCCGCGAACACAGAGTCGATAGACGCTGGCATATTTAAACGGAAATTGACATAATGCCGTCGCCGGGGAATCCGTGGACTCCCGGCCCGGAAATTGCTTAATCGAGTGAAATATTCGACGCGATCCGACGCCGTTTCCGCTCCCGCTTCGATTTCGACCGGCTTCGTTGCGCACCAGGCGAAAGAAAAATTTCCAGCTTCTATCAGGGAAAACAGCAACCAAATCAAATTCTCATCCCTCAACCCTCCGGGGGTTAGCTCGATTTTGATTCAGGCAATCAAAATTTGCTCACCCCATTTTTGAAGATTCAGAGGAATATTAATATCCCTACAGTTTTACAGTTTTATTCGAGAACATATTTATAATTCATGGGCTAACATTAGGAAAAATTGATGAATAAATGGTTTAATTTCGTAATGGTTGATATCGAAAGCTAGTGCACCAATTAAACTAAACTGTTGCGCACCCCATGACTGCCAACGATACCATAATCGAATAGCGAGTAATAAATTCGACCATTCGTCATGATGATTGTTAGCACGCGATATTCTATTTAATTTGTAAACACGATTCCAGCGGATTGTGCCAGCCATGAATGATTAACAGCATTAACGTGTACTCGTCGGAGGTGTTTCGATGATCCAGATGAACAGGGAAATGCTTTGAGAAAACTCGCGCCAGTCTCCGAATTTACGGCTCGCTTCGGCGCCATTATTTCCTCACGCCTAAAAGCTCTTCGGAAACTTTTCTAATTCTTTAATGTTCTGTGAAAACGCAGGTGCCGCGGCGAACTTCAACCGAAATTTACAACTTAGAATAATTTATGTTCCCGCAGGATTATTCCGTACTCGGAAAATCCTCGTGTAAGCGTCACTATAGTATTCCATTGTCTCCATAGAATTTTAATTCATTTTCATTCAGATAGTGTGTTTTGCCGTGATCGAGTTATCTTTAACCATTTTTTTTTCTGTGAACATGATGACCAATAATGTTGAATTATTCGTTGGTTAAATTAGTTACTTTCGAAGAGTGAAAAATAATTTTTAAAATAATTCTGCAGTGGTTTTTCTTTGTTATATACAACGCTGATAGTAGCTATGACAATAATACAGTATTTCGGTAATGTGAAGTGATTCAAGCGAACGAGACAATTATAAATAATTGGCTCGAGAATGGAGAAGTAAATGTTACAAATTGTATTGAATATTTTAATAAGAAATATTTTTTATCGAGAGTATAGGTGTCTATCGAAGCGGTTAGTTATAATGCTGAGGAAGAATTGGGGATTCGCAGGAAAGGTTTTAAGGTTTTAAGGTTTTCGGCGGAAAATAAAGAATTCGAGCCGCCCAATTAATTCGCTTCATCGACCAGCAAGTCCATCCGAGGTGTGGAAACACTTATCGACGATTCTCGTTCGGCTGACCGGCTCAGTTTCACTTTACTTTTCAACGATCGGCTACTTGAGCAGAGGGGATGATCTCGCTAATGGAACCCGAACTAAACGTTCCGGAAAGACATTGATGTCCGCCAGAAGACAGGGGAGAGTGGCGAGATATATAATCGGTAACCAATCGCATACACTGGTAAATGGCCGACATGACTTTTGCGTGCAGGAGAAATATCAATTATTGCTGAAACGTTTGAAACTGACCACGGTACATTTTTCCCCTCATCTTTCTACATCCAGCATTATTTCTCCCACGTTAGAATTGTTCCTGATATATGTTTCTCAGATTCTAACATACTGCAACACTATTTCCACAAGCCTAGATGTGAATGTACTGCTTCAAAACATTAAATTTTGATAAGAAAGTTAATTCTCGAACTAATTTCGTGAACAAAAAATCGTACGAAGGACTACCAAAGATTTTTGTTAAGGGAAAGCTTCCCTCTACAAGACCATGTTAAAAGAAATTGTTAAAAAAATTGTTAGCATTCCGCCAAAAAAAAATCAGGTTAAGTTGATTGAATTTAGAAAATTTGTAACTTCGTGAAAAAAATTATACAGTGGTCTATTTAGCGTTGCGATAAAGATAAAGCTTTCCTCCATATGATCATTAAAAAATATCCCAGAAAAAATGTTTCATGCCCCATAAAATTGAGTTTGAACGTTCGTAGAATGCGAGCAGGTTGTTTGACTACTGTTCGCTGGTTCTACTGGAAGCGTACACTTATTATAGTATTAATTTTCCGCGAACTCGCTATCGTTATCCATCGAATTATTCTAGGAAATAAATTGTATCATGTTCGATCGTATTTCAGTAAACAGTAGTGTGACTAGAAACGGTCATACGAACTCCCTTTCTCGAATGAAAAAATTATAAAATAAAAGAATAGTCTACCGCAACAGAATTCCACGTTAGACCATAACTCTTTTCGCTTGAGAAATCCAATTTAAAAAACAAACCAATACTTGATTTATCTCCTCGAACCGAAAACCCTTCGCATCGAAAAACAAACATTTACCGAATCCCCGGTTTGCAAAACATCAAAGGCAGGCTGAAATCCTTTAGCAGAAAATATTTTGCGAAATATTTTCCCAGTTACACTGAATCGAAACTTCCAACGCGCAATCACGCGAGAGGAACGAACGAACCGCGGGACATTACAGCGATCGTTCAATAAAACAAGACATTCGCAATAAATCGTTCAAACGCGGACGTTGTTTGTCATCGAGCGAGTTAATAATCTGTCGAATATCGTGTAGAACATTTAACAAACACGCCGAATACACGGACCGCTGGCTGACAGATGATTTTGGCGACCGATACCGGGCGAGTATGATAATAATCATAATTTTAATAACACGATCGAGAACCAAATTCTGTTATTCGATGCTCAGAAACGGATATTTTCGGGTCACCGATGCGTCCGTCGACAGGGATGAAAATTGAGCACATAAAATAACGGGCGTCGCCTAATAACACGGGTAGAAATTAATATCGTCGCTCGTTACGGTAAATAGCAATATGAAATGTTAATAACTGGCCAGTATCCGTTCCGGAGAATCGTGTCCGTCTCATTCGTGGATTATTTTCGGAGCTTTTTCGCGGCCGGAGCCTTAAACTCGGATCCCCGGCCATCGCCGATAAATGGAAGGACTCGGACTACGGAGCCGCGTTTCGAACTCCTCGCTGGGGATCAAGGGATTGCGGTCTAATTTCATGTATATATTCTATAACTTGGCACTTCGAATTTTAACGCGGCCGTTCCTCTACCCAGAATTCCCTCAGACCTCCGGCTACAGGCCCGAATACCCTCTTCGCCGTCGTTAGTATAGCAATAGCGATGCTCGGTCCGATGGTTTCGGAAAATTGAAAAGGATTATTGCTTCATTTTATCCAGCTTTCAGAACTTCTGAATATCATTGTCTACTTTCACCGAATCCCGGGAATCCCATTGCTGTTTTATTTTATCGAATCGGAGAGTTTAATTCCGAGAGTTTGAGCAGAAGAATAAATAGTTTCCATAGAACAGAAAATTCACAGGCTGACAATAAAAATTATCCCATCATTTTTAAAATTACATCGAAAGCTCAAAGCAAAGTGCTTTCGGGAATGCAGTTTACGTAACGATGCTCGATCCATTTAAAATTCCGAACCGTGAAATGTTCACGAGTAAGCGATGAAATTTTCGAGACGCAGCTACTTGATAATAATAATTCGCGTCCATTAAATTGCTAATTAAACGGTTCTTCGTGGAATACGCGTGAAACGTGAGTACTCGTTCGTCGGTACGTGTGATCGCCGATTATTCGTTAACGATTCTTGTTCGTTCCGATGGAATTCGAAGCATTCCGTCGACGAACGGACGCTGCAGAAATACCTTCAATAAATATTTAATTAGCCGGTCCGAAACGCGGCGAGATATATAATTAAATCGCGAGAAGTGAAAATACTTCGCGAAACTTCTTGAGAATTAAACTACCCTTATTAGACTGCATAATTGAGCTTTATGGCCGGTACACAGTAGAGTGGCAGTCGATGAAGTGTTGCGAACTCAAATTAGTTGGAAATTTAATCGACATTAGTTTCCAGAACAGTTTATAATCCTTGCGGGTCTGTGTAAGAATTCCAAGTAGTATAGGTCATTCATGATCAGACTTCTTGAACTATACTCGTAACAGGTGATTTACGTTTTGAACATTCTCATTCGATGTTTCAGTGGTATTATTGATTTATGGTACAGCGCAGTTTCAATTTATTTATTTTATAATGAATGAGTGAAATAATTATGCAAGCTCATTTGAAGAAACGTCAACATTCGAGTCTAATCTAAATCGTTGGAAAGGAAGCTGATTTACATTCGCAACGAAACGAATTTATATTACAACCGACTATTTTTCATTTCATTTCGAATTCGAACAACAAACGCCTCCGTGTTCAAAGTCGCAGTTCGAAAGCGGAGCGAGGCAATTTCACAAAGAGAAATTCTCCCTCTCTCGAACAATTTCGCATTTCTGCGAACAATTTTCTCCCGGGGTTGCACTATTGTGTATTCCTACGCCGCGTCGATTCCCGGGCAACAGGGTGTCCGGATAAGGGACGTTCGTCTTCCGGTTTCGCCCGGAACGAACAGGTGAAATCACAGGAACAGCTGATATTGAATATCCGCGGCTTGTACGCGATCGATCCTGATTTAATAACAGCAGAGCAACTATCGGGCCGGGCCCGAAACTTTCGTTCTGTTTGTCTTTCGTTCCCCGTTCCTTTCGCCGCGCGGCCGGCGTGTGGAAACAGAGATTTAGGTCAGTGGCGCGGATCGTCCAGGAATATTGCAAGGTGGATGCAATTATCGCGACAGCTTCTACTTCTATTACACTCCTACCGTTTCGTTTCGCTTTCGTCTCGAACCTCGGTCGTCCCGGTTTTTGCGGAGAACCGAAGACGAGAAATCGCGCGTGAACCGCCATCTTTCTTCCTGCTCATCTAGCACGAATTATACGTAGTCCGAATTATTCTAATTTTTGTTTCGTCGGAGTCTTTTCTAATCCCAACCCCTAACCTTCAAAGAAAAAGATCGAAATAGCCTTACGAAGCGCTTTACAAATATTTCTTTGGAACAAGGAATAACCAACACGGAAATTATGATTATCCCAGGGGATCAGCCGAGTTTGCCAGGCAGGAGACGTCGCGATTACAACTTTCCGCTGTCAATCGGCTCACAACATTTCGCGCGCCCGGTTTCTCCGAAATATATTCATAACCAACGGAATCCGGAGCCGCCGCTTGACACCAATCCGTTCTCCGTCGGCCAAAGTAGTTTCTAATGCGTTTAATATGCACTCGCTTCCTTCGAGCGTGTAACCCGGCAACTTCCGTGCGCTCCCGAACCTCCCGGGCCGACCAATACTCGACAAGCACAATCGCAGCGCCGCCGAGATTGAAGTCGTTAATAACTGAACGGGATATTCGGATTCGCAAACATCGAGTCGCGATGTAATCTTCCCGCCCGGAAACGGAAGTTCTACTCGGGACTTTTACCTTTCTGAAAGCGACATTTCGTGCTTCGGTTCCCGTTCGTTCCACCGCTTCGATCGCCGCGATCATGCGACGAGACGGGACGCCTTAAGACAATTTCTACTGTTTACTCTCGCGTCGAGTATTGTACCCTGGACAAAGAGTGCGCGGTTGCTCCGCGAACTTCGTCAAACAGGATCGTATCGATTTTATGCGAGTCGCTGGTAGCATTCGTTCGGAAACTTGCGTCAATTTTCATCCCTCTTCAAAGAAAAGAGAGAAAGATGGCTGAACATGTTTCTAGTTCGAGTTATGGCACTTGAAAGTTTCATACAGAGATTCGGATACGATGACTTAGTTGTTTCGAGAAATAAATGTATTTTCTGTCGCTTTATGAGCAGCTTGTTCGTCGTCTGACTACGCCCGGTGTAATCTACTGTCTTTCGAACTATTGCAAGTGTATCACTTTTATGTTCGACGGAACGTTGGGACGTTTCTTCCGCTTTTCGTGACAGTTTCAATACTGTTTTATATGACGAATGAGACCCGGTAACAGTAACACAATGCTGTAGCATTGTCTCGTGTCACATTTTTAAGAGCACCGGTCGTTCAATCTTGCTCGACGCTTAACAATTCATGGCGGAAAAAGAAATGGTTGGAGAATGACTGTTCATAAACGTTAAGGCTCGGCAGGCTTTTTCTAAATATTTCGCCAGTTATTTCGCGATTTTCTGGTTCGTAAAAAAGAAGATAATACCAGAAGAAAATATTAGACAGACTTCGCACGAAACGAGAGAAAAAGCTTTTGATCCCGGGGAAGAGGAATGATAAACAGAGGCGTCGTTCTTTCCCGACTCGGTTCAAGTGATTCACGGTGTTTTTGCCGAATACCGTGCCGCGATCTTTCGTTAAACGATGATATGAATTTTCCGCATCGTGCTGGAACAATTTATTTTGCCTGGTCCTGTTGCTTTTTATGGAAACTAGTTCAAGAAGAGAACCACTTTCATGAACGAGATTCAAATTGACCGAAGCACAATGTCAGCATCGAAATTTGTTTCCGCCTGATGGGAATGAAGAAACGGAAAAAAAATAGGTAGATTGTTTAGGTTCACCGGTTCTCCGATTACGAAATAAAAGTATGATGCATACTCTTCTTTCCCTCGGATGCGGAAGCCGAGGAAAATTGAATGGAATCCCTAGACAGTCTTTAGGGTCTATCGCGTTTATTCCATCGATATTTCGTTTGCCTCTCATTGCTCTCTGTTTCCCCGTACACTTTTCTGCGATCCGTATCGGCGTCGTTGAAATTCTACAGAAGGAAACCTGAAGAAATCCGACCGCGATGCTTATGTTATCTAAATTTACAATATATTTATTAAAGCGGCGCGGAAATGATGCAAAATGAAATTACACCGCCTCGAAGTTATTCCGCAAAGAGAAAAAACTATCGGTCAAGCTGTGAACGTAGTCTAGAAAAATTGAATTTGATCGCGACAGCGTCAGCTGCACCCCTAAACTGCAACTGGCCTGTGATCCATCATCTCCAGAGGTCTTGCACTTGACGAATTAGCACACCCTCACCGTATCGAGCAGCCGCTTCTTCAGGACACTCCAACTTGAGGATCTAATTCAATTCATATTTCACGAAGAGATAACGCTATCGCCCGTAGGTACACCGAGTGAAAAATATTTTCATATAAAACTCGGAAAGTTTTAAGTAGTTTAACGTGTTACGGTCTGTCGTTTCAGCACAAGTTTCGTCGGGCTCGTTGCGGCGTAATCCGATGAATAGTTTATTATCTTAATTTAGTAGGCGAATTAGCGTATATGAATTCCATTCGATGCACAAAGCTCGACTCGAAGCGGTATTAATGGTATTAAGTGGCTTAAATTAAGTGACCAAACAATTTCATACGGGATTTATCTGACCACAAAATTTAATTAGAACATCATAGCGATTCGTTTCTGCTTCCTACTTTCCTCTCTTGATCCTGGCGACTCGAGTATAGATTTTTAATTCGTGTTTCGTCGAGTCTAGTAGTGTTGTCCGCCTACGGTCAGACAACGGGGTTTCCTGTTTTTCGTGGCCGTTTTACGAATTTTTTCGGAAAAATTATTGAACCTTTTTGCGTCGGGATTTTTCACACATACTTATCGGTACTTGAAGTACGCGTGTGATTTTTTAAGAGTAAAAATTATCAGAATTACATGGATTATTATATATTTTTGTAATGTTTTTTGAAAACACGGTTTCCATGAATCCGGTCTTTCTACCTACCGAAAACGAAAGAACGAAGTTGTTTATTAATCAGTATTTCGGAACGAGAAGAAATTCAAAATCTTGATTATTCACAAAATGGCGGCAGAAGTTAATTGACCGATTCTCTTTTCGATAAACCAGAATGCTCCGTTAATCGTCCACTGTCCATCCCGCCCGACAGTTCATAATCATCGTTTAGCGGAGCTCGTTTCGTTGACTTCGATGCTCCTTTAGCAGGCGGTCCTTCAGCCTTATCAGGTCAACTTCAGCTTGTTGTCTTTTTTCGTCTTTTTTTCGGCGAGGCGGCCCGTTTGAGCGGCCGTTGAAGGTGCCGGTGCTCGTCGAGTTAATTAAGTTCGCGCGATGCCGAGTTAATCCGCGGGACCGGGAAATCGTCTTAATAACCAAGGCGGCGGCCAATTAAACCGCAGACAGCCCCGAGGGGACTCTCGTCCCGGACTGGTTTCCCCGAGTCCGAAATCGTCCGGCGTCGCCTGGCGGGACAATCGCGCGCTGCCATGCCTGATCTGTATATTCTGCAGGAGTGTTTGCGTGTTCAAACGGCGGATGAAAGGGGACAAAAATTCGAGGTAAGAAAACACAAAGGAGGCATCTGAGCGGGAACAATGGCCTTTCCATTCGCGGACACGGAGGACGCTTCAGCTCGGACCCCGAGGAGGACCTTCGAGGGCGGCCATTGTTCTCGTCGGACCACGCGAAAATAAGCCATCTCGGTTTTTTTTCTGCGCTCGTGACGATTCCCCGGATATTGTTTACGCGATAAACCTCGCCCGCCCTCCCCTTCCCCCCCCGGGAAACGCGTTTTATCGCGCATTCGGCGAAACGTTTCTTTGTATACGCGATTTATGGGGAATTTTTCTGGATAGAGCAAGTTCTGATGAACTCGTGGGGAACATGTTTGCGGAAGCTAGTGGCTTGCAGTTTCGTCGACTTGACACGTTCGCCGCTGTTGCGCGAGATAACTTGCGGCTGATGTGGCAAGAAATTTTATGCTCGGCACGCGAACCGTGGGCTAACGAGAATTTTTGTTTGGAAAAAATTTACATTTCCGCCGGCGAAGAAGATGGGAATCGCGCCCGCGCATATGTGTGTGTGTGTGTGCACGCGTGCGTATAGTCTGCGGTCTGGGTTGATCAAAAAGTAATTTAACAGAATCATACGGAAAAGTGCTGCGACAAACCGAATCTCAAACTTCTCGTTGCAAATTAATTTTTATTTCAATATATTAAAATAGCAGAATATCACTACATATTTTGATTATTAAATACATTATTAACTGTATCAGTGTATATACTTATAAATGACACGTTTTTACTCGGCATCGAACTTATTAATTAAACCATTCGTTGCATCATCTGATGTCACAAGATTCAATTGCTCTAATCGAGATTTTGAGGGAATTTCGAGAAACACTGGACCGAAAAATTTTAAGCAGAACTTTTTTTCAAATATCCTCTGATTTGTTAATAGTACGATTATCGTAGCATAACTTACCGTTTCTATTCTTCTGAATATGGTAAAATGAACCACGGTAAATTCGACTTTTCGGAGCACGTGTAAAAACTTTTAGCAACACTGAGGAAACGTGTTTTATTGGTTTTTAAACGTGTTTTCTAATATGATGTACAACCGTTCACAAAACTATTAATATTGTTAACTTTCATTTACGCCAGGATCAAGAGACGCAGTCGAATAATAAATCGCAGTCTCGAACTTTGATCTCGATCGGGGGACAAACCGAGGCACAGCGTCCGGATCGTCAGCGCGCGGAATTTCGAAAAACTGGCGGGAAGTCGAACCGAGGGAAGAAATTACTCTCGAAAGAAGCGGCTCCTCAGAAGCCGAGACGAAGCTGGAATTAAACGGAAATGGAAACGGAGACGGCTGAGCGGGCGAGACAGAGACAGGGAGAGGGGAAATAAAGAGATAAAGAGAAAACGAGCGGCGGCAGTCAGATAGCAACAGGAAGCCGCCATGAAAAATAGAAAGGAAGCGCGCGGCCGGGCACAAAGCGAACAAGAATTTAATTAGCGTAATCTCGGCGGCGGCGGCGACTTGGCCGAACCTCTGATTATTTGCGCTGGTGCCTGCTTTGTCCGACGCGATTTCCCGGTTCCTCCCCGGTTTTCATCTCGGTCAGCAACACCTTTGAGAGATCGCCAAGTCACACCGGCGCGTGTCGTTTCGACGTTAATTAAATTTCACTGGCCCTCCGTGGACGGTGTAACGGCGCCGCCGCGAAGGAAGCAATTTCGACGGTTAGGCGAGTTCCGAAAGGAATTCACGGCCGCGGGGATGCCGCTGATGGATCGGCGATCGGCGGTTTTCCACATTCCGGGGTCAATTCCCGAAATTTCCGGAGGCGTTGATTAGCATACTGATGCAGACGGATTCTGGCACGGCTGCTCAACAAAGCCGCGGAGAATATTTTTCAAACGACCTCAAGAATTAAATGCAACATCCTTCGGACACCCTGTGCATTGAGAACAATTCGTTGTTCCCGAATTTCTTAGAGAAAGAATTTCTTCGAGAAGCATCCACAGTAGAACAAAGAACGGTTCCGTAGAAATAGACGAAATAAATGATTATTCGGTGCTATACCTAAACTATACCAGGTTGCACGGCGGTCGCACAGCGTCGTCCAGAGTCTCGCGACACGAATTGGCGCTCGTCTCGAGCCTAAAGAGGGAACCGGGTCTCATGCCAAGCTTTTTCGCAATTTGCCTGGGTCGCTGCGGCCACAGGGCCTGGAGAATCGGTCAGTCCGAGCACGTCCCGCGCGCCTAAGTCGCGAAAACGGAAAGTTTCATGCGCGTCTATGAATCAGACCGAACCGGGGACGTTTTATCATCACGGTCTCTGCGACAACGGCAACCCGCTCGAGGTCGGAGGAGTCGCGAACGAGGTCGCGGAAACAATGTTACGCTTATCGGCGAGGCATCTCGCTGACGATAGTTAGAGAAGTTCCGCGTTAACGCTTCTTCTTCTTCTTCTTCTTGCGCTTATTCCAGGATTTTCCTCTTTCCTCATCCACCGAAAATTCCTCGGGCTTCCGCTGTCGTTGCCTGTCAGCTTTTCGGCGCGGGATATAGGGTCTGCCACGAATTTTTACGGACAGCGACCTACTAATCCGATAATTGGATAGACGATCTCGAGGAAGTAGACTGCCGGATTTTTATGCAAAATTGTCTGCATCAATTGCCAGATACAGGAGCTACATAGGCGTTCAATTATTTTTTGAATAATTTTACGAACTTGAGAACAATACGACAGTATTTTTAGATCCTAGAAATGTGTTCACTATTTTCCATTTGATCCATTCGTTTTCGTCGTAAATGCATAAAATTCGCAGTCCTGTGACAAGACACGATTCGTCTTAAATTTGCGATGTTAGTGACATGTGGCATCTCAGACATTTTCGAAGCACAAAATGTTGCAGTCCACGAACCACGGTGAAACGCGAATGAAGATTGAACGTATGGTTGCATTAAACGTTCGGTAGATCTTAATGGAAATGTTAAAGGTGGCTTCGGAACACAACGAGTTAAGCTTTATGGTCCAATTTGCAGAGACAAGAACTAAATACAAAGTAGTTCACCCGGTTACGAGCTCTATCGGGTTACAGGTGAAACAAAAACCGCGTGAAACTTTATTCACTGCACGAGCATGGAGTCTCGGTAACTCTGCGGAATTTCTTAAGCCAATTACCGTTCACCATATTTACTGCAAATCAAGTTTTAATAGCACTAGTTGCACGAATTTAACAGCTTAGTTATCCGCAACGGTTTCTTCCCCGTTGGAAATGTAAAAACTTTAATGCGCAAAGAGTAGCGTACTGTGCAATCGTTGATTCTGCTACTGTACTCCGCAGGTTTACGTATAACTTCGATTATTTTTACAAAAGAACGAACACGAAATGATAAGAAGTATATGAAAATTGTATTCAAGACCAGATACAATTTTTTAAATGGTGCAGCAAATGTTATGAAGAAAAATTTGTTATAAAGAAAAAAGAGTGCTGTCGTTGAAATTGCCTCATCCTGTACATGAACGTTAAAAACTTGCATAATCTTCGGTTCGAAAACAAGATGCCGAATGTAGTTAGTGGACCGCAGATTTTGTGCATCCAGAAGAAAAATTAACAAACGAAACAGAGTTATTGAAATGAAATAATGTATCCTATCTGTCACGATTACGGTTAATGGGTGGAATGAAGTTTGCATTGACTTGCTGCTTCTCCTGATCGATGCAGACGACCTTTTACTTTAGAATGCTCTCCTAGCGTACGTCCAGAAAATGAAGCGGACACAACAAATCTATCAGAGACACAATCAGGAGCCCCACCCGCTCGTCAAAAATACTCTAAGCAGATTGAAACGACTCTCGGCGAGATAGCTGGAGCATTCAGACGTCAAAATAAAATCACATTGCCGCATAAGATGGCCGAAAAGTGTCATTCCACAGTCTCTCCAAGGTTCTCCAAGTAAATCGAGAACGTTCAGCGAGAAGCAGCTCGACGAGGGACACCGCAAGAGCCACTTCTCTGGCAAATGGAGAGAGAGTCGGTGAGAGAAAGCAAGAGGAGGACAGAAATGCTCAGACTCTCGGGAAAGGGAGAGAGAGAGAGAGGGAGAGAGGGAGAAAGAGAGAGAGAGAGAATCAGCAGGACCCACACAGTTCTTCTTCTTATTTACCTTTTTCGCTGCTTTCCAGGCTAACGGATTTCATTCGTATGCAGATTAGAGCCGCGCAATATGGCGGAGCACAATGGCCGCGTCGGAACCTGGCTTAGCCGATTGTGTTACGTCCGCGGCGAGGCAGCTCGACTGGAAAAAGTCGCCCCCCCCCCCCCGGGAAAATGCCGTGGAATAGTAATTCCTATTTCGGGCGACACGGAAGAAAGAAAGCTTTCCCCCGGTTAGATTCGCACACCCGCATCCCCGTCGCTGGTTTACACCCGCGGAAAAAGGAAAACGCTTTTCTTCCCGCTCGCCGAAACGTGTTTGTCACGCGCGATCCTGCGAATCGTGGACCCGGCCGAGCGAAATTTGCCGATTTCACTATGATTTTTAACACCGTCACGTCCCCGCGTTTCGTGCCGGCACAACGATTTGCCGTCCACAGTTCCAGCATGATTTCTCTTTGTCATTTCTGTCCAGGGAATCGTGACTTAAAGATGGCCTCTATCGTTTCACCGGGCCTATTAGAATTCAATGACACAGTCTGATGGTCATTATTTTTACTTTAAAATCAATTTTGACTGCAGTTTATGGAGACCGTTCACTGGAATTAGGCGAACCAATTTTCATTGAGATCTACGGGATGGAAGAATGTTGCAAAAATCTTTGCTGTGGTGAACACTTTTGCTCTGTTATGCTTGTACTACTTGATAAGTTTTTCTTGTTTTTGTGTAACTTTTATGGACATTGGTGCAGCATTCAACACGTTAAAAACGTTATTTATCTATATCCACTTGATTGCAAAAAATATGTAATGACGCGTTCACTATACCTGTGTTTGCTTCGAGACATTATTTAGAATAAAAGTGCCATTGGAAGGGAGAAATAGTTAACAAACCTCTCTAATACATTGATAGGACAATTACGATTCATTGTCGTAACTGGAACGCCAGGAGCCACATGCTTGACAAAATTATATAGTAATAAAGCAGCTATTTATGGCTCCCGCTCAAAATGACTTCATTAACTACTTCCAATTGTTCCCGTCACAAACCTGGCATTCAAAGTGTCTCCTCATGTAAACTTAATTGAGGAACCCTTCAAATTATATACGTTCAAAACGCCCCGTCATCCTGTTACGCAGACTAATAGACACGCAAATAAGCTAAACAATTACTGTACAACAAAGGCGTTTGCTTTATCCATCTGCGGCGACCCTTTCATCGTTCCAAATTAATTTATCAACCCATCACAGTGTTTCGATCGTAAATCTCATATCTATTCGACATGTGTAAATAAATCATCTATAGTCATGACTGTAACATACTGCAAACCACTAGACTGACATAAATGTTCGCAGAATTCAAGGGTGGCAACCCTCTCGTGGTTCTTAAGGTCAATTGATTTATCAACCCCTTAAATGAAGATCCAGTTTTCATTATCCTGGCCCTAAAATACTGTAAATGACTCGGGTAACGAAACTATACGGGGGTATCAACCCTTTTGTCATGTAAAATTAATTTTCCGAGTCCCTCAAATTATTTCCATCACAAATACACAACTTGAACCGTGTAAATTCAAGTAATTCTTATTATAAATTTTCCAGCAACTTGAATTATGGAACATTCGATTCCCCACCCCCTCCCAAAGTGAAATAAACCCCACGAACGTCAGACCCACAGGTCGATTCGCAGATTCCAGGTGTACCAACCTTCTCAGTGACATTTACGCCTGTTCCGCTCCCTCCTCAAGTCAGATCCGCCGAGCCGGGGTTGTCGGTGGCACTGTTTCGCAACTCTGTTTGTTTATCGCCGGGATGCACTTCACTAAACGTACCGCGTTCCGTCAGCTGCATCGTGGCGCGTAATCGTTTCTCAGGGTTCACTGATTCACTCATGTTTAAGGGTGCGTTCTCACCGTTCATCGTTCGAACGAACGCGCGGGGGTATTTGTATCAAGGCGATGCACCGATTATCCTGAACAACGGGCGAAACAGCAGCAACGAGAGCAGCAACGGCAGCATCGGCGGCCGCGGTCGCGAGATCTTCTCCTCGTTGCTCGGCAGTACGCGCTAATTGATAATCGCGCGGCGACGCATCGGCGCGGATCGACGGGTCCACAGGTGGATCTCGTATCCGCCGGGCAGGTGTTCGTAACAGGCGTTAACGATCGCGAGATCCGCGTAACTTCCGGCTGGACGGCACGATTCGATCTCGGCTCGTGCCGCGACCAACCCTCATCGCCGTTTTGGATTCCGCATCGCGATCCCCGCCGATCAGATGCACTTCCGCTCGATGATCCCCGGTGGATAGCAGAGGTATCCAACGGTGGATAGGACACCGCTCGGTGATGTGCGCTGCGATTACGCGATTATATACACCCCCTTGCGACCCGACCCCTTTCGCCGCAGACACGACCGCGCGGGGCTCGTTAATGTTTCAAGATTCTATCGATTCGCGTCGCGACAAGACGCGACCTTCGCGAATCCGCGAGCGGAACGCCGACTTCGCGAGATCGCGAACCTTCTCCAGGCCCCCGAACCGGGCTCTGAAAGCGGGGGTGGTCGCTGGTACAGTGGCAGTTCGAGGGGAAGTTTCCAATTTTTTGGGCGAACTTTTTCGGGGTTGCAGCCCGAGAGTGGACCTCGATCAAAGGTCGTGAAACATTTTCCTGAATTTGACTACTCTGGTTTATTAGAAATTTTCAAATAGTGTTCATTGGCGGAAGATTATTGTCTCTTGAAAATAAAAATGTTGTGAGTTGCTTTCGTAATACATAGTTAATTTATAATGGAAACTCAGAAACAGTTCAGTTTGCCGTGCCGTCTCTGAGACGCCATTTTAAGGGAAGGGGTTAATGTTGTTTCCGTTAACTGTCTGATAATGGAGAACCTGGAACGCTGTTAGGGGACAGCGATCAATTTTTGGGGGAATTTTAATATTCGACCGTTTCACGTCGCTCATTTTTCACTGTCGACGCCAGATTTCGGCGCAAAGGAAATACGATATAGTTTCTCGTGGAATCGTTCGAAAAATGTATTTTTGTTGTATGAGAAAGTGGAGAAAAGAATCAATCTTCATTCCATTTTTTGATCAAACATCTCTTTGATCAAACGCGACGGGAAAATGCATATTTTATGATGTTATTTTATAGCAGACAAGTTTTGTACAATTCGTTCTCACCGCAAAACAAATTTAATCAAGATGAAAATTTGTTTTACTTTGTTTTGTCCAAGAGTGATTCGAGAGCAATGTTTTCCGTTTTTTTTTCTCGACCATTGCTATGACAAGCCATGACTGTTTGATCAGTCAATTTATACGATCTCGACGCGTTTATCAATAGATCGACAGAGGCAATCAAATTTGAACGAGACTGTCAACGCGTTCCGCGATTCACACAGAGACGTATGATTTATGGCAGCGCATGTCGTACGAGAGACGGATCCGAAGCTCGAGTTACGGTTCGCCAGCGTGTATGGGAAAGTCTTCATCATAGTCAACCCCAATATCACTATACTTTTAGGAAATACGTTTCCCGAATCGAGGACCAGCCACGTTCTCCTAGATGGATTTTTATTCGGACAAAATTCCCTCGCATATATTTCACACACAATTTTCGTTTGATGTTTCATAGTTAAATAAACCGAGGAATCGTTATTATACATGTTACGAGTCATGGAACGATTGTAAAACTGAAATTGTAGACAGTGGTATCGGTACTGGAACCGATTAAAAGTTACAGATAAATATTTATGAAATTAAAGAGAATTTTGTTCTTCCCTAACTCCAACATCTACATTTCATTCTATCAAAATTTGTACTTCACTATTTTAATGTTTTTCTCATATTTTCCACTAGTAATCTTTCGCAGTCGAATTGACATAATGGACCAATCTATACGAACAGATCTATAGTCAGCATTTTTATACTGATTTTATACTCTTTTCTAGATACAATATTGAATATTCCTATATGTAAATATCTAAATAGTTAAATTTTTTAATTATTTGACTGACGACAGGAAGGTAAGAATTACATCCAAGCATCGAACTGTTTTATCTAAAATGATAAAGGCGTGCTTAAATAATAAATAGTAATGTTTTTCTAAAATGATTGTTCCCTGTCAGAAATCTTCGATCGTAATTGTTGTAAAAGTTGCGCGAATGCTTAATACAGCAACTCGCCAAGAAATAATTCAGTTCCCGCGACGATGGGGAATAGAGCGGTCAAAAAATTGTTTAAGAAACCTAAATCATGGTAATGCGATGCAGCATTATGCAATTTCCGTCCGTGAATCCAGAATTCCGCGTACGACCCCTCCGCGTGGCTCCGGTTCGCACGATAACAATGTTTTTCTTTCAATTTCAGTAATTTTTCATCGGATCAATGGTCAAAAAGGAAGATGCGTGATTCGAACATAAATTATCCTTCGTTCTTATCTCTCGCACTACCGTGACAGAAGATACTGCGGATTAACAGGAGCCGCTGTTGAAATGTATAGTCACGCGTCGCGTCGGGATCGGCCGATGAAAAATTTACACGCCCGAAAACGTCATCTTCGTGCCCGGAAATTATCCCCCGCGATGATCGATCGACCTTTATTATTTTCGTTGCTCTGACTCGCTGCTATATGCCATAATTAAATCGCCGATACTCCCGCGAGTCCCTGCTATTTTATCATGCGTCGTGAAAAGTCTATACTCTGCACAGACGAACTTGTGACGTTGTCAAAACAGATTAATTTACGAACTTAATGAAGTCTGGATAGATTTTTATGCTTGAAATTGTAGACCCTGGCGTTTTTGTTAGCACCAGTTAATCTATAATGCTAACAAACTATGGACGGATTTTTCATATTAAAATTGTGAACGCCAGTGTCGTTGTTGGAACCAGTTAATTTATAAAACTAACATGTGGATGTTTAAAGTTGGAATGAAGAGAATTTTATCTACCTCTTGAAGCTTCTATTCTAATTTGTTCCCTATTTTTACAGCTTAATTGATCTCTTGCTGTTGGCATTGGTGCCGCTCGTAATTTATTCCGTCAATTGAAAAATGATTTATAATGTTAATTTGATAAATGTGTAAAGATCCATACTTGGCCTTCGACGAATCGACTGAATTCACAGATTTCATTTTAAAACTGCGTTACTGTATCGGTTTTATTAAAAAGCAGGAAACAATAATTCTAAAAAATTCTCCAAATTGTAGTCATTGAATAAATTGAAAAAAAGCAATGGGGGACCATGTGAACTCATGCTGAAACGTTTCGTTTGAACGATTTCCGTCGCAGAGAAGATTCCAGGTGTTTTCGCCCCAAAAGTTGCGACTTACGCGATCGTAAAGCAGATTGCAGCAAACGCTGGGAAATATTTATTGCGGATTGCAGTTTGATTGTACCGTTCGGACTGTCACGAAGTAATTTATGCGCGGAGCAGGATATAATGGGGCGCGGTACTCGAACTGACCGCAATTTCGTTGCGTTTTATGACGTATTCGTCCGTCGACGGACAATTCGTCGCGTTCGCTGGACGATAAAAAAACGACATATTTTTACATTATTAAATTTGTTTGTATTTAAAAAATTACTGAACGTTTCGGTACTCTACGAGTAAATTGCGCCATTTTCGTATGTATAGCACGAAAAAATATATGTAGAAGGGAAATATTCTAGGAATGTTTCGTTTTAGAGTTAAAATGGCTTCGAGTGCAAAGGGTTAACCGTGGCCAGGAGTCAAAAGGGCCGAAACGAGAAAAATCGATCGACCACCGCGCGTCGTCGTCGCTTGTCCCTTGTCGATTCGACGACATTCGAAAAACAGTATTGATAATAACAATGAAGCTCGAGAATTTACGGGAAAGCTACTGGCGCTCCCTATTCTTCGCTTTTCATCGCACGCCATGAAATTAATTTGTGGCGAGAAGGAGAAGAAGAACCGCGGACCAACAAACATAAAACCATAATGTCTCCTATTCCTTTTTTCCCTTGGTAAGTGATTGAACACTTGTGTTATGTGTGTGCAAAAGTTTTGGTGTCTTTTAGTCGTTCATACGTGATGATTCATGATCATAACGCTGACAATTTTCGAATTTTTCCGTGAAATTGTTTGCTCGCTACCGATGTGTCTGTACACCCAACTATGTTACTGGTAACATAACTCGTATTTCGCGAGTACATAACAGAAGGAAACTTTTGCATGCACTCAATAATTAGCTCTCGAAAATAATTTTACGCTGCACCTCGGAAATAGTTGAGCAAAAAATCCTAGGATAATATTTCGTCAATTTTCGTTTTACATTCCACAAGCACAAGTCGCATTTCGTTTATAGGTTTTCATGAAATCCAGTTTGCAATGCAAATAGATGGTAACCGAGCGTTTCACGATAAAAACAGAGAACGCAATAATGCATTCATGATATTTAAAGAAACTAATGAGTGTATGATGGGTGAAATTAGACCGTCGGAGGGGGTTTTCCCTTTTTCCGACTGCGGATAATATTCCACAGCGATGACGGAATCTCGACGACGAACAATGGATGGCAGGGGGGCCATCAATTTTTCGTTCATCGCCGAAACGGCGCCCGGTATTGGTGGTGGCCGACATGCCCGCAAAAAAAGCGTCTTTCTGAATTTTTGATCAGCCCCGGGAAGTTTAGTAACGATAGTCGTTTACTAGTTTCGCCAGCGCTCGTAAATTCCCCGCTGAGAGTCGTTCTGAGCAAGGCTGCTCGACGAAGGTTTCGCAATGTCGGAAAAATGCGTTTCGCGAGATGCAACAACGAATTCAAAAATATTGAGAACATCTGGAAAAATCTCTAAACAAAAAGGAGCGTACTTCGAGTACAGTGTAACACACTCGAAGAATGCACGAATAATGTTGCTCACGGGAAGTCACGGTAATTTATAAAATATGTTAACCTTACAGCGCGATCTATCTCCTTGTTCGCAAGCAAATTCGAAGTTACACTGTCCAGCGTGTAACCCAAATCCGAAAATTTCTCCGGCGAGTTCGAGCAATTAATCAATTCCGGGGCGGGATATAAATCTCGATGGAATCAAGATTCGCGTAACTTCCGGGCGAGTATTCCCGCAACAACGGAGATGGAAATTCTTCGAGCGCTTTAAAAGTTGATTTAATCGGACGGTAGATATAGAAATCTTTACGACGGTCGAGAGCGAGCGTAGCCCGAATTTAAAAATGTGTGCCGCGCGTTCAGCGAATTTTGGGGAAACTATCGCGAGCAAACACCGTTAAGACGGCCCTTAAACGTAGATCGACGTCCCGGCTGTTACATCGATCGTTGAAATTTTACTGCGAGCCGATGAATCAGTTCGCCCCCGATAACGCTCGTAAACTCGTTCGAGTTTCAGATCCCGACGCATTCGAACAGTTTCGCTTTCCGGCGCGCATCGAATTCCGCGGTTACCTTCCGAAAGAAAGCAGCAACAACGGCGCCATCGATCCCCTCCCGGAACGAGGAACGAATCGTTTAAGAAGCTTTCAACCCTGAACGGACACCCGACAACATAACCATATCATAGTTTCTTTCTCTTCAAGTTTATCGACGGAATTTAGGGGCGAGAACATGCGCTCGGGTCTATCGTGATAGAAAACTTGAACTTTTCTAACTGAAAGTTTCCCCGTGATTGATGGCTATCGCAGCCGTCACTTAGAATTTCCATTTTCACTCGGCAGCGAGTGGGCTGTAATTATCTGTTGGCATACGCTTAATACCGACATTTTTCAATTATATTTCTTCGTCCTGGATTTTCTTTGTTTCCTACATTTAATTAATTTTCTTCTCTGCTACTCGCATATTCCTATTTTCAACTTCCTCTCTGTATTTCATGTTTTTGTTTACCCTGATTTCTACTTTATGGTTACATTTGCGATTGACTGTTATTTATGTAGTCTCGTTGACTGTTCCTGTTTTCTGCAACTATTCTGCTTTTGAAGATTCAGCATGAAAGAACCGGATCGTGAAGATAAAATTCTGTTATCGCACGTATTTCTATGTTTTCCAATTTTTGATACAAAATTTTGAAGGAGGCTACCAAAATTTTCATTGAGAATGTATAGAGAAATGGTTCGAGCACGTCTTTGAAAGGAAAATTGTACTTTCCTTATATTGATCAGCTATTACATTGCCCTAATTTCAGCAGCGAAGTGATAAGAAAGTATCGATACAGGAGAACAAGCTATATCTCGTCTTCAGCATGCTGTCAAGAACCGATTCACGGGATCACGATCCGAATGGGCCAAGGAAGAAGACACCGACGGAATTTCCCAAGGCACGACCTCTCGTTTTTATTCCGGGGGAAGTTTCCTGTCCCTCTTGGCTGAAGTACTCTACCGAGGAACCTCAAGGACCAATGTGTCGAGCCACTAGCCCTCCCTGTATTATTCTCAAATCGTATCGAAGTATCTCTGCCAAGCTGAGGTCATTGCTTGGGGAGGCCCGTTTGTTACCGAGCCTGCAGAGGGATTTTCTATGCCGTTGGAACCCTGATTTTCCAACCATCAATAATTTCCTGCCGTTCGAACAACGACGGCAATTCCTGGCTGATTATGTTCGTGTTCTTTCCACTCTTCCAGCTGTGTTATAGTTCAACTATCAGTAGCAACACTATCTCTTCCCTACACTATTCTGTTAACACTACATTCTTTAATAGAACAGTTTCGACTGCTTAGATTGTTAGTAGCTATTAACAATTTTATATGCAATGTATACACATTTTCTCTTTCCTGTTGAGAACTTTCTCTTCACTGTCTCCAATTATTTTCTACATTTTTACATTGTACTAGACAAAGTTGTGTTATTTTTCTTGCAATATTCTTTGCTAACTAGCTTGAGTTAATATAGTCTCGACCTCAATTATTGACGGAATTGATTCAAGAAACAACTCTTAACAATGTAATTCTATAAACAATCTTTTACAAACTTGTACATATTTTTTGTTAGTATACTGAATAAGAAATAATATATCACGTGGTGCAAGAAAAATGGCGGAATCTGTAGAAGAATAAATTTTCCGGAATTCAAGGGAATCGAACCTGGACCATTTTGGTGGTAGTCAGCGACGATACTGACTACGCCATCCGGCCCTTAATATTGTACCACCACTTCCCACCTATAAATACTGAATACAGAGGAGTACTATCACGTTTCCCGGTTTACAGAGGAGGTTCAGAGCCGGCTGGAAGTGTCTACCTTTAATACACCTCCGAAGCCAGGGCCGTATCTCTGCAATCTAGTTAAGTAATGAAAGAAAAACCGTTCCTCCTATCCTAATAGAAACACTGCGACTAATGGGGGGTTAACGAGATCATGTTGGCTCTGTGTGTGTGTGTGTGTGTGTGTGTGTCTTGAGAAAACTGGGTCACCGATTAGAATGCGTGCTTTTAAATTCGCGTGGACGATGTTAATCGAGCCTCCAAGTTCAGGGAACACTCACGAACGTTAGGGAACAATTTTCGCTTATCGGATCGGGGAGGCTGATAAATGCAGATTCGTTAAAACAACCGATTATCGAGGCTCGTCGGACGTCTCGAGTGCGATTGCAGTTAATTAGAACCCGGTCCTCTGATGGAATCGAAAGAAAACTCGAGGAATTCCACTTCCTGCTTCTACTTTTATATTAAATTATCAACATTAACCGCGTCAAGGTGGCGAGATCTGCTCTGGCTTATGGCTAAATCGATAGCTAAATTAAGGGCGCTATAACAGCAAGGATAAACGAAGTTTCTACCTTATTTTTGTAATCAAGTAGAAACGCAGACTGCGGAATAAATTCGCTGCTTTCGCGAGACGTAATTTATTAGTAAAATGTTAATGGTGGTGGCTGCGGATCATTATGTAAAATAATAGTTTTCTGCATCTGTTACAAGAGCATCTAAAGTCACTTACGAATTTCTACCTTTCTCCAACAATTTCAGTGATGGGCACTCTCTGATTCTTTTAATCCTTCTACGCTCTCAAATTGCTGCCACTGATTTCTCTCAGATAATTATACAATTTTTTTGATCTCGATCTTCGCTGCTCTGTGCTTAAACTTTTGCCTGGCGTGTTCTGGGAAATTGGCTTCTGCAGCCACTTGGAAGTATTTAAATAAAATTTTACAGAATTTTTCAATCTCACCGTGAAATTTCATGTTACCAAAGAAGACAATGCGCAGAGTTAATAACTTCTGAGAGACTCTCGTTCGCAGCTGAAAATCGGATGTCGCGCATGTAACGAGTTGATGTAAGCCGGACAATAACGAATGACGCAACACGCAGATAACAGGCACGGGCCCCTTGTCTTCGCGGTCGTTTTAAAAATGGCGAAACAAATTGTCACGCGATCAGGGACACGGTGTGCTCGAATCGTTACTTGTGGCCGGCGGGTTCATTAAAGTTAATGTATCCTCGATACATCGATATCGGCCGGCCGCACGAGAGAGTAAGCTAGTCGACCCCTCCCCTCTCCCCCCACCCCAGGACCATTACCAATCACGGTGAATTTTGCTAAAATCCTCGGATAAACATACCGCGGAAATTTCTTCGAAGGCCGAGCACGGTTCGCCACACGGTTTACGTAATGGAGCGACGCGACGCGTCTTAATTCCACGTGAATTACGATCCGACGCCTTTCTTTCGACCGACGGACCTAGATATATTCGTTTGCTTGAGACACGAAACGGGAAACTGTCCTTTGTTGCAGTCCGAACTCGTTCGACTTTCATAAATTTCCGCTGACTCTTCGTCGTAAACTAATATTAGAACTACCGTGCGAGTCGGAATCGTTCGTTTCTCATTTCTTCTTGAATAAAAAAATCTGGCTCTTGCTGCAAGCAGAATTTACTCGATCGGTGCGATTCGATTTCCTTTGGAAATGAACGCTGAATCCATCGAGCAGGTTGGAATGAATTATTTCTTGCCTCTTTGGAAAAAGTGAGCTTTGTGTTACGGACTCAACTAATTCGAATCAGTTCGTTCTACTTCTCCTTGGAAATCGGCGCTGAAATTTGTCGAGTGGGTCAGAATCATCATTTCTAATTTCTTCTTGAAAACATTGGTCCTCGTTCCTATTAAAATTCATTCGATTCCCAGCCAATTTAATCTGATTTTCTTTACAAGGTAACATTTTTACTACCCGGTAGCTGCAAATGAGTGATTTCTTTATTTTTTGATAGATTTTGTTCGATTCGAATGATTGTAAAGGCGACTTATTCGTGAAGTTTTGATAATAATTTTTCACGTCGATTGTTTTTGACGACACCGTGGTCAAATGGAGATAAACAGTGAAGAGCTAGAAGCATGCGAGCAGCTTTAGCGAACCGTAAGAGTGCGATCCTATTATACGACAATGCTAGACCTCATTTTCCATAGGAAACGGCGTACAACTGCACACGCTTGAATTTCAAGTTTTTATTCATTACTCTCCCTGTTTCATGGACCTAATAGATTTTCACTTATTTCAAAGATCGAATAGTTTCTAACTAAAAGTCATAAACACAAGAAATTCTATTTGCCACAAAAACGTTAAAAAGTGCATGGAAATTTTCATTTCAGGTTTTCCAATTAAAATAGTGATTTACGAGAGACGAATTCCCAAGCGATGTTTATTTGAACTGAAATTTAATCGACGCTGAAACAACAAACCGACGATAATTGTAATTGCTCGCGAACGGATTGAGGGGCGGTAAGATGAGAGACCAGCGCGGGAAATTCGAATAAAGCCTCTCCGAACCATTCGTAATAGTGGAGAAATCGAATCCCAGTGATTATTTATCCAAATTTTCGATCGAATTTCTACTACTCAATTCGTTGAAAAAACGAACGTTTACAAGAGAAATCGTTGTCACCTCTGTAAACAAATTCTACATCCAGGTTGTTCGCTTGCGTTTATTAAACGAGCACTTTCAGCCGGTAATACGGACATAATTTTTCAGGTTCGTGCTCAAGTGCGCGGTGCCGGCGATTACGATTACAGCGTCGGCGGCTATTCATTTCGGCGGGAAACATAACTTTAACGAGACATTCTCTCGCGGGGTGTATAATTTTAATTACTCCAGAAATTACGCGAAACAATTATTTTCTCTATTGCCCCGTTCCGGGGCCAGGGGGGTGATTAATTTAATCATATCATATTTCCGAAATAACAACGGCTGAACTCGAAATTCCCCAGGAATTTAATCAACGCGCGCGCACAGCCCGGTCGCCGCGAGATAATCGTCTTGCCGGCTTCGCCGCAGGAGCAATTCTAACTGTTTAAGCGGGAACGGGGAAAGAACGGTCGCCAATTATCGAATACTAATTGAATAAACGGTGTCTGGTCCCCGGGGATGGTCATTAATTAAAATTTCCCACGAGGGACTGCGCCGCGCCGGGAACGGTCCGATAAAAATTCAACGACGCTGCTCGCCCTAGACGCCATTCAACCGTGCGTCCTTGGTTCGAATCTAATTAACGGAACCGACGACTTATTTACGAATTTCCTCGAACGGTCCTCTCTCTATCAATTATTCCCGCGGCGGAGAAGATCAAGGCTTCGCCGTCCACCGCCAGGATTAAACATTCGCTCCGGTCCGCGGGCGTGTATCGACACTCTCGATGGATCCGAAACGATCCGAAACCGTTCCCACGAATAATTGATCGAGCTCTTCTTCGTCTGAACTTTTAATTGTCGCGCGGGACCGTTTATACTCGCCACCGGGGACACCGCGAGCCTGAATTAATAAGCGGCTCAGGGTTTCACCGAGTCCCCGGCCATTTATCCCCCGAAATCTCTGATAAATCCCCCTGCCACCGGGAAATTTTATAGTCGCATTTTTCCACGCGACTATCGGATCGTGGAGATCATTCCTGTCTTTCTCAGCCAGTCCGAATTAAATGTCTTACATTTTTCTTTTTGTATTTCTGGAGGTAATTGAATTTTTTCCGCTTTATTGAACGGTAAAATTGAACGATTTTACAATACAATACACAATATAGGTAACCCGCTGTGTTTGACCAGAAATTATACTTCGCCTAATTTCTAATTCTGTTTCAATTTTAACACTGGGAAATTTTTCATTCTGAACACCCACAAGAACATGATGCCAGAGAAATTTTAGTTTGCCTCAGTGGTGCACCAGAAATTAAATATTGTCAGAGCAATTTTAGTATTCGAAACACTTATGAGAACTTAATAAAAGACAACTCAATTTTTCCCATTTAGCCTGCCAACCGGTTAATTTTTCCATCCCAAATACATACAAAAATGAAATAAAGATTAAGCTTCTTTTTCACTTGGAAATTCTTCGCTCTATTTTTCCCCATTGAATTTGCGAACCTGTCGATTTCAACTCAGAATTCAATTTTTTCCTATTTAACCTGCCAACTGCACGATTTGTCTGCAAGAACGTACCAGAGAAAGAAAAAAGAAAATCGACCCGACAAAAATGTTACTACAATCAACATAAATCTCGAGTCGTTCTACAAATAATACGAATCTCGTAATTCACAGTAGAGTAACAAAAACTGATATTAAAGTTGCATTTTATACTTTATCGACTTTTTCAGATTTTCATTGCGCATAAATGCATAAGCATCTGCAATCTGGTGATTATTACACTTTTCACCATGTTGCATCTCGCCGAGGCTAATCAAATTTTCTGTTCTAACCTATGTTCATGCCCTACCCTGGCAATACAATTACGTTCTCTGTTCAAATGCCCTAACTCTGTCGAACCCCACTCCAGCAAAACATTTTACGAATGCAAACAAAATGTTATTTCACAAAATCGTTCTAGAAACCCTTCGCACAATTTTCCACTTCCTAGTGATCGATTTTCACACTCGCTGGCCTGTCGATTCGATAATTCTGTGGAAAACTAAAATAATAAAAAATTTGGTTCTACTGTTTCAACAACAACGGTAAACGTGAACCACTGGAAATTCTTTTATCAGAATTTATGCTGAATGTTTTTTCGGAAAACGAGAAATACTTTTCAAACGCAGTCGAATAAAAATACGCAAGTGGGAATAATTGTTTCATGCAAAAATTGAAAAATGTTTTTTTAATCGAACTAAAATCCTAGCACCACCATCAACCACCACCACCACCACCACAAAAGTCATTCTAACATGCAAATGCTGCACGTTTCCTGACGTTCCACGTGAAGAAAAAAAACCCCCGTTGTTTACGCAAGGGTCGGCTCGAAGAAGTGCGACACCCGACGAGGGCTCAGGGGCTTCTTTCCCTCAAGATCCAACCCTAACTCACCCTTCCTCATCATATCGCACCCCTAATCTTCCCTCGCGCGGTATCTACGACGCGATCACGATGTCGGGATGGCCGAGAGAACGAAACGATCACCGTTACGTAGCACTTCAAATTCACCGTGTGGTTCTCCGATACTTTCCTCGGGCCGGGAGGACGATCCCGCGGAGACTGCCAGGATGAGATAAGATCACCAATCCCCGGCGGTATTCCGGATTTCGCGTGGCGTCGCGGACTCCGCGCGGAACCATCTGTCCGTCAAATTAGCACGCGCCGGCGAACCGACGATCCGCTCGATCATCAATCAACATCGCGGACGTCCTTCGCGACACGACCGCCGACGCACCGTGTGTCTACGTGTGTCTGTAACTCGATCACTGTCCCCAAGGTGGAAAGGAACACGAAGGGAGCAAGTTTTCCTTCGAACCGCCACTCTCCGGCGACCAGGACGGTCGGACATTCGCCGAAGGCGGACGATCTGAATCTACGAGGATCCCCTGTCCGCGATCTACCTCGCGCGCGAAGGCAGTGTGGTTGACACGGTGCTCCCTCGCTGCCAGTTCGTCGTAGGACCTTCCGTGGACAGGTTAGACCTCGAGCGAACCGGTCCAGCAGCTGTCGATCGAATCGGTAGAGTCCCGGTTAGCGATCGCAACGTGGGCCCCGGTTGTCGGCGGCGCTCTTCATCCGTTGACTTCGCCACTGGTCCGCGGTCACAAGTTCACTGGCAACGGTAGTCGACGGTAGTCACGGGGCCACCGGCAGCGGCTTTGACCGCGCATCTTCGCTCGTCGATCGCGAGCACACGTGATAGAGAACCAGGTAGGAAGAGGACACGGAGCGCGACGACGTAACGCGACGTATACGACGACGACGACCAGACAGAGAGAGGACACGCCGTCGAGCCCCTATGGAAAACAATTCGTGGAACCGTGACGATAGCGAGAGGAGGCAGAGACAGAGAGGAAAGGGAGAGAGACAGAGAGAGAGATAGACAGACCCGTACGCGATCGAGACGATCCCGGACGAAAGTAAGGAGACAGGACACAACAGAGGAGAACTGAGATTCGGTGGATCAGGACGCGAAAAGGAGGCTCAGACGACTAGCCAGTATCCGAGCAACCGACAGGGTGAGGCTGTGATGGTCCGTCTCGCGACTCGACTGTTGCTGGATGGAGATGACGAGAGAGAGAGAGAGAGAGCGAGGAAGAGATATCGAAGAGCGAGCGTGAGAGCGAGACAGAGAAAGATGATACGCTGCTGGCTATGATAGCGAGGAGGGGTGCTGGGGGTGGGGGCAGGGAGGGAGAGAGAGAATGAGCGAGGCGAGGCGAGGCGAGCGAGAGAAGCGTCGGTGGTGAGCGTCCGCCCGCTGTGACGCTCCCGACAGGACTGCGTCGGTCCCCATTTAGTCCTCCCACCCCTCCCACGACCCTCTCTCACCACTGCCGAACGAACCAGCCACCCTCGCGCACACCCCCTCCCCCTCCGCAATAGATTCGCCCCTGCCTTCTCCTCCTCCTCCTCCTCCCCCGCCCCCTCCTCCTCCTCCTCCTACCGCCCCTTCCTCCTCGGCTACCCCTCTTTGTGTTCCTGCCCTCTGTACACCGCACGCATACTCTACCAACCCCTTTCAACCTCCCGACAGGCACGGTCTCTTTCTCGCGCCGCTTGTGTTTCCACGCTTCCCCACGACCATACCCCGCAACCCCCTGTCCATTATTCTCTCGGTTTCTACAGGTTCCCGGTCCTCGGCGGACTTGTATACTTATTGCCAAAATGCATGGGCACGTGCGCACTGAATTTGGCAGGTTTGAGTTGCTTCTTATTCGAAAATTTCACCGCTTTGTCCGCCCACCACGTCGAATCAGAGTAATATTCGGACACTTTTGGAAGCACAACTTTTTTTTAATATTGGACCGTATGGCTTGTATTCTTTTTTAGAAGTTCGGACAATTAGTTTGCCGCATGAAAATTTTTGGAAAAATTGTGGCTGGTCCGAGTTGCAGAGAAAATACTGAACGCCGTTTTTTTCTATTTCATTTAAGCCTATATTGTACATTTTAAAAATATGGTCTGCAGATCAATTCTATACGTCCCGAATTTTTCAGAGCGGTGAGACAAAAACATTTAGAATAAGAAAATAAAATCTAAAACTAGTCGAATTATCGAAGATCGAGTGTTCATCCCCTTGAAGCAAATTTCGGCAGCAACTGAAGGCCAGTAGTCGGCAACCGTATGCGTTGTTATTATTGTTACGGTATTTTCTAAATGTTTCTTCCGCGTATCAATGGGAAAACAAGACTAAACATTGTAAACTGAGGAATGACTATTCTTCTCATCGAAATATACGAGGAGCTTCATCCAGCGTAAAATTGAAACGTCAATCAAGTGATTTGGCAGAAAAATGTAAACAAACTCGGAGGGTGGTTGATCGATTTGCGAACGGCTCACATACAGACACGTAATATTGTAACAGACTGAGGGATGACAATAGACGAATTCGTTGTATTGTTGCTTTAGCATATAAAAATGTCAGTTCATCTTTCTTGATGGGAGTGTACCTCGGTCTCTACGCCCACCTCCCGACTTAGGGGGTGATTTCAACCCCCACTTCGCTAGGCTTACTCGTCTCCTCGCCAGAGCGGTGTGCCCGCGTGTAAACACATCTGCGTGCCGGCTAATTTTGGTTATCGCTCTAAGTGGCCAGTGAAAGCTCGAATACCACCGGTCTAATGGGCCAATAAACGCCCCGACAGTTTCTTTCACGCTTCCACGGTTTCTTTGCGTGGTAGACAGCGTTGTTGTGCCGCGATGCGAAAGGTCTACGGGCGTGCATGGCGGAGCAGTTGTCAGAGTCGTGATTGAAGAGACCAGTCAGTGCTGAATGAAGTAGTAAGTCGTATTAATAACAACAGTAATAAGAGTAGCAATAGTAAGAGGAGTACGCGTAACAATAACAAAATAATAAGCGGTTTTCAGTGTTAAGTGAAGACGACCTGTGGATTGTGTAATTTCCTAGTAAGTAAATAGTAAAATAATAAATTGAATAGTAATATTTAAATAGTAAATTAAAGAAGAAATTGTTAGTCTTATTAAATTCCTTCAGAAGTGCTACTACCAGCAGAAGATAATAAAAATATTTTTCTATTTAATCGAATCGGTGAAGAATTGTCGGTAAATTTTGGTCAGTTAATAGAAGGAGAAATGCGAGCTACACAATCCGAGTTACACTGTCCCGTCGTAGAAACGATCGACTTTACCACTGGTAAAATTTCTCCGGTCGATATCCATCGGCGTCATAAATATGAAATTAAATCTCATCGTCTCCGTAAGCCACTCGAACATTCAAGATCCCGCGAATGAAAATTAATTTTTCATTGGATACGAATCCAGGCCCGGTATTAAGTACTCAACGGTCCTCGGCTCACTCGGCTGTCTGCGAATCCATTCCACGCTCTCTCCATAAATTAACATATAAACTTGCACACGCCATCTTCATCGCGGTCCGCCCTCGCAAACCGGTGAAAACTTCTCGTGCCCGGATTCCGAGTCGAGTCACGGAGAGATTCGGCGGTAGGTATAGGAAACAAGGGAAAAAACGGGACATCGATCGGTGACAGGATCAACATTCCGATCAGGATCCTGTTCATTTAATACTCGTCGCAGTTAACTCTGACGTGCTCGAACTTCCTTCATCGATCGGAAAACGTCTGATGATAGGGGAGAGAATTTCGTCCATTCAAACACGTTTCTAATCGTGTTAGAGGGAGGGACGAGTCGACGATGAGCCCAGGGAATTTAAATGACCGTCGAACTCGTCCTGGGGCATACCGTGGGACCATTTTCAATGTTTCACGAAACGAATCCCATTTGAATTTACCGCCGAGTTGACGAGCGAGGCGTCAAACTTCATTGGACGATCATAAAACGTGTTTGATCAAACGTAAATTAAATTATTCAGATTATAAATTATTCCTAGATAACGTAATTCTTGTGAGAACATCATCAATAGACCGCGGATCGTTATGTATAATAATTTTCCTGCATTTGTTACAGTGTAACCACTTGAGAACGTTTTCCTTTCCTGAATAATTTCACTAGGAAACTAGTGTATTGATGCTATTCGATTCTTTCAATTTTTCACAAATGCATAAAATATTTTCAATGCAGATAATTTCATTTTTCTCATCCAGTAGAAATATTCGTGTTTATAGTTGTTTGTGTACAATATTCGTGTTGCGATAACTTGAATATTTCATAATAAAATCGTCCGTGCAATATTAATAATATCAACTTTGCTTAAAGGTTCTTCGGTGTACAAGAGAAATATTTAACGAGGCACTCCAGTACGAAAGCCGAAGAGGACGAACGACATGCAGGTAAATGGACAAATAATGATATTCGGTGAGTATAATTCCGTCAAATTATACACGCTTTATGTAACCACCCGCAGATCAGAGAAGTTTATGTTAGGTTCAGGTTGTACGAAAAGTTCCCGCGGCTACAATAAATTCGACTCGATTTCAGGTTCAATATTTAGAAGCGTAGAATTTCGGGTTTTGGCTGGTGGAAGTCGGGTTCCTTTGTTTTCCGCCGACCTCTCCGAAACTTTCCTCTCAATCCCGGTCGACAAGATCATCCTTTGTCCCTTTCGGACCCATTGTCCGGTGGATCTTCGACAGCCCAAAACCATCGGAACTACAGCCCGGCTCGTAAACATGCCCCGATCCCGACGCAATTTCGGTTAACCGTCCCGCCTGTTTGTCTATTAGATGTCTACCGAGTTCGCAGTTTGCTTATCGAAAAGCCCTATAGGTCGACCGTAACTACTTACAGGCTTATTTGTGCGTGCGTGCGTGCCGCGACACACGCGTGACCCTAAATGTCAGCGGTTTCGTACAGATCACCGAAAATCGGGGATTAGGAAATAATTAACACGTCTGCCGGTTATTATTTCACAGTTTTTAGAAGCCTATCTTCCACCCTCCAGTAAATCAAATCATTTCGTTTTTTCCTGTTAACCGTAGAATATTTATTGCAAATCCAATCATTCGCAATCAAAGTTGCCAATACTGGAGTTCCTTTTTTTTTTAATTATCAACGAGAATATTTTAAGCACAGAATTCGTCCACAGAACACACATTTATATAAATATTGTTCGCTTTATTCAACGCGTAGATTGAAAAAGAAAACAAACAGGGAAGTAATGGAACAAAATTATTTTTTCTGCCAATCTTCATTCCAATTTGACCGAAGTAAACAAATAATGCAGATAAAACGGAATGCAAAAATTTGGCTTGAAAATCAATTATCGTTTTCGCACATCAGATAGGATTATGTAAAGTCAGATAGCTGTTTTATATTTTCGCGGTTCCAACGGAAATTGGTTTTCAGGTATTAAAACCTATACTCGCGCTTTTAATTTTGACAGAAATCGAAAATTCCCGGTGCATTCAGGGTTGCCTGTTACTGACAGCAATACGTTTCAGGAACGCGGCGTTTATTCGTTTCTGCTTGTTATGTAAAGTTTCCGGCAGAATGCGTTTAAATTTCGCATCCGCTCGTTATTTTTATCGATAAGGAAACTGCACATGTATAATAACCTTTGTACAACTGCGCCTGGGTGTCCTTTGATTCGGAATATCAAAATCGTTGCCTGGGTGACAGAGAGCTCATTTTGACGTGCAACTACAAAGCTTCCGTCTAGCTACTCAACTGTTCGTAATTAGTTAAATTAGAGACGTCTTAGTTTAGTGCAGCGAAGAAGATTAGCGAAAATGTGTATGAACAATTGCGTACGCAGATCCTAACATTAACATTTGTATAATTGTCAAAAGTGTCCACTATTTAATCCGATTTCATACCTAATTAATGAGGAACAATTTGCGACAGAATTGTTGAACGAAGAGCTTCATTCGTAGCGAGCAAGAGATTCAGAATAATTCGTCAGCACACGGAAGGTAGCTCGGAGAATGCGTCTGACCATCGCGGGGTGTTTCCACTTGCCACGTATAATTTTAATGGTAATACTATTCCGTAGTATGCGAATTTCCTCATTAACGATTCTTGCGCTGAAAAGAGTCGCTGAAAACACAATTCGCTACTGGGTCTCACCATAACTCCCTGTTTCCACTTGCTGCATAGAATTTTCCTGATGACTTTAGTTTTGAAACAAACAAGACCTTTTCTATTTACAGGTTTTAATATTAAAGAAAATTACTGAAAACAAAATTCACTACTACGTCTGACCATCACACACTGTTTCTACTTATTGCATACAATTTTCCGAGTAATTATATTTTACAAACTGATAATTCCTTCTCAGAAGGTTCCCATATTTCAATAACTGTTTAACACGTTGACTGCCATGTCACCCATATGTGGGTGACGGAATTTAATTGTGCAGGTTTTAAAATGAATTTTTACGTTAATATAGTTGTCGTACCGATCAGGATCTGTAAAATGCAAGAAAGTTGGAGGACTACACAAAATCATACATTTAATTTTTTTCAATTTTTATTTCATTAAATAACTTTCTTCGATTTTATGGAATTTTTGAGGTTTCTAGTTCGACAATCAAAGTGCCAGAAACTATTTGCAACAACTTCTAACAATTACTCCCTGCTTCCATTTGCAGCATACAATTTTCCTAATGGCCTTAGTTTATAAACCGACGAGACCTCTTCTATTTAGAGCTCTCTATATTTGAGTAAGTTACTGAAAACAACATTCCATGCTACGTCTGACCATTACACACTGTTTCTACTTGCTATCACCCAATTCTCCTAGTAATTATATTTTATAAAGTGATAATTCCTTCTTTGAAGACTCCTGTGTTTAAAGACCGGTTTAAAACACACAGTTCGCCGCCACGTCGATTTATTACGCACCATTTCCGCTCAGAAACGCAATCAAAATCCCGAAATCCCTCGGAACCAGAATGTCGAACAAAAACTTTTCATATCAAATTTCCTCGTGATTGTCTGGTGCCGTATATAAGACAGTGCGCGTCGCCGCGCGTCTTTTATCCGCCAACAAGAGGATCCTCTCCGCGTGAATAATGACTGCGAAACTATTCTGTTCGAGCTGCAGCAGAATCCGGGTGTCTCGGATCGCTCGAAGAAAAGGGGGATTCGGCGGGAATGCTGGATGCATTTGGCTATAGAAGGCAGACGGGAAGGAAGGAAGGAAGGAAGGAAGGAAGGAAATAAATGGGATCGGGACAAGCGTTATCGGTCCGTGCGTTAATCTGGCATCAGCTGTCTCGCAGAAGTTGCCCGCGAGCGTCTTTGGTGCACGCTCTCGGCTACGGGGTTGCAACGTATGCAGCCGGCGTACAACGGGGCGTCCCGGAAACAACGTTCGAGGCGATAAAAGTATTCGCGGTGACAGTCAGCCGGGGCCGTATTTCACCGTTCCCGAAGATAGATTCCCGGGCGCTTCGTCAATGGCCATAATGGCCACCTATTCCGCGAGGATATTCCCGGCGATAGGGGCTGTTTACTCGCCGGTTTTTCCCGATGACGAATCCGTTTTCTTGCGGCTCCCGGCCGGAAATAAGTGGCGCGACGACGACGCCGCGCCGCCGGCGAGCCGACGACAAAAAGAAATTAGAAACCGGCTAACAGACGGGACGAGAGGGGGGTGGCAACCAGCTCTCTGTGTACCCCGTCACAGTAATGCTGATATCGTACCTAGTCATTATTCTCCGCGGGGAGACCCGTCGCGGTGTAGATTACGTCTGTCGACCGCAAGGACTCGTGACGCGACAACAGCGTATTCAGGATGGGGAAGTCGATAATTAGAGTTTGACGTTTTCTTGTCTACCGCCGGAATTAGCAAAATTGTATTAGGCTCGCGTCGATCTTCGTTAACTCGCCGACGAGATTTACGTGTTCGAACCGCGCCCGTTCCGTTTCGACATTGATCAGCAATTAAATTGTAATGAATCGAATAAATATTTGCTGCTCCTTGGATTCTCTTGGAAGTAATCGTAATTATACGAAATAGCCCAGCTATGCATCCGTCAGTCAAGTGTGCGATCACGTTCAATATTATTTTTATTCATTTGAAAAGAAATTACTATTTCTAAACAAAATTTCAATTGTGTGAAATAATAGAGAGATACAGTTGTCGATCAGTTCGATATGGCTTAATTAGTCTGAATATCTTCCTCAGAATTTTCGTAAATAAAATTATTTGTTATTGTGTAGGCTACCTTGAACTTAATAGCATAGGAAGTAACTTGTGTGAAATAATAGGGAGATAGATTTGTTGATGAGTCCGATATGGCTTAATTAGTCTGAATATCTTCCTCAGAATTTTCGTAAATAAAATGATTTGTTATTGTGTAGGCTACCTTGAACTTAATAGCATAGGAAGTAACTTGTGTGAAATAATAGGGAGATAGATTTGTTGATGAGTCCTATATGGCTTAATTAGTCTGAATATCTTCCTCAGAATTTTCGTAAATAAAATTATTTGTTATTGTGTAGGCTACCTTGAACTTAATAACATAGGAAGTAACTTGTGCGAAATAATAGGAAGAGTCGTGAGAAAGAAGAGTACTCACAAGGTTAAACTAAATTCAGTAGAAAAATTGGTAATTGGCCCGACAAGTGGAGCGTGCTAATATTCAGTGGGACACGTGAAACATGGTATGTCCGCACTCAGGCAAGTGTAACGGAAAGTAGAAGAACAATAGAACCAAGCCGCACAAGTGGAAGACTGGTGCCTCTAGTTACACAAGGGGTATAAGATCTGTGTCAGCCAAAGACAAGTGGTTTGGGACGAGTGTCCGGACAAGTAGAATAGGGCGGCTGCCAGTAGAATAGGAGTCGGACAACTAGAGTATGGTAGTACCTCATACAAGTGGCATGGGATCACAGATTCGACAGGCGGACTGGAATTTCCCCGTCAACTCCGGAAAGTAGAGTATGACAGCGTTTGGTCGGACACGAGAATGTTCCCTAGAAATAAAATTAATTGAATCGGTCAGCTTTATCAAAATCGCCGCGATTCGATTTCCGTATAATTACAGACATTCGAAAACAAACTGGTAAGAAATATAAATAGATAAAAATTAAATCTGCAAGTAGTACAAGTCAGTCATGGGTCAGACAGCTGTATAAAAAATTGCTGAATTCTTATGCAATTAGGAACGTCCCCGGATAAAAGAAATATGATTATTGCGTGGCGTAAAATGCGAATAAAAATTTAACGACTCACTGTATAATTAACAGTGATCAATCATGGATCGGGCAGCCGTAGAAAATTCGTCGCGATTGAATTCGCCCCTAATTGGGAGCATTTCAGTGACGATTTGCGAGGGGAATAATTGCCGGGCATCTAGAAGTCTGCACTAAACGTTTTACAGCTGGCGAATAAAGCCCCGGGAGTACGATTAAGATAGTGGTGACGAGATTTATGCCTGCTGATAACTCGTTGACGGCCGTTCGACGTATCCAGGTCCGAGGAAAAGTGCAATCTCGGCGTGAAAGTAGTAATTCGAGGCTTCCACCGACGATCGCAAAAATCTTTTCCGCCCGGTTGCGTGACGTTACCCTAACCGTGAATTACCATTTCCCGTGTGAACCGCAAGAACGCCGAAGGAGTAGGGGGGAGTGGGAGGGGGAGAGATCGAGGAGATCGATCGTAGAAGGGAGGCCTGTAACTGGAAACTTCGCGTCGAGCAGAAAATCTCTTCCACTTTAGCGCGCGTGACTTTTCCAGCCATAAATTCTTCCCGTTTAGCTTCCCGGCTCGATAACACCTACGGAACGCTTAATGAACGGTCTCTCCCGCGAATTATACGGGCAAGTTGGAAATCATGGACTGTGCTTTATTACACTAATTCGTCGGTTCGCACCACATAAGTTAAAACTGCGGGAAAATGAATTTCGCTGTGATCGAGTGGCGTGTCTGACCACTGCTCCCTGCTTCTACTTGGATTAAATATTGATCCCGACGCGCCCCGCCGCGCTGCGGCGCGTTGAATTTTAACAATTTCCGTATCACGTTGTTCGCGTCAAATTCAAGTGAATTATTGCGAAACGCAAACAATAAATCATGTTAATATTTATCGAAACTATTTTCCTGCGGACGGGGCTGTGTTGCGAGGGAATTGTGCGTGCAGAATGGTAGGTGTGAAATTTTATTTCATTTTTTTTCTTAATCGCGATGCAGATTATGGTTCCCAGTGGTCGTAGGGGGATTTCGGGGGGAACGTCAGCGCGGTGCGTGACCACGAATCGACGGTGAAATCCGGACAGTTTTAGGGGTCGATCAGCGAATGAAGTGTTTGATGGGAGTCGATAAACCGGCGGCCACGCGTTGACGACAGTTGGACGGGTGCAAAAAGTGATCGAGCCAGACGCAATTTCTGTAATATAAACGTCCTTGATGGACGTGTGCTCAGGCTCGGCGCACGACTCGGAAAGATGGAAAGATAAATCGGTGGTGCTCGGATAATTGATTTAACTTCCACCGTGTTGAATATGCGAACAATACAAGCGTGGCTCACTACATTATTCATGCCCGTGTCGCTTCTATAGTAATAAAATACACACGCAACACTGTCATCGAATTTCTTATCACCGCTGTAACGCAATAATTAATTTACTTAAAATCCACATAGAATCTGTTTCCCGTCTAAATGACCGTTAATATAATTGTTACAGCACCGTTACACCGAGTTGCCTCCGTTCAATCTTGCGATTAATCATTGATCAAGTAACGATTCTGCCGAAATACTCGAGCAGGGGGAAGTATTTAATTAAATCACTAACAAGTTTTCTTATATCCATCCAATCTTTGTCGGGGCGCCCACACTTTCCCCGCTGACTAGAGAAAAAAAAAGGGAGCTCGTTCTCGTAAAACCAATTCGAACTTAACACTATTACTAAAGTTAAAACTCTCAATCTTCATAAAACTTTAAGCAGCGAGTTTCGTTGCTGCTCGGCGAATGCTATTAAGGGCGAAGAAGGTTCTGTAGCCGAGCAAAAACATATTTAACCTGAACCAAAGAATTATTCGAAACAGGATTAACTATAGCAGAAACAGGAAGAAACAGGACATTTAAAGAATCCAATTATCTGCGACTGATAACAGCATGAACAGTGGCACATTCAAGAAGGTTCTTTAATTCTTTCAATAATTAGAAGTTTAGAAAAATCCAAACATAGAAAGTGCGACTATACAGGCCCTTTTAAGGGACGGAAGGGATCAAAGAGGTTCGCCTTGACACGAATATTAATTTGAAAGTTTCCCTCGGTAAGACACCAAGTTCTCCAGAAGGTGTTCCGCTATAGCTCGCACAAATTCACGTTCCAGCATGAATAGCCTCGTGGACCGTTGTTCGGCAGGTGCTCGATATTCTTCTATCGGGTGCTGGCAGCGCTCAAAGCGCAAGATCGTCGAGCATCAGTCACAATTTCGTACACAATGGATTATAGTACTCGCATCGTGCACGCTCCGCGAGGTCCACCTTCCGCGCGACAAACTCCAGTTTCCCGTTTATCCGCTATACTACCGTTCTCCCTTTCTTGCCCGTCGCGCCGACGATCTACAACGGTACTCTAATCCATCCCAACTCATACGTTGACCGTGTTACGCTTCGCTGTAAACTCGCAATCGCGCGAGTGCAATATGGAACACCGAATCAGGAAAGACGATAGGGGGATACTGCTCCACCCTGCTATTCCATCCATCACGAATTTCCTGTTCCCTATTCCCTGTTAGTTTATTTATTAACGCACGGAGATACTGTTTACTTCCGGGTTCGTTTAATCACGTGTGAAGATCGTTTACAATTCACTTCCGGGTTGGTTTAATAATGTAAAGATCGAGGACAGCTTGCTTCCATGTTCATTTGACAGCAAAACTTACACACGATTCTATTTCTAGTGAAATTATTCATCCTAGTCGATTAATTACATTAATTACAGTGGTCATACGCGATTCTAGAGTTTATAGTTTTTTCTCGATTTGAATTTATGAACAAACGAAGACGGTGCACAGTTTCCTTCCAAGTTAATTTATTAATAGACTGCGGATGTTACGAATCTACGATAAAAATGGGTGCAATTTACAGCGGTAAACATATTGAAAGAATTTCAGAATTTTTATTTATTACTTGTTCAAGTTATTGAGGAAAGGAAACAATTTTTATCTAGTTCCCGATTCCTGCAATTTATGCACGAAACTTTTATTTTGCATAAACATACACAGTCTAATTAGCATATAAAGATCGTGGGCAGTTTATGCCTGCGTTCATTTAATAGCTTGTTGCAAAATATACTTAATTTACTAGCACGCAGAGATAATGTACAGACTGCTTTCTGTTTATTTTAAGCCCACAAAAGATTGTGTACAGTTTGTTCTCCACTTAATTTCTGAACGTACGAACACCGTGCCCAGTTTCATTTAAGTTAATTTATTAGCAAATAAAGATCGTGTACAATTTGCTCCCACGTACATTTAATGGTCCATAAAATCTGCGATTTTCCTCCTAATTAATTTGGTAACGTATAAACTACGAACAGTATAGTTGGCGAACTCTGTTGACGAATAATGGGTTTATTTAAATTGCGATAAACTGCAGTGACATAAAAATTTATATTGTTTCTTAATACGTTTAACAGGTTGAAAAATAATATAACATAAATTAGGTATAAAATTCGCTTGTCTAGTCATTATATTTTCTACATTTATTTAACGTTAATTAGTCAGCTGCTTCTCTGTTCGAAATTTTCATAACTTTATTAAATGATTAGAGTACTCAAGAAAATATATTTCCACTTGCTTTTCACGTTACTCTTTCACAGCCCCCCTCCCCTGCTTCTCCTTCTGTCTTTGGAAAGCTCGTTATACACTCAAGGATGCTTCTGGCAACTAATTGACTACGTCCGCGACTCTTTCGAACTTTGACATCTCATCTCATCTCTCAGCTCACATGCACAGGGCACACTCTCGCGAAGAGAGGTCAACCGGGTCTCCACGTGTGATCCTTGAACTCCGACAATCTACGGAACTTGTTCGTCCTCCTCGGACCATGTTTGGAAACAGACGAATCGACGGGATCTATTATCGTCCGAAACTAAACTGCGAATTCGGCGAATAACTATCATCCACCCCGTGGGGATCGCGGGAGCCGCGGCGTTAACGTAATCGGAGACTGTTGTGCTAAGCATTTTGGTAATCGTGCGCCTCCTCGGTTATAGCAATAACAGTCGCCTTATTGCGCAATTTGTACACATAAACCGTGGAGTTGCGCCGTTACGCGCGATTAGGTAGAATGTTTAATTAGCGCGCCCGTGTAGAACGCAGAACACCCACGGCCGAGAGCTATAGCGCGGAGGATTAAGACCGCGTTGAACCTAATCTCCGTAGAATGTTTCATGAACAGATCGTGAATGAACCAGCAGTGAAGACTTTACTAGAATTTCCATATAATTCCAGTTTTGTCGCGAGATTAACATTTATCGAACCGTTTGTAATTAATTTCCCCTTTGGGTTTCATCAAGGTGAATTTATACGATTAATATTTATTTTGCCGAGATCCCCTCGTTATACTTAATTACGTATGCGTTCACAGTTTATTTATCCAGTTTAATTTAAACCTCCGGCAATTAGGTAATGTATAGAAATCTGTTTAAAAATTGACGCCCTCGTACGTGACTAACGAGACTTAATATTCAACTGAAATTAAATGTACACACGACTACGGGCGTATCTGGAAAGATAAACACGTCGAACGAAAAATCGATGCGCGCCGAAAATTCCACGAAAATGATCGGCGCGGTAATTCGTTGATTTTTTTTTAATCTTTGGCCCATTGCGCGAATACAACTGCTGTACGCAAAACAATTAACTGGAGATATAAAATCATTGGAGATATTTATTCGATGAAACAATTAAAACGTAGTCGAGATCCGAGAAATTAAATGGGCTCGTATTATTTATTCCAATGATTGCGAAACATATGAACCAAGAGAAAAATTTCTTTCCCAAAAAATTGAAATTCTTCAATTCATTTTATCCATCTGCTGTTTGAAATTTCTCTGATTCAATCTTCTCATACATGTATAAATTTTGGTCCCGTCAGTTCGAACGCGCAATTCTCCGTCGAATAAGAATATAAATAAATTTCCTTCGCCAATGAGTGATTTCTGCCAGTTAATAAAAGACCGCGTGTCCGCCGTGCGACCGACTCGGCAATCAAAGTGTTCAAATAACAACGCGCTTTGCAAACAAAGGAACGGTGGACCATGGGAAGGTTGCCTTGTCGTTCTATGGTGTTTCGCCGAATTGCAACGGGCACAGGCAGAGACGCAATACCCGGCAGCTCGGGTCAGGAGCCGTTTAAATGTCGCGTCTCGTCGGTCCGGAGCTACAATTTCGCGAAACAAATTGGAAAGTGTCGTGTCTGGGGCCCCTTCACCCTCTAACGAACGAGCCCCGACGTTTCGCACGCCCACGCGCCGCTAAGATAATTGGCTATTTACTCCGGCGACGTGGCTTAATAACCGAGCATCTCTCTTTCAAACAATTTCGAAAAATCACCTGGACAAACCACCCCCTCGATTCTACCCGCAATTCCTTCGTATCACTTTACATTGCGATCATCTTGCAATACCACCCTACGCAAAAATTTGATCAATGTCTCCCTAAAATATCACGCTCTGGCAACAGATTTTTTAAATATAACATATACAGCATTATTTTTCATATTTAGTATTAATATATAGATTTTGTTCTAGGGGATAATTTTTTTATCTTTTCCCACAAATATAATAGTATACAATATTTTCTGTTTTCGATAAAACACATTTCCATCGAAAAGACGAAAAAAGGATAGAAAATTAATTAAATTTATTTTGACGACTTTCCGTGCGGCTAAAGTGGCGTCCGAGAAAGCATTGAAAATAGAAAGATTGTTATACTGTTTTAGAAATGATTCTCCGAAGATGCCATAAAAGTTTCGATGGTGCAGACAAATATAATTTTAATGTGGAACGGGAGTGAAATGAACGGTGATATTTCATCGAATGAAATTACGGAGTTTATTGAACTTTTATATATATATATCTCTCTTTATGATGGCTAACTGTAGACATATAAAAGCAAATTTAAAATCCTATCACCTCGAGGGGCTCGGCGGAAAGAAAAATCGTGATACCTAAGGGAACGGAGATAAGAGGACGCGCGACGGTGTGAAACACTCGACAGGAAAAATTTGCATTCGATTTACAACGAGAAACGGCAACCCGGAAACACGTTCCCGGTGTCCAGATCAGGGATGAACGTTCAACACGGGCTCGCACCAAGCCAAATTTCTTCCTAGGGGGTAGTTTAACGATCGCCGACCGGCAGATGTTCAGGCAGGACATAATTTTCTGCGCTCTGCGGCTGGCGTGCGCCGCGATAACATCGCGCGCCACCGAATTACACGTGCAATTGCGTTAAAATGGCCGTGTCCGCCAACGACGGGTTCGTTCGCGGTGTCCCGTGCCGTTGAGGACAGTTTAAACGCAATCTACGTCCTGTTCCGTGGCTAGAAACGGCCAGGATTTAATGCCGACTGGATTCGATGGAAATTAATTTATTAGGAACACGGAACTTTCCCTTTACTAACCACCGAACGCGGCTTCTTACGTATTTATGACAAATGCATTACACTCGAGATTATTTTTTGTAGACGACGATCATTGAGCCATTGTGAAAATTCTTTGCGAAAATGCATAGTGAAAATTCATTGGGAAAATGCACAGTGAAAATTCATTGGGAAAATTGATTGCTAAAATGCGTAGTGAAAATACATTGGGAAAATTGATTGTGAAAATTTATTGGGGAAATTCATTTTGAATATTTATTGAAAAAATTCATTAGGAAAATTTATTGAAAAAATTCATTAGGAAAATTTATTGACAAAATTCATTAGGAAAATTTATTGACAAAATTCATTAGGAAAATTTATTGAGAAAATGCGTTGGGAAAATTTATTGTGAAAATTCATTGGGGAAATGCATTAGGAACAATTCATTTTGAAAATTCATTGAAAAACTTCATCGGGAAAATTCATTGTGAAAATTGATTGAGAAAATGCGTCGGGAAAATTCATAGTGACAATTGATTAGGAAAATTGATTGTAAAAATTCGTTGGGAAAATTCATTTTTCACCTCAGATTTGACTCGATCAAGGAGGCAGAAGTGTTAACAGCGCCGACAATGATTGCCCAATAGGAATCATCGCGTGTATTGATAAACAATGATCGCATGGTCATTAACGAATTCATTCACCTCGCTCTTACCGGAGAACTTCAGCCGCAATTCTACGGGAAAGTTCGTCCATAGAACTTGTTCGGCGCGATACAACTTTCAGTTTTAATTTCCAGGTCGAATCACGGCGAATTTCCGAACGTTTTCTGTTCGAATGAAATGGTAATCGAATTTCATGCCGAAGCTGTCCGGAGATTTAATTAGAAATTCGATCCGGCGAGAGTTCGAGCGTTCTGTTTGACTTTACATCTCTAAGGAAGTTGTTCTTTTTTATTGCAGCGTTCGCTCTTCTGAAAAAATCTTATAGCGGGTGCACAGTCGATGCTAAGAGCACTGTACAGGCATTTATAATTGGCTGTATCCATTAAACAGTATAAGAAGTTGTAAAAAAAAAATGGAAAGAATTCTGCGAACTAGGAAAAAAGAGATTACTGCCAACTTATTAAGACGACAACACTATGGTACATCCGGGTCTGTAATGAAGCCGAACACCGGTTCACATTATCCTGGACGAGCTCAATGGAGCAACGTCGCTAAAAAGCACAACTAAGCTCGCCGGCGAGTTTTCGCGAAAGTTTTCGAAATTCCCGGCATTCCTGGCTCGATCCGATTTGCGATAAACCCATAGATTTCTGCATTCCGAGCACGGCGACATCCCGATTGGTTATTTATAATGCATCTGGCCTTCAATAGCGCGCAGAGAATATCCAAATTCGATTCCCTTCCAGAACGAAACTCCTTTGTACAGATGTCATATATTTTCATTCTCTCCCTCTCTGTCCGCCTCTCCTTTTCCCTATTTTTTTTTTCGCGACAGAACCTTATCTCCCTGCGAAGGATCATCCTCGAGCATGCAGGTTTCCATTGTGCCTTGAGTTTGTCCCGTTCCAGTGTTTGCTGGAACAACTACTCTTTTCATCAGCGGCCAAATGAAACTCAAAAGAATAGTTCTTTTTAGCAGGGAGGCCACTTTTCAAGGCCGTCAGCGGACTCGTTTGACATTGTCCGGAATACTTTTACATGTGGCATTCTTGCCGGTAGAGCTATTGTTATTTTTTAATTAGGAATCACGCTAATTGGGCGGCCGCCACCTCGACATCGGCTCTAATTAAGGTTAGAGCTGCGGATTTATTTTCGGAGCGAACACAGCGATATATTAGTCCGCGACGAAGAAAGAAACATGGCGCTAGAGGCCAACTGTAATCCTCTAGCAGCTGTTACGTTTTGCGTTGGGAATTTTCCATATTCCGCACCTCTTTTGGTTTCTCAAAAAATTAGGAAGTTGTACATATTTCCAAACGAGTCACGCTTCCGACCGTGTTCACGCAACAAGCGTTATTTATTCGTATAAAATTTCGGAGTTTCATCCGGAACGTCTTAATGGAACCATCCTTGCAAAAAAAGGACCCTTCTCTCACCAGGACGGTCATAAATACTTATTCCCAGGACACCCCGTTCCCCTTATTTCCCTCGAGCTAGCTTTCCTCGACGTCGGTGCTACGGCGAAACGGAACAGCCAAAAATTTTACGCGGGTCTCGTTCCGTGCCGTGAAAAAAAAGAGCAGTCGATAAATTTTCGGAATCTACGAGGCGTGCCGTCGACCAATCGCAACCCCAATAAAAACAATACCGCGCTTTCGTTTCGGCCGTATTCGCGCGCAATAAAGAGGTATCACAGTGGCCCTGCAACCGTGAATTACCGTCCCGGTATCTTCTGACTAGGAAACAACATCATTTCCATAAACAACCGGCTTTATTAGCGGTTAAACGACCGCAAACTATTTTCTATGGCTTCCCTCCAAACTGATGATTTCCTTGTTCCCGCGAGCAAGAGCCACCCGGGAAACCATTCCCTGAGAAAACGGCGAGGAAGAGAGCATGCTCTTCTGTCGCATAAACGAGAAGAAAAGCAAGAAAAATCCTCTCTTGCAAACATGATATTTTTCATTTTACGAACTCCGTGTTTCGTTTCTTCATACGCTATTGTTTAGAAGAGAACATCGACAACGCGCATTTTCGCAGAACAAATGAAAAGAAGGAAGAATCATTTCGTTCACAGATACTGATGCGAATTTATGTAATTAACTTTGTATTCTTGAATGTAGTTGCTATTGAACAATGGAGCGTGCTAACGAAATAAAGGCCGAGTAATGAAAGAATGAAAATAGCTGCCGACATTAATAAGAGCCACAATAATGCCACTTAATATCACTTGGCAGGTCCCCGGCCGGAAAGCCGAGGAAGGGCGACCGGAAATTGGGCAGAAATTAATTCCAGAAATCTTTTACGATCCTTCGGGACGTTTGTTTCGCCGGAGCGAGGGTTGCCGAACCCCTATCATCACTATAGCGCGTTAGGCGAAGGCTGGTGTCAAGCTGGTAACGAACCGTGCAGTAACAAAGAAGTTATTTACCTGTCTTTTGCAGGAATCTATTAACATAATCGAGACATATATACACATCCTAGAAGTCTCCAACTATAATCCCACAAAAGCACAATGATCGCCAAGATCGTTGACAATAGTGTTTACCAGGAGAATACAATGTACGTCTGACTATTCGTTGACTTGTACTACTTCGAACTCTGTGAAGATTGAAGGAAACATAGTTTCGAAGGAAAAACTGCCACAGAAGGCACAACATTTCTATAATTGAAAACAATTCTCGCATTGCCAAGTGTCTCTGTGTTTCAAGAAATTGCTGAAACGTTCAATTATGGCACGAGCAAATACAACTTTCGTGTGGGAGTGAAAATGGAGGAGTAACAACAATATTCTAGATTGGATGAAATCTCCGAATTGTGGAATTCAATTAGAGTTCGAAAGCAGGAGATCCCATGATTCTTGTGTTTTCCCGGTACCTCCCGTAAAAGAGCATTAGGCAATTGGCAATTCCGTATGTAGAAAACTAACGCCAATGGAACTGTTAGTAGAGTCCGTATTCCCATGCAGGGGCCCAATGATAATCAACGGAATTACTTCAAAGTGAAAGCATTGTTCGCGGAGGCAAGGTGCGTGGCAGTGGTGTCTCGGGAGGGGTGGGGGTGGAAACGAGATTTAAGAAGGAAACGCGCTCTGTCCCGAGGGAGGGAGAAAGAGAGAATACAAGAGAGTGTGAAGAGAGGGGGGGGGGGACAGATGCTGAGGGAGAAGAGGGAACGTCTGGAACGCTGAAACGGCGGAACTCTACTCCATAAAGTTTCCACGGTTTTCTTGCGAGCTGCGCGCAAAAAGGCGTTACGATCAAGCGGTCCTGGCGAAACGGGAGAGGCTGCCGGGATCGTTGAAAAACCAGGGGATGGAAAGCTCGTCGACAGACCGGTTCACTCCCCTGTTATTCCTGCCACGGTCGTTTTCGAACGCAAAAAAAAAAAGAATAAGGAAGACCAGGACAAAGAAAGAACCCGTCCGGAGGAAACACTATTCCGGAATCGGTCTTCGAGGAGCCATAAAACTTTCTTGGCTTTCCGACATCGGGGATTGCTGCCCCTCCGGCCACGGGAAATATAATTGTTCTGTATCGACCGGCGCTAGTTCGCTTTTCGAGCCTCCGAGCTATTGTAAGTAGTCTAACCTGGTAACGGGCCACCGGCCAGGTGCAAGGCGACATGGGTATTCGACTCGTCTCGCGGTTCAGCTTCTTCGGGTTCTTATGGGGTATAGGCTGGTCCAAACGGCTGTGGATCAGTTGGAATATCAGTCAATCCCATAATTAATGAACGAGACTGAAGTATATTCCTTTGTGTGTAGCAGTAACGGAAAGTTCCATAGTTAACGCGTTAAAATTGCTCAACTTTAAACACGTTAATCTTGAACCAGTGAATTCCTCGCCCTGAAGCTTCGACTTTTGACATTTTCTCGCCAAAATGTACGGGATTATATAGCAAAAGGTTAAAAATTTCTGGGTTGCCAGGGTGAAGTTTAGCGAAAGTCGAATATACATTCGAAGTTAGAGATTACTGATGTATAACAAAAATGAATAGGTGTACTTTAAAACGTTAGAAAGATTGAAAACATCATCAAGAAAGAAACAGCGACGTGCTATTTGCAATTTAATAAAATTATTACAGACATAAAGACAAAATTCTTACTTTACAAAAAGATTCGCAGTCAACTTATCAACGATTTCTTACTTTTATCATTCCTAAATAATTGACAAAGAACTGCAGTTTTATTTATTGTGATATTTCGTAAGCTGGATCGTATCAAAGTTTGTCACCGAAATGAAAGAAAATTTTTATCATTATTGCACTCCATCTCTCAGAGGAAGAACTCGAAACGTACACGGCTGTTCACAATAGCTATCCAGTCCGCATTAGATGAAATATGGGGGTTACGTGAATTGCCTGGACACTGGTCTCTCTCTCTCGGTTTCCTCTTTCAGAGAAAACAGGCAATAAACAAACCCACGCACTTCCAGTCTGTACGATAAAAAGCGAACGTCCTCTTTTACATAAAATTCATATCCGACCCCGAGCGGTGCGTGGAAAATTTCCGATTTCGTTAAATTACCAGCCGTTCTTCGCGTTATAAAATCACGAGTTCAGCGATTTAATGCGAAGCGAAAGCGATATTTTAATAAATTCCGACCGTAGGGTAATAATTTCCTTCGCAACAGCCGCGGAGGGTCGTTTCCTGCCGTCCGGTATATTAATCCAGTCGGTCGGTCCTTTTCATCGCGGGAGTCAGCGTAAATCCGACCCGAGGCATTCGCAGAATCTCGGAAGTTCGCTGTCTTTTCAAGAAGTTTCCTCGTAAAATTGAAAAACACCTCGAATTTTTGCGGTGGCGCGTTCACGGTCCCTCGGATTAATTAACACCGCACGACTTTACGACGCTCTGGGACAAAGCGGGCGTGGCGTTGACATGTTCAACGACGCGTGTGTCGAATGCGTACAATAAATCGTCATCGCGCAATGCTTGAAAGATCTTACCGAAGCTAAAAAAAGAAAGAAAAATAAGTTAACCTCGAATTTTCACGGGCGCGTTCGCGGTCCCTCGGATCAATTAACACCGCTCGACTTTACGACGCTCTGGGACAAAGCGAAAACTTAGAGAAGAAAGAAAAAGTTAAAACAGCTATCATTGAAGGAAACAATTGACCAAAGCAGATTAGCCTTGCGTTCGCACGATTTCCCCGGAAGCTAAGAAACCGATTAACGGAATCGCGCGAACAGCAGCGACAACAAGGGATCCGGAATTGGACGGAATCGAATTTCGCAGTTACAACAGCGTCTAAACGGTGTCCAGGTTTACCGATATACAGAACAGCGTAACAACGATTTCCCTGGAAAACTATCCCCCGTTCGGCGCTGATGAATGCAGCGTAAGTTGGCTTCGGTTTCTGTTATTATGTTTGCCGGAGTTTGGTCAGATACGGGCTGGCTTCGAGCGGATTACAACGGGGATCAATGCGATGCTCGTGTAGGAGACGCGTGCTCCTAACAGTGTACGATCCTGTAATGTTGCATCGCGGCCGAGCCCCAACTCGTTCTTCGAAATAATTCGAGGGATATTGCATCGGAACTGTTCGGCTATGCTCGTCAGGCTAAAACGGCTCTTGTTTCAGTTTGCGTAAGCTGCAACCTCCCAGCAGCTTCAGCTGTTACGCTCTTTCCCTGAGCTTTTTATCACCGACCGTACCCCAACTTTATTATCGAACTTTGCTTCTCGTTCTGTTCTGCATTTTTGATTTTCATCCTTCCTTCACTTAATATTCGGTACAGATGTTCCGCGAGAATGATGACAACCGGGAGAATAATAATAACACGATTTTTAGTGTACATGCTGCTGATTTTTGTGCACTGTTCACGAAATTTAAACATTTTCAAGGGGTTCTCCCTCAATAGTTACTGTGATAAAATGAAATCGTTTTCAGTCGACCCTCGAGGCTAGTCTCTGAAGTCGGAGAAGGTTTATAACATTTTGTGACGGACGGTAAAAAATTTGGAGAATTCAGCAAATATATACACCGCGGGGTAATAGACACAGAGAGGAAAAAAAAAGAAGTTCACCGGAGAACGAACGAGGCGAAATAAAATGCTGAAGATAATGTTTCGTCCAAGGGCGAGGTTCAGCGAGTAAGCGCTGTTATTAAACCTAACCCGGGCCGTGTACCCCACGTGTAAACTTGCCGACCAGGCTCTTACGAACCCCTGCGCTCTCTCTTTATTGCTTTATTACTTTCTCCGAGTTCTCCTCCGCGCGCTGTTGCCTACTTCCTCCGGCTCCGGCCCTTCATTATATTGCCCTCTTTCTCCTCTTTCGCCACCGTGAGGACTGGCAGTTTCATTTTTTAGAGTTTGTCCTCGGGATAATTGACCCCGGGATTAGCGACACTCCTCGTACAAGCCACTCTTTCGCTTCGGTTTTGAAGAAATTAATTGCCCGCGAAGTGCTGCTGTCGCGCCTCAAAAATTCATTAAAACCGCTGAACGACAATGTTTTCCTAAAATTGAGCTTCAGGAAAGGAAGTTCACTTCTGTTTCTTACAATCGAGTTGGACAATTTTTATTTTACACAAAACTTTGTAGTCGATTCATTCCATTTACTTAGTCCAGGTGTAAGAGGATTTGAATACATCAAAGCTAAATACTGGAACATGGACAAATGACGACTGTGATAGAAACGAAAACTGAAGAAACTCTTGCTGAATACTGAAGCCGTATTGGTCATTAAGAAATTATTGTTGCCATTAGTTTTTCAATTCCAGGTACCTCGAGTCTAGCCCCGCTAATGAAACTTGTCTCGAACCAACCCCCTCATCGATCATAAGGTGAGAATTCTTCGTCGTCTGCGAAGGACGCTCCTTCGACCACCATCTTGGTGTCCTCTTCACGGCTTAACTCGCGAAGAGGACAAATAAACGAGTTCCCCAGGAACTCCGAGGCTTTCATTTCAAACTTTCTTGTTCGCGGATAGTTCACGCCGGCCTGGCCGGTCTCTCTCCACTCGTCAAGGTCACCACGCCAATTAATGCGATATTTCGCGTGCGCGTCTCTCCGCGGGGAGACATTTCTGTTCGCAAGCGAAGGACATTCTTTTCAGAATTGCCGTGAGAAACAGCCTAATGAGTGCGACCGACTCCTCTCAATTGACAGAATGACTACGGTCAACCTTGAATTCTGACGATTATTTCCTGCCGCTGACAAAATAAACAAGACGAACCTCAGCACCTTCCGCTTCGAAAGTTTTCTTCAATGATCTCCAATTCCGAAACTGAGTTATCACCGGCGATTCTCATTGGTAGAGACCCTTATCAAATATTCTGCGTAGACCCTACGTCCCAAAATTCGTCTGCACAAATTGGTTTAACAACGCAGTGACGGAACACGCGTTGGCAAAAATGAAAATGAAAATGAAATGGTATTAAATGAAAGTCAATCGTAGGTAACCTGAAATGCACGAACATAAAAGTGGAGCTAAATGAAATTAAATGTAGACAGGCAAAATGGCCGACATGTTTTACGAGCAACGTTCGACGATAAAAATGAAGCTCAACTAAAATGAATTAACGTGAAATAGAAATAAGTACGGTCACATAAAACGAGCGTCGGTTCTATTATGGCGGTAGTGATAGATTTACTTGTATCATGCTCAAGTAAAAAACCAATTTTTTTCATCACAAGTACGGGTATTAACATACCTGCAAGTGTTAAAAATAATTCCAGCAATATTAAAACTTAGAACCGTCAGTGTAATGCGTTTTGTGTCTGAAACGGGGAGGATTTTCGTTAAAAAATTTTTGCTGGCTTGCCGGTTCAGTTTTCGCCAGGAAACAAGTGAAGACAGTCTACCATGACACCCGATGGATCGCATCCGCTATTTAAACGAAAACATCGTTTCGGCCATTAATTCGTCGGCTGTCCCAACGTCGGAGACACGTCGCGATCTGTGGACCAGATGTAACAGCTCGGAACCGTTACATCGACGAGGCCTTTCACGCAACACGTGATGATATATTGCACAGGATGCATCATCGTTCCTCCTCGGTCTACCTGCGTCTATCTATCTATCCATCTATCGAGTGCTTGCGGCACGGATCGATCGGGAACCGATGAGCCATGGGTTGCCAAGACGGTCTACAAAAAAATGATTTGACCCTTCGACAAGGGTGAAACCATCCGACGATCGGTTTCCTTCGCTTATACTTCCGTAAACTTCCACCATTTCCATCCTGGGGTTAAGGAGCATTCCACCGCCTCCGAGCGGCTGCCATCTTGGATGTGTCTACATTTATTTTTATCCTCGGCTCGCTTCAATTTTTGCCCGATTTCATTTCGACTGGTTTGAGCTTAATCGTTTGCTTCTGGTTCCAAAAAGATACAACCATTTTGTGTGTAGATCTTTCTTGTTGTATTTTAATTTTCATTCTCACTTTAACATCCATTTTCTATACTCATTTTTGTTTTCTTTTAACTTTTATTCATTTTAGTTTAGCACCATTTTTATTTCGTAACGTTCACTATCTTAAAAAAAAAGGAAAAAAAAACGGACGGTCAATTTGTTTTTCATATTTTTTTTATTTCGCTTTTTTTTATTAATTTTAGTCGAGCATGGCTTTTATCGTTGAACGTCGCTCGTATAACAGGAGGGCCATTTTGCACGTCTGCGTTTATTTCTGTTTTACATTAGCTTCAATTTGTTTTTATTGTTTAATATTTCCCTTGAAAAGAGGTAACACTTATTTCAGCCGAATATATCAATTTCGAGGTTGATTTTAATTCGTGTGCATTTCGGTTTAACTTCGATTAACTTTTAACTGGTACCATTTCATTTTTATCGCTCTTTCCTGTAAAAAGGGTAATCGTCGTTTTATATACCTGCATTTACTTCTATCTTTATCAGGATTTAATTTTTATACACTTTAATTCAACCTCATTTTACTTTTATCGTCCACATTTGCATTTCAAAAAGATTACTTCCATTTTGAGCGTCTACATTTGCCTTTATCCCCGTTTTATTCTAATTTTTATTCATTGTAGCGTGGCTTTGCTTTGCGTTTATAATTCACTATTGCTTTTCAAACAGATGGTTTTAAAAAACGGTACTTTTATCTTTATTATAGTTTAATCCTTATACCCCTACTGTTATGAAACTATTCGAGCGACGCTATGCTCGGCGGGACGTCTGTCATTGCTCACATGCGACACTCGTGTCGCGCGTTTACGTTTACGTTGTTTATCAGAATCCAATTGTTTCTCTTCTAGTGGCGGCTCTCGCGGAAAATTGGCATTATTTCGGTCACGTCTATTCTCTAGAGACATTAGTCCCTTTCCCGTTCTCCCTTAAATCGCATTTGTTCCCGATCGAGGCTTCTCTCACTTTCTCTCTCTTTCTCTCTTTCTTCTGAGTTTCGAAAGTACTCGGTGCAACCTCTGTGTAAATAGTATCGATGGAATTACTCCCGAACTGCACTCGATGGTGCAACTAACGCACAGCTTCTCGGATAACTCCGGTGCCTGCGATCGTAAAGGAAAATAGCGCGATGAAAAATGCGAAGGGAAAGTTCCCAGACATGATTCACGAGTTTATGTGTTCCATCGAACCAGCCCATTGTGCTTCGGAATAAATTTTTCGGAGTGTATCAACTTTTATCGCGACCGGTTCCCGCGATAGAGGTGATATACATACGCATCCATATTTACGCTCCATGAATGCCGATTTAACAGCCACTATTTGCATTTATTGCACATCATCCTAACGCAGTCTCGTCTTATTATAACGAAAAACTAAACATATCCTGCTCTCCTTGGGTTCAGGAAAATTTATAAACGATAGGTCAAAGCTGTGCATTAAGAATAACGTCCGAAAATTCATTTTACACTAATTGTAAGTTCAAGAAGACAACGCATGATTTTCAAGAGAATAATTGTTACTTCTGTATTAAAATCATGTTAGAATTTATCAAGTGTGCTTGGTGAAAAATATTGATTTTCCTTTCATTTAGAGGACTTTAAAGGTTAAAAATTCTATCATTCGACAAACTAGGAGTGTTAAACAATTCGACGGTGCACGGTAAGCGTTTCTCTCTCGGAAATGTGAGAATTCTCGGCGGTTCAATCAACGATTGAAGGCAGCGAGCGTTTCAGTGGGCCGGTAAATATTAATTAGGGTGGCCGGGGTAGGCTGTTATCGGCGAGATGCAGGGGGTCACGTTAACTTGCCACATCGTGGAACTTTGATGTCACGTTTCAATAAGACCACTTAGCCGACGGAAAGAAATTGGTTTCCCGGGATCCCATGGGCCGCCGCCGGAGGAACCAACCGCGGCCTTCGTCAACCGCACAATGGAGAAACTTTTTTAATGGAGGAACTTCGGGACCGACTCGCATCCATACAGAACCAGGATCAAGTAAATTGTCGGGGATTATAACGACACGTGGAGATGCCTCCGAAGTTCCGCCTTCGAAGCTATCTAATACGGGCGACGTTGTATTCTCTTCTTCGACGCTGCTCGTCTTTCGCAGTAGTACCAGTCAACGAATCGTCAGACTTAAATTATATTTCTTATTGGACTCTTTGAGGCAGCGATTCAGGCGGCATTCCGACTCTGTGAGATTGTAGTTGGAGGCTTTTTGAATGCGTACACGGTACAATTATGTCAACGTGTACCTGCACTTCCGAGTGAAAAAATAACGATACAGAAATGTGCAGGAGAAGTGATTAAAATTGATAGATTTTCTGCTGTAGTTACTATTAGTTTGTAATTAACCCTGCCGACCATTCGACTGTTTTGATATCATCATTTTATATCCATCTAAATTATTTGAACAGCGTTGTATCCAATTTTTCCTTCAAAACGGCTTCCTTTATTTTTTTCAGAAAATTCTAAGTAGTACGAGTCAACGAATAGTCGAAGGTAAATTATATTTCGGTATTAAACGCTAAGTAAATTATTCTCGAATGAACCTACAAATTCCGATCACGTAATACATTGAACAAAAGTATTACGAAAGTGAAGAAACACCTCTTCAATCATTGGGAAAAGTTCGAAAGAAATGAAAGCGCTTCTGTTTCATCTAACGAAATAATTTCCTCTCGCAGCGCCGGCAGGAATTCCCAGGCGATCTGTCGTTACCGGTGAAGAAAAACTGAACAAATGCGGGCGGAAAGGTAAGGAGACGTTAACCAGGTTCTGCCGGTGGATGTTCGCCGGCACCGTTAAAACGAAGCTGAATTAAAAAGACCGGCGGCCTTTGTTTCGTGCGGCTAAACGGCGGCTGCGCAACGGTGGAAAACGGCCGGGGAAAAAACAATTACAGCCGTGCAAGGGGGCAACAACGTTATCTCAAAGCGTGGCATTCCGCATTCCGAAAGGGAATCACGAAAGAGGGTCGCTTCCGTGCTTTCACCGGTGACGCGGAAAGACCTCATCATCCCCATTCAGAGTAGTTCATCATTCTCAGTCCGGCGAAAGGGAATTAAAAACAGAAAGCCGGTGACCCGACACTCGTCCAGAAACGGTGCAACACGTGGTAGAGAAGCTTTCGGGGTGGGGGTGAATTATACTCGGCTCCGTGGACTTCAAATTTCGCGGTCAGCGTCACGGGGGAAAAAAAACTGCTGCGACCTAGAGATGCAGATCCTGGAAATTATTTGTCTCCTTCTGCTCCGCTTAATTTTACAATATCAGCTGCCTCGGACCTTGGCACGTGCAAGGAAATTCTTGAAAATATTACACCAGGCAAAATTGCAAAGTGCATTCACAAAAATTGTACCGTTTGAAAATTCATCTGGAAAGACACTTTTATTTGAATTCAGTTTAACTTTATATCACAGTTGTATCTAACATTTCATTGGAAACTGCTTCCTTCAATCTTCACAAAGTTCGAAGTAGCACAAGTCAACGAATAGTAGTTGTAGTTTATTATCGATCCTCTCAGGGTTACAATTTTTTACAACGAATAGTCAGACATACAATAAACACACTTATCAACGATCTTGATCGACGTTTTGCTCTTGTAGGATAATAATTGAAGGCTTTCGGAATGTTTACATGATTCGATTACCGTAAAACGTTTCTACAACAGCGAGTGAAAAAATAATGAAACGAAGACTGTAGATACGGGAAAATCGATAACAATTATCAGCATATGGTATTGTTGCAGTAAATCTGCACGCTTATGTCCGCAGAGGAATGTATGAATGTACGTCCTGGTTACTGTCGTTTCTGAATGAACAGCGTCACGATGATCGTGAACTGTTGTCGCAATCCATTGGTCATTCCAAGAAATACAGAACAACGATTTATCTCGTTAGTTAAAAAATCTTTTGCGTCAACACCACTCACACTTCAAAAAGCTCGTCAACAAACCGTCATTAAAATTTCACGCCTTTCCTTGGAACAAAGAATGAAAAATAACCTGCTGTTCTAATAACAAGAATCGTTTAAAATTTTAAACTGTCCAAAGAACATCAACATTTTTCCGAGAAGCGGTGTAGCAGAGAAACTATTCTGTTGCACACGGGTGGGTCGAGATTTTCGTGAAATCGAAGCCGCTGAATAATTTCCGTCGGCACGGTACGTCACGTTTCGATTATAAGAACCGGGGGAGGGGGGGAGAGGGAGAGAAAGAGAGGGAGAGAGAGGAACGTAGCGATCTCCTCCATCGATTCTATCGTTGAATATTTCACGGCGAGTATACCGGCCACTTTGTTGAATTCTCATCGATCAGCCCCGTCCAGCTGGTATTTAAGGAAACGCGGACTTTAAGAAACATCCAATTAATTATTCAACGGGGAGCAGCCTTTCGACGGACGACACGACGGCGGTACGTACCTAGCTTCCAACGGCTCGCAGCCGGTGCTAGGAAAATAAAATCCGGTGGACGTCGAAGATCGGAGGTGTCGAAGCTTTTCGCATTGAGCTTATTCTTAGAACAACTGTACACCCCGTGTAAACCGGCCTTTCCTCTACGGCAACTATGTCCATTGACGTAGGCACTAATATGGATCCCGTTGTCCACCCATCTGCTCAATAATTGAAACAGAATACGCTCGAGGAAATTGACTGTGATCAGTTATTTTGCGGATTTTTATGGAAAATGTTATAAGTCGATCCTGAGAAATGGGGATCAAATGAAAATGAAACTTTTGCTTCTAATAATTTCAATAAGCTGAGAATAGGGTGATAGCGGTCGTAAATTCCTTTAGTATCTTCAGATTTATTTCCGTAGTCGAATTATAATACACAAGGAAGAATTTGTCTGCGCGTGCTGAAGGGTTAAATAAATATACATGTTTAAGACGGTCTTCTCTGGAAATTTGCTTAATTAAATTAGAAAGAGAAACTAGTTGTGTCAGCTGTAAATTGTTGAAAGTATAGAATACGTTCAAGATTATATTCTCTGATTAATAATTAAATTGAAACAAAAAGGAAGACTGCTTCTGTAAATACTAAGGGGTTGGGAATGCAGAACACGAGGATGGATTCTCTGATTAAATATTTAATTAAAATTCGAAAGGAAGACTGCTTTTGTAATTACTACAGTGTTAAAAGTGGAGAACACCGTTGAAGCACTTCTCTATGATAATTAACTGCATTTATATAAAAATAAAAATCACGTGAATTCCTAGAGGAGTGCGTCTCTTTGCTACTTGTTTGCTCGAAGCAAACTTGTAAAATGATTCATTTATAATTGCCGAATGACAGAATGGGAAGACAGTAACGATCGAACCAAAAATATACCGTTTCTATATCGCAACATAATTTTCTACTTAATGTCGGGGTATAAATAAATTCAATTTATTATATAGGAGGTCAATATCTGCTGAATAATGTATTGTGGCCAGTAGTATAAGGTCATTGGTGAAATCGAACCAGTTCAATAATTACCCGTTATAACTCGCCAATTTTCTGTATTGTTGAAGGCACGATACTCCGAAGAGTTATGGTAACAGGTGTGATACAGGTGAAATTAAAACGTGGCGTTACCAGGTATTTAAGTTTAATGCTCAATAAGTCCGAAGAATGGCGCCGAAGCGAAGAGGATACGAAGTGAATTGTGTCGTTTGTGGTCAGACCGTAATGCACGAGCCGTTATATTTGATGGATGTCGGCGCAGTCGATTGGAGAACGCAGCAGAGCATCCATAAATTCTCGTTGTCGCGGATGCGTCGAGATACCGGCGGCGTTTGCGTTGTAATTTTCAATGTAAAAAGACAGAAGAAAACCCTCGGCAAGTAGATACGTCAGCGTTCGACCGGACAGTGACGAGAAGACACCGAGGCGGTTCGTATCCATTTATGTAAAATATATTGTACCCCGGACACAAATGGAAATTTCGCTCGCTTTCAACCATTATAGGGGCTGTAAAATGCTCAGAAAATAAGGCACCGTAAAAGATAGAAACAAATGTAGCAGTTCCCAATGGGTCAGTGATCCGTGCTGATCTTTCTTCTCCTAAACGCTGCATGTCAAGGCCGGCCTCGTTAGCACGGTTTTTCTACGAGGGGATATCGGCCCGGGGAAATAGATGCGAAATGAAACTGGATTAAACGTGGCGCTCTCTTTCATCAGGATCTCATATATTTGCGATCCGTTCCGAAATGAAATTCCGGTTCGAAAGAAGGGGGTCCGTGATCGATGCGTGAGGCCAACGACGACGGAATGCAGGCGGCGCAGTGGGCGCGGTGTTTTCCGGTCGGCCAGTAGTATATCAGTGGAAGTGTCAGACGCAGCCCGGTTCGGTATCACGGCCGAAACAATGATGTGAGCAGCCGAACAATAATAATGCGCCTCGATCGTGCCCGCACGGCTTCCTATTACTCACGTGAATCGACTAACAATTCCGACGGACGTGCGTCCTTAGCGCCGGCACGTTTTCGTTTAGGGGCTCTGCAATCCTGTGATCGAAATTGCACGATACGGAGGATGATTCTTTGATAAACAAGCCTGATGCACGTGAGAAAGCGTACTCGTGCGGGACTTCGTGTCCGAGTGAACTCGAATCTATTCATAAGTAGAATCGGCAGGCGATGGTCAGACATGACAAGCCTTTTCGGCTTGGAAAGGGAATGGTATTTTTATCAGCATTAACGAACACTTCTGTATCGTTTTCGTCGTAATAAACGGTTAGAAGAAGAAACATATTTTTACTCGAGCTCAGCTTCCCGTAATTCGTGCAGTTAATTTTTGTCTCGCGCAAGGATCCTAATTATACGTGACACGAAGGCCGCCCTTGTGTCCCGGTCGTGATGCGAATTATAAAATCCCTGCTAGGCGCGGCCGACGTTAAAAATGAAGAGGAACGTCCAGCGATCGTCTAAAGCGTTCGCAATACGTCGCTGGTTCGGCGATGCGAGCACCCACACGTGCATGTAAAGCGCGGGGGCACGAGCATAACGTCGGCTGCATCACGTTCCATTACACGCACGCCAGGAAATACTGGGCCAGCTGCACGCTGCATTCCGAGGCATACGTGACACTTGTAGTCCGGCTGCAACGGCCCGCATAAATCGAATAAATCTGCCGTGTCCCGGCGAACGCGCTTACGCCGCTCATTTTTAATGGGCCATTCCGAATTCTTATTTCGCAGGCGTGCGAAACACGCCGCGCACCCCCGGACCCCGTGCAACTTGTTGTTCAACATTCGGCCGACTCCTTGTTGCGCACCGGATTTCCTTCATTTATTTGCGGCAAGAAAGCGCAATCCTTCTTTTCGACACGTTGATTACCACGTTACTCGCACGCCGGTGACGTGAATCGTCGACTAGGTTCGGAAATGCAGTTTTCTTCTTATTTTCTTCACCGCCGTAAATTACTCTACTGCGTAGGCGGATGTGAAAGTTGTAACATTTGTAATATTTATGTTTCCGGTATACAGTAAGCCTTTCATGAAATTAGTGACCACGGAAATGTAATTGGTAGTATTTCCTGCAGTTCTCCGGTTATCAGATATTACAGAAAGGTGCGCGGACATTTTTCAGTGATTGAAATTGTTTTCCAACGTTCCCTGTATCACTGCTCTTAGTAATTAATTGAGAAAGGGAAAGAGAGAGAGAGAGAGAGTCACGTAATTAGAGAAATGATACCGATTTTCTGAAACGATGCTACCCTGTGAGGGAATTATGGAGTCGCACTGCGAAATTCCAAATCAATTTTCAACATTGATTCCGCAACCAGCATTCCGAAGCAGAAATTTAATTATACTTTCCAATTCACTCGTGGCATCATCCTACTGTTCGAGAATTCAGGAACGCGATTCAATAATAAAGATTCCACTGTGCTTATATTTGTTTTGAATTACTAAACAGCGGATTTCACGCGTTCACGATAAAAATGAGTGGGAGAAACTTGAAACAGTATAAACAATAGAAAACTGTACAAATATACAATCGTTGTTCCCAAAAAATTGAAATAATTTGCACAAGAAATAAATTTTTATTCTTCGACTTTCTTGCAAATAAACCTTTTATTTCGAATAAAGAAATATCCAACCACATGATCGAAAATTTTTGTTCAATTTCCTGCGTTCGTGGAGAATTTTGGGAAAAGAAGAATCGGTCAGGACCAATCATGAATACCAAGAAAGAAAAATATCAAATATATACTTAAGTATTCTTATGTCAACTTCATTCTTCAAAGGTTGTACGAAGAGATGAGTTTAGGTGTTCATCAAATTTCCTCGATACTCAACGATTTTCTAACGGACGAGTCGATAGATCGACACGTCACCGAGCCGTGTTTAATTTCCCGAAAAATCTGCAGAGTAAATGGTGTCAAGTTGGAAGCCGTTTGCCACACAACGGATTGTGGGCGGGTCTGGTGCAGCGTCTGGACAGAAACGTTCCCTTTGTCCCGAGTTAAAAATGTTCGAGTCTCGATGGTACCTCTGGAGATCGTTTCCACGGATCTTTTGTCGTCGCGGCGCGCCGCGGCGTCGTTCACGGAGATAATAATCGCGGAGTAACTGCAGCGGCGTGGTGGAAAAAAAAAAAAGATATGAAGATGGTCCGCTGGCCAAGAGATTAAGAAAGTCAGAGAGCCACGTGGATATCTGGAATTACAGTGGAAAGACAGCGGGCTGAAGTTTTGCCGAGATCGCGTCGACTCGGACACACAGAAGATTCGGAATGCACCAACCAGTCGCTGGCAATAAGGTGAAAGTGGAATTGCTCGTCCATCTTGGGACCTGCTATCAGAATAACATCTATCGTTTTACTTCAGCGTGCAATTTAATCCAGTGCTGCAATATTTGTTCCCAGTCCGAGCATTGATCGCGCCATTTGTAAGACTGGTTTTTTTTTTAGTGGTCCTTAATTAAATTTGTGTTGGCTAGACATAAATCGACAGTTATGATCAGATTATAACAAATTCTGAGGGATATTGACGTATATTGGTTTCCTATTTTCCTCTTACTTTCAATAATTAATTTACAGAATCCGCAATTTCGGCATTAAAATTTGATAGAAATTGTACGGTTTGAAAATAAATATTCCAATAATTATTGATAAAGGTCTGTTCATTTTATCGCTTTTTTGGGGGGAAGTAATGAAGGGTGGATAACGGGGATGTATATTGTTAAAACAGTATTTCTTTTCCCCGGCATCGTGAATTATAAAATATATTTGTAAAAAATGATGTGAAAAAAATTGGAATTTGATGAGGCAGAATAAAATATTTTCTATGAAACTCTTGTTCCACATTTACGAACACTGAAAAGAAGCCGAATAAAAATTATACGAGCGTCGTTTCCCCAGAATTTAAAAATCCGTTCAGAAGAGCCGCATAAAGAGTTGATCATTCAGCTAAAACAACCGAGACACCGTCGTTCATTAAAATTAACGAACACACGAGTAACAATTAGACCCGATTCCGAGAACCCGAAAGAAGTAATTCGAAAGAAATCGCGATTAAAGCGAAACTGCGGGGCTTAATCATCCTTTTGTCCCCTTTCTTCGGATCCGAGAGCTTTAAAATTCATTCGGAAAACAATAAAAATAAAAAACCCATTCTCCGTGGGAGCCTTTGTCGCTCATCTCACAGACAGCGTGTGCGGTCCTCACCTTCGCGTCCCACCCCCGTCAAGCGCAACCCCCGTTTCACCCTTCGTTCCCCTCGGATCCGCGGGTGCGTCTGAAAAGTCTTTTATTTCTCCGCAGAACCTGGAATACCGGATTTTCCAGCCATCGCGAAACTGCTCCATTCTCTGCAGCGAAAGCATCGCCACGAGCCTTTCTTCTTCATCTCGGCCGCTTTGGCTTCTTTCCTCTTCTTCTCCTCTCGAGATTTTTTATTTCTGCGCGCGGAGAGCCGTCCTCGAAAATTTGTCCGGCGTAAAATCGCACGTCAAAGTGGCCCCCTTTGACATTTAAGAATGTTAACGCATTGTTTAGTATTATAGCGGATTTGTAGGGCCAATTAAATTACTCTAATTTTGTGGAAATTCCTGGCGAATTCCTTCACGTTGCCGCAATCTATTCGTAATTTGGAATTTTTCATATTTCTGACAGGCATATTGAAACTCACGAGAGTGAATGATAAAGTATCAAACTGCATCGATTGAACCACTTGTGTAGTCAATTTTTAAACATACATCTGAGTCACACGGTATATTCTACTGATGTTTCTGAAGGATTAACCATTAACAGAAAATTGTTATACTACTATTCAAAATATTTGTTAGATTATTAAATTTGTATTCGACCACTTACCAAACATTCAAGTATTGTATGTATAAAATAAAATGGAAATAGTTTAGGTCGAGAGAAAAATTTAGGATTAAAACAGCCGCGCGTGCAGAGGGTTAATTAGGGGTTGCTAGAGAACAAGTACATCTCCATTCACCTCGACCCAGAAATTTCTTCGTCAGTATTTCGACGGCTCCTTGAACCGAACGAAAATCGTTGATGTTTTCTGGAATGCTACGGAGCATTTTATGTGGTCTTCATTTGTCTACGAAATTTCGTTGTTCGTTTTCTTCGGCAATCTGGTGTTCCAAAAATTGCAGGTCGCAGGGCCCCTTGAGGGGTTTCTAGGATACAACACTGTCCCCGGCTTCCATTAGCAGGAGGAGGTCCACCGGTGTCACGAGTTAGTTTCCGCGAAATTCTAATGAGCCGCGGTGTATTACCGGGCCTGGTCTAATGCATCACCCAGGCTCTCTGCTGTTTATTATGCGCCCCGTGGCTCGCCTGCAGTTTCGGTAATAGACCCGGCACAGATTTTATCGGCAAGTAATTCCAACCGACACGAGGACGCCGGGATATTGTTCCTGTGTCACCGTGGATCACTGGATGGGAAAACTTTCGCGGAAACGACGGTGAATAAACGCTCCCGAAAAGACAACGACACGCTCAAATGAACTCGTTGGTTATGAAGAAAGCCAGATTTTCGAACGTTGAGTTTGATTAGGAATGTGGGTAAGCGCTAAGTTGAGAATTATTCACTTCTCCCATTATTTAAGACTTTGATACATTATCTACACAAATGCCTCGGATGAGCTTTACTTCAGGAAAACAGAAAATTTTAACGTTTTCTTATGTAATCCAGTACATTTTGGAGAGACAATGCCGAGAATCAAAGTTTTAATCCTAGGAGATCAGTAGTTCAAAAGTTATGCGTGTGTAAAGATGTGTGTTTTCAGCGTTCAGCGTACAGCTAAGGGCGCCGCCATGTTGGCACTCACTTAGATATCGTCCAATGAGCGTAGTCACGAGAAGGTGGGTCGTTAGGCCAGCTTGTCTACACCGCGTGCATGTGCTGCCACCTAGCGACTCCCCTCGTTAGACGACGCGCGTCGCCGAGTACTTTCCAACATGGCGGCGCCCTTACCTATCAAGAACGCCTCAAGTCGCTCAACTTTAAACACGCATAACTTTTTAATCAGTGAATTTCTAATATTAAAACTTGGATTTTCGGCATTTTCTCGCCAAAATTTACAGGATTACACCAAAAAAGTAAAAATTTCTGGTTTCCTGAGGTAAAGTAAAACCAAAAAGTAGTCAAATAAGAATTGTCTGAATTGTAAGAAGTAGGGAGCAGGTAGAAAGCTATTTCGAAAACAGCTATCGCGTATTTTAAGGTACGTGTACCATTGTGCAGAAGGTTTCGTAGACAAAAGGCTTTAGCCGTCGATTAAAACTAGCGAAGGAAAGCGCTTAAAAGCAGCAGTCCGTGAAATCGTCGATATAAAGATGTTATCGGTTCTCCTGGTGGCGATAAATTTTTCTCTCAGGCGAACCTTAGATAAATGGACTGCGCGGACGAGTCAGAAATGGTTCCCGATTGTCCGCGGAAGAGCGGGCGAAAACGATCGCGGCCGAAACCGAAAGCGAGCCGTGATTGGCGGAGAATTAATCGCGTTTTATCTCGCCAAGTGTCTGGCTCTCTGCGCTTGTCGTATATCGAGGGCGAACGCGACAAGGACAAAGCGCCGCGGGACCCCTTTGTCCCACGGTTTTGGAAATTAATTAGGAGCGGCGCGCGTTCAGGGACACCCGAGAAAATTTCGTTTTGATAAATTGGCTCGCCGGGGAGGCGGTGAACATTCGCTGGAAAATTTACAAGATTAACGGTTCAACCAAAAACAATCGCACGAATTTATTAATCTCTGCATCCTGGAGAATATTTACGATTTTGTAGTGTCAAGTGGATCCACGACACGGATAGCACAACTGAATTTCCGTGATAAACGTTCAAGTTGAAAAATCGTCGGTCAAACCGGTGTGAATTTTTTGAACGCACGTTTTCCGTCCCGTCGTCGAAAAACTCGATTTGCCAATGGACCGTTCAGTTTTAATAATATATCTGCAAGGCAGGATAAAAAGGTTTGAACATCGCAGCGGCGCGGCGACGCGGACAGAAAATACCGATAGACCGGCGAACGTTATTAACATTGTAGGACATTCGATTGGACCGATTAAAAAGTCCATAAAGCGCGCGCTGATGTCCAGTTTTCAGGCGGAGCTTGTCGAAAACCCGGCGAAAAATCGCCCGCACCGTGAAACGGCTGCGTTCACGCTGCTCATTCGAGCCGACGTCAGCCGTCCGTGAAATTTTGTTTCGCGACCGGGTCGTCGATCAAAATTAACTACGCCATTAAGTCGCGAAACGGCGTCCATTACGATCGAGACAAACGGAACGGATACGAGTGTTAATTGCTGGATCACTGTGTTTTTCGAGCGGCACTTCGGCAGATCAGCGATTTTGATCGCTGGATTGCGGCTTTCTATGCAAAACAGATATTTTCTACATTTGCTACAAGTAGATTTTATGCATTTTTTCTGCGGATTTTATGCATTTATGACAAAAATGGGCACGCACAATTTAAACCAGTGGAAATATTAAAAAGATTCGATAACGTCAGTCTATTCGCTTCACCTTAATATATTTTATTTTTTAATGTAAAAATTTGTTATTTTTCATGCTATTCAATTCTTTCACCCTTTACGCACTCTGACAAATTGCAGTTACTCATGTTGATCATAAATGAAAAACATGAATAAAAACAAGGTCGTATCGTGGCGAAAGATGTACGAGCACGATATCCGCGAGCTTAAGTCCGACGCAGTCGGGTGGAATATTAATTACAAGTACTCGTGCGAATTAACACGGACAATCGATCAATTTCGACGATCTCCGACATCGGTTGATCCTTCGCGAGCCCTGACCCAAGCTTGTTTACCTATCGATCCGATGACAAGGCAGAAAATCCTGCCTGCGCGAGAGACTGATAACAAGGTGTCAATCTTCGGATTCAGTGGAAATTCAGTACGAACAGTACTACAGTTCGTTCGCTTCGATAATTAGTGGACTGTGGATTTCTGTGCGAAACAAAAATTTCTTCCATAACATGTTCTCGAATTCTTTTAATCTTTCTACTGTTTCAAATTTCAAATACTCATTTTCACTCTAATAATTATACAGAATAGTGGACCACTTAGTCTAAACGAATGTTCTCTTGTGGTGGCCAGTTTCAAGAATTGTTATTTTATTTTGATTGCTGGTGAGCGTTGAACACTTTGTACCAATCTTTAATTTCGATTAACGAAAAATTTAGTTTTCCAGTCTCTGCCGAAAATCGTCTCGGACTTCGTCGAAACGGAGTTGGCGGTCTTATTTCATCAAAAATATCCCCTAACCGGAAGAAGTTCCGACAAGTATGTTAAGATTCCTGCGAAGTTTCTCGAGGACTTCCGGTTTACGGCGCGCACCTAACGCGTCCGACGATCTGAGACGTGTTCCAAATTCCATCGGCGTTCCTCCTCTCGAGGAGGCGAACTATAACTTTGATTTTTCGAAACAGGAAATTACAGAAAGAAACACCATAAAAACACTTGTTCGATCGCTGCGAAATTTCGCGAACGTGCACCAAGCACCGGCGAATTCGCGAACCGAAGATAAATTTGACGTCGAGGTTGCGAAACGGAGCTCGTAACTGCGCAACCTTTTGGGAGCGTTCTGGCCGCGAGGTGCATCGTAATTTATCGAGTGCAGGTAACTGGCGAACGGTTTTTCGAAAATCGAGGTGCTCGGTAAAATGGTTTTTGCTCGGCGAGCAGAATTCCGCGTGTAAATGTCGCGAATAGTCTGTTTCCGGCGGACGAAATGGTAATCTGCGACACGCGGTCATTTTGATATTGCCGTTCGAAAGACGCAACGGCGAGACGTTGCTCGCGCAGCTGGATTCCCATTCCCAAATGAATTCGTTTAACTTTGACATTTATTTGCGAAATGCACTTTGAGAGATAATGCTTATGGAAATGAGAAATTGTGGACTGCGTCTCTCATCTCCGAGTCGTTTGATTCGTGAACCGGCGATTTGCAAGCTGACATTATGCGAGAATGCTAAACTCTAAAGTGGAATCCGGAGCATCTGAATGATGCAATTTTTTCCAAAAATTTGGTTTACGCGGGAATATATTGTCGGGAGAGTTATCGTTCGAGAGTAATGAATTCTACATGGAATTTGATTCACTTTCTGCGGAAAAATTTCGCAAAAATGCAAAATTCTGCAATTTAAAGTGGCCCGAGTGATTTATAAAAAAAGAAAAACAGGTATTCGTGTAGAAATATTTTTGTAAAAAGAGCATTTTATTCGACAGAAAAATTGAGTGAGAAAGAGGATTTAAAAATTAGTTGAGAAAGTAATATAAATTTTCCGACGAGCTTGGCCCTGAATCAAATATAATAGAAACTACCTAGACCTTGTAGTTAATTTCAAATTTGTTCAAATACTGCCATATTAGACTGCCACAAAGAGACATGTGAATGGATATGAGGGATTAGAATCGCTGGTGAATCGAATTCAGCCTAAACAATTATAGGAATCTGATAGTTTCGAAGTGGGTTGAAAATTCAGTGGCGAACTACAGTTGAAACTTCCAAGGGAACTTCCGGCGAGCCTTTACGAGGGAACTTTTACGACAGCCAATCTATTTAATAGAGCGACAGGTGATACGTACAATCAATATCGAACTGCAGAAAAATATTGCACTCCTTACGGTGATAGTGCGATCTCAGTATTCCCTCGACTGGACCATGCGAACACGCTTTTTACGAAAATGTGTGATACGTAGATTGCAAAAACTTCAAACTGAGTCCCGAGTTTATTGTTGCACGATTCGTGTTAACGCAACGATAAATGTAAATATTAATAATTTTTCAAAAACCCAATATACCGTCGGGAGCCAACGTATGTACATTTTTCTCAGATTTCGAGAAGCTCGGGTTCCCCTGGCCCATGTGACCTTGAATATGTTTCGTAATTAGTTGCGCAGACGTACCGGCATGCTCTGCCGACGGAGAACGGCGACACACCTGTCCGTGTTCCTCGCCGATTGCGAGATTTAATGCCACGCTTGCTCGCGCGCGTTCCCTTTGTTGCCCGCAGTTTTCCGGGCGCTTTGAATCGCGGATTTACGAGCCGGAATTTTTATTCCGCGAGGACATCGTAAAGTTCCAACCCCGAGCGACGAGGGATTGCTTTCCCGCGTGCTCCTCGGCTAGTTCGACGATGACCGAAGACGGATTCATCCCTGACTCGCCTAACGCGAGCCTAACTCGCGAGTCCCCCGCAATTTAGTGGACCCATTCTCTCCCGGCACGAGAAAAAGCTCCCTCGCGAATAGCATCATTTTTATCGTTCGCGTTTTGCGATTGTTTAACGCTCTGGAAAGGCGTTGCTTGCTTCCCGAGGCGGTAACAGCGAAATTAGGGCGACCCAGATACGAATTCGGGGAATTAGTTTGTAACGCAATTACTGGTCGCGAATATGGAAGCGACTGACAGTTTCATTTGAAACCTTTCGTGGTCTTAGGCTACTTTGTAACGCTGGAATTGGTATACTCGATCACGAGAAATATTTTGCACTGTTTTCAGAGACGTTTAAATTTCATTTTTTGAGACAAAACGTGTCCTGAATTTCTCATCTACCATAAAAACCAGAAAGAAAATTGTGGAAATTAAATGAGAAGGCGCGGAAACTTCAGATGGCCTCGTTCTTCTAACTATAGCACACTTTCGTATATTTCGTTGACAAACGGTCAAACGTGGGACGAGACAATTTTGATTTATCACGTACCAACTTTTGTTTTGAGTCTTCGAACTCTATTTTCTAATCGCCTAATGGAACTTTCCTGGGACCTAATTGAAAGAATAGCGACACGAAATTTTGTAGAAAATGTACTGTCTGGGTAGACGGAAATATCAAGAAATATTTGTTCTGTCTATTACTCATTAATGTAATGGACCTGCTGGGCAAGAATGTACGAAATATATGCGAGGCTAAAAAAACTGTCTCAAAAGACGAATCGCAGCAACAACTCTATATGTCATAGTTCTTACATGTTCTGACGGACGCAATTTCTTAAAACAGTGGAACATCCGTTATTCAACGTAATCAGGTGTCGATCGATGTTCAGCAAATTATTATTATTATACAGCAAATCGTGTCACACGTCACGTTAGATTGAACTTTGTAATTGCAACTGATTCTACTAAAATAAAATAGGAAAAGCTATGCATCGCGAGAGAACAATCTTTGATTCGATTTATTCGACAACAATGTTTGCAGACAGATCGAGCTCGCGATGTATATAACAATTTAATCACAGTAAAGTTATAATGTACTCGCGTTGAATATGGACAACGTTGGCTATATAAACCACTTGGTTCAAAGCAACAAATAAATAAATAAAATAAATAAATATGGACAACGTTGGATTGAACGGTAAAGCAAAAATGTGTGTGACAAGCATACGTTCGATCTTCCCGAATCCGAACGCAAAAATATCGCAGATAGGTCGATATTAATTTACGATAATTTACGATAATTTACGACATTAGCCGACGAATCTACGTGAAAGAACATTTCCAGCCGGAGAAATTTCGGTTCAGGGGATCGGTTTTACATCGAGCGGCGGGGGCGGAGCCAATCGATGGGGAGAAAAAATCGTTTTGCAAAAATTGTCTTACCTTTCGACGTCGGGCTGACTCGTTCCCACGAAACTTTAATAAAGAACGAACGTGAACGCAAAATTTTATCGGCGCTCCTTTCGATATATCGGTCGTTCGAGAATGCAGGTCATGGTTGGGCGAGAGAAATAAGTTGCTGGACTGGCGGCAATACTTCATAGCATGGTTGGTGAACAGTGGGTGAGATAGAGGAGGCATACCCTATAGGTCAGTGACGCTAACTACGTTTGCCGGGGACATAACCGCACGTACGCACGATAAAATGCATGCTGCATTTGTATTGCAGGTACGTGTGCCGGTGGGTGAGGTCGAAACCGCGATATCATCTCGAAACGATCTTCCTCCGCGAAGAACTTTAAAGTAGATCGATGTCTGCCTATTAGTCTCCGAGAACCTTCTCATTAGCACACGCCCACGTACCTCTAACCGAGCCCCGAAAACTTGTTGAACAAAGCCCCCGGTTTTCGCCCGGGAAAAATAGCGTTTCATTTTTCAATCACCCCATCCCCTTATCCGGTAACTGAGATTTTATTATTGAAACGCGTTAGCGCCGCGTGTGATTTATCGCGACTTTGATACTTTCGACGAGAAAATTCGGCACGTGGAATTTACGACAGTGGTATTACGTTTGTACAGAAATTGATCTTAGCAATATGTGCGAGAAGAAATATCGATGGAAACGATAGACTAAATTTCCGGAAAAATTGTATGAATTGTGCAACACTTGTCTAGCAAAATACAAATAGAAAAATACAAATTTATTAATTAATTTTTTTCATACAAATTTTAAAAATATCGCAGGTACCCACAATCTGATTTAAATCGAAATGTTCGTTTGAAAAATCAGGAGAATTAATGCACAAATCTAATTTAAACTTCTAACTATATCTTTCCGTAATTCATTTCAGTTTTTGTGGCTTCTCTGAGAATTTATTTACCGTCCCAAATTATTATATTTGACTGGTAGATGGACATCGTTCTATGTAGTAACAAATTTGATCTGCATTTTATTAAGGGATTAATAGAATGTTCCGTGACAGAACTGAAGATCGATTTTTTAAAATTCGTCGAGAGGAAACGAGTGGATGTAAGTGCACCGTTGATTCCGACCCACTACAAATGTTTTCTTTTGGAACTTTTTTAGATTTACTTAATGTTCGATGGTTTTAATCATGACTTCAGACCGGATTAGTGTAACAGAATGGTAAAACAAAGACATAAATTATTAGAATCTGAATGAATTGAAATATCTGTCGATTGATTTCGATGAAAATTGATTTCTGAGTCTATTGTTTTCTGAATCTATGTAGTGAGATACAAACCTTGTTTTCAGTATTTATGAAAAAATGTAGAATGAAAGTTGGAATGAAATTAAAATTGAAATCAGGTCAGCTGTAAGATAAAGATAAATCGATTAAAAATGAACGGAACTAATTTTCTAATTTTCTGTCAGTTAAAACATGTAAGCATTTCTATATTGTATTACTAAACAGACTAAAACAAAAAGGAGTCAATAAATCTAAGGAACTATCTTTAACTCACTATTTAATTATTTCATGCTTGAAACATTTAGTATCTTCTTCTTTTCTTATTCCCCTTCAGAACTGGATAAATTTATACATTTTGTGTACTGCAAAAATATAAATTAAAAATTTAATCGATCCTCAAACGAGGAGAATTTATATTGTTAGCCAAAAGTGTGAGACTAGGATTTTCTATTAAGAACAAATCGTTTCCAACTTGCACAGTGTAGTAAACTCATACTTTCCTAATCATTTTTCTAACCTAACAACGAACCGAGTCTCAGACTTCTATCCGGTCAGACAACAAAAACCAACGATCAAAGTTCCAATAGATCATAGGAGCTAATGACATTCCCACAAAATTATCAAAATTGTAAAATATAAAATAAACAAATTCAAGGTCCTCTCAACTAATAATAAACCCAGTCTCAGACTTCCAGACAACAAAAACTAAAAATCAAAGTTCCAAAAGATCATACAGCAGACTGGATAGTCCGGCTCGTGCGTCGGTGTGTAAGTTGCAATAAAGAACAAAGGCACAGTATAATACCGTGTGCGGATGTGTTGGCAACAAGGTAAGTATACAGGGTGTCCCAAAAATGTTGTACCTTCCGCGGGTGATTCCTGAAGTAATTTGAAGCAACTTTTTCCTTTACAAAAATGTTCTCCGTGGCTCTATTAAGGAGATATTCGCGAGAAACACGGGCCAATCAGAGCGGAGCTACAGCGGGCCCACTGATCGCGACGTTGCCATTGGCCGAGCCGGAATCCTTCTCGCTCTGATTGGTCCGAGTTTTTCGCGAATAACTCGTTAACAAAGCCCCGGAGGACATTTCGGCAAAGGAAAAAGTTGCTTCGACTGACCCGAGGAACCAGCCCTTTGGAGGAAGTACAATATTTTTCGATTACCCTGTATAATATATTATATATATATATAATACATTCGACACAGGCAATGTTATGGGAATTGAATCTATTGCCCACCGTCTTGACGTAGCTGACGGTCTCGGCGGTCGCCTCGGTGAGGGCCCTTCGCAGCCTTGATCGTCGGACCTGCGACAGCGTACGTGGACAGAGAACGACGCCCTGTGCGCCCTGCGCGCCGGAACCAGACCCAGAACCGGAAACCATGGCCATAGGCGGCGGAGGCGTCGTCGGCATTGTCGTCGACGACGATTTGCACCACCACGGGAACTGGGCGTGTTTTTATCACGTTGTTAGTCGTTGTTAGCACAACAGAAAGACTCTTTTTCATAGGCACAACAGTGACAGTGGTGGTGGTGGTGACGGTGGTGTGACGGTGGTAGTGGTAGTGGTGGCTGGTGGTTTGGTGGTGGTGATGGTTTGCGGTTGTTACAGGTGCAGTGGCTCATACGAGTGACAAAAGACAATACGCTCAACTGTGGATCACATGTGAGAAGAGACAGGGTATACACCCGCCGCACGACCCGTCGAAGCTGGTCGATACCTCGCGAACACGAACGTGTGGACTGCGTCTAATTCTGAATGGACGGGGAAACCAGGATCTGCGAGTTGGTGTCTCTCTGTAACGACCATGAGTGGGGGAAGATCGTCCGGTGAGAGGGCTCCCGATTTTTCTGCAACTTTTCAAGCCACTTAGGAATGTCTTTCCTCCCTTGTATCAGTGTATCGATGCTGTGTAATTACTTCAATCCTTCTACCACCCCTCGGACACATCCAGATGAAATTTTCACATGTGAAAAATTGAAAAGAAATTGTTCCATACAACAGCGACCACAAGAGATACAGCTACCACCCCGTTTGAAGTTATTAAATTTTATTACACCGGCGTCTTAGAAATTACTGTCGGGTTTACTACTAGTTAGTCTTATTAAGAAATTAGTTGTTCGAAATGAATGGGGAGGAATGCAGTGCTCGTAAAGCGAGCGCGGGCGTCTGCACCAAGTTTGTTGAAAATTTTACGATTGCAATGAAACTTTACAACTTGTCCCATGATCGATGGTGAAGTTCTTTAACGTTTTATAATGGAGGGCGTCCGTTGAATTCGATCGATCGGGAGAAGAAAAATCGTTTGCCGTCGGACGATGGAAGTAAATGAAATTGAGTGGTCGGGGGAGTTCGAGTGGCTTTGTCGGAGTACCATTCAGAGTTAGACACACGCTCCATCGAGGTGTCAACACTATCGTCTTCCGAAGTATTGACAGTCTGAAAACCGCTTGACGACTCGTGGCAGTGGCGACTTACTCGCCGACTGTTCGTTGTGACGGATAACTGTCCCGAACGTGGTCCAGAAATTAGACAATTCGATACATTATATTCTAGCACGAGAAACATAAATTTTATTCAAATAAGAACCCCTTGTCTATCATTGTTCGACGCTACAATCATTACTGTGATCACTGTCCTGAACAATTCTCTAGTGGAAAAAGAAAATCTATATGAATTGTATACGTCTACAGTTACTTCGTTGCTTTAACATTGATGACCGAAAAATGAAATTTCATTCGTATTTAGTAGACGATGTTCAAAATCTTCGTCAAGATTTAATAAATTCTTGTCAAGAACGTCTAGAAAAGTATGACACCGTGAAGGGATCACTCGAGAATTTAAAACTGCATAATGTCGGATACAATAAAATAATCAAGGAATACATTTCATCGACTTCTGTCTTTCACGATCGAGTTGGAGAATTTTTATTTTGCACAAAGATCCGGTCAGTCCGGTAATTGGAAGACAAGGGGTTAAACCGGGTTTTCCCAAGCCTAATTACTGCCATCCGAAGACCACGCAGGTGCTCTCCAAGGGAAAGCCTTGGGAGAACTTATTCTGCAATTGAAAAGTGTGACAACGGAACGAAAGTAAAAGAGAAGATGAAGTAGACGCAGCGACAGTACCGAGGAACGAGAGAGTGTCCATTCGGAAGAGGAGCCGAAGAAGAAAAAGAAGGTCGAAGTGCTAGCAAACGTTACACGTCCCAGCGGCCACTCGATCATCGGTGCCGTCCCCGTAACGAGCAGCTGACGAGTAAGTCAAGGCCGGGCAGTTTCCATCGAATCACCTTGTACGATCATCCGAAACCCCGGGCCGTACGGGCAGAGATAGACAGACGAACAGACGAACAGACGGACGGACAGATAGACAGAGACAGCGGCGGAGAGAATGTTCATAGAGAGAAAGCGGGCGCGCGGCGGTGTGTGTGTGTGTGTGTGCTAGTCCGGACGCGTGATCGTTTCGCTATCGATTCCGCCTCGTCCCTCGTCAATCCTTCTCTAGGCCTGTCTTTCTTTACTCTTCGATCGCGCGGGATTGGACAAAGAGATAGAGAGTGAGCGAGTGAGAGAGAAAGAGAGAGGGGTGTTAGCAACGTTGGCGGTGGTAGTGGTTGGCGGCAGGGATGGGGCGAGTGTGTATGTGTGTGTGAGAGAAAGAGAGAGATAGAGAGAGAATAGTGAACGAAGGCTCGACAAGCGTGGAACTCAATGATCCTCTATTATCTAAAGCTGACCACTACTAGTTCAGCGCTACCGCTAGACTAAGGACACGCTTCGGAACTAAAGATTTCTCGGGGGTTCACTTTCCGCTATGCAGGGCGGGGCCAACGGGGGGCGTTTGGGGGGGGTGGCGGTGGCGGCGTGTGCTGGTTGTAGCTGTGGGTGAAGTGGGGGTGGTTCTACAATCGAATGGGCAAGCTCCCTTGCTTCCGGGGTGAGGTGAATCCTGGCCCAGCCGCCGGATTAACGATGCTAAAAGAACGCTAATGGATGAAGAGAGCGGTACGACGGCCGATCTACTACGCGACTACGTGTTCACCTAGGGTGAACCGAGGACGAGCGAACCTCTGCGTTCCTCCGGGAAAGGGTGGATGACTTCGCGGACCGACTGAGACGATCGCCTGGGGCATGCGGTTATGCTCGAGCTGCGATTAACCATTGCACTGGCGCGCACGGTGTTTCGAGGGGTTAGCTCGACGATACTATATTTCCTTGTTTCCCGACTCTTTCTTCGTGGTCTTTCCGACCGAAATTCGGAATTCTGTCCGGTGGAGAATATTTTCGTTGTACAGGGTAGTCAGCGGTGATTAATTAATTAGTCGAAAATGTAGAATAAAGCTTGTTTACACGAGGCTTTATTATCGAGAAAATCGAGTTTGAAAATTTAGAGGACACACTTGTTCGATAGGATCGACGCGTCTGCCCGATATCTACTCGATCTACTTGCAAATGCTCGGCACGGGAATTTGACGGTTTTACAAAGTCGATTTTCTCGGAAACGAAGCCTAATGTGGATAAATTTTATTGTATATTTCTCAAGTATTTTTTTTTTAGTTGAATCATCCCCTCTCCGGCTGTACTACCAGTTACTGACTACCCTGTATAGGGCCATTTTCATTTTTCCCGTATGAAATAATTAGACTGCGGATCTTTATGCGAAATAAACATGTTCTGCTGTCGATTCTGGGGAGCAGAAGCTAGATAAAAATTTATTTCACATTGAAAACAACGTGACAATGTTCTTAGATGCTTTACCCTTCTATAATTCACCCAGCCAATTTCTTCATAAATTCATAAAAATTCGCAGTCCAGAAATAATATATGAATGTATATAGAGTGAGATCAAACGTCTGAGATTAAACAATTATTCGGTATTTAGACAGTCAAGAATCAGAGTTTGAGTCAGCTCAGAGTTCGAGTTTCGTCCAGCTAGCGTGTTCTGTTCGAGACACTGCGCGACGTGTGCGAAGCGTAGAAATATATTCTACCGTTTTGCGATCTGTTCACGAAGAGGCACTCTTCGCGGTGATTGCCCATGACTATGAAATATATTGTCAAGTTGTATCTTATTCCAAGATCATCTAAATCAGAGCTGTGTACCTCCTCGCAAACGGTTACTGTATAATGAAACTGTCTACGTTGAAGCAGCGAGCACAGCAACGCTTACTAAATGATGCTGCAGCGATGCAAGCGTCGTGGACCGAACACCATTAGCTCGTGTAATGCAAAATGTCAGGTGACAAAGAAAATTTGTAACTTGATCGTTCCGATGATTCTTCTGAAAGAATACGATCTTGTCTTTGTACCGCTTCAAAGTTGACACAATTACCCATCGATTACCTGTCTAGAGACGTACAACCTCTTAGCATTCAATCAAAAATCGTCCAAACGATCGAATTAAAAATTAAATAGGAAATCAGACATCCCGGATTACACGAACCAATACTTTCTCTTCGCTAATGTCGCCGTTCTCGTCATCGATTCATAATCGTATTAACGATGGATGTACAGGAATCGACCCTTTGCGGACGAGGACACTTTCTACTTCGTTCTTCTAGCAAGGAATGATCTCGAATCGGGAAATTCGAAAAATCATAAAACTTTGGAGGCATTTAATCATTTTTCTTCCAGGGGGTGAAATTGACCATTGAAAATTCGGCTGTTTCTCAATTTTGGATTATAACTAGACAGCGAATTTTATACATTCGCAACAGAAATGAGTAGGTGTGATTTAAAACTGTAAACAGTTTATTGTTATTTATTTAAGCAAAATTCTTATTTTGCTTAAAGATTTTAATGGGCATTTAAAAAAAACCTGGTGAAACACCTATCAATTCTTTATACAACTAGAAAAAAAATCTAAATTTTCAAGGATAAATTTAAAAGGACTTTCGGCAGCACGAAAAATCACATATTCCGAGAGTTGCATAATTTTCGAAACTTCCAGGTGCGGGAATATACCTTGTAAGTGGGAAAACGCGTAATAAACATTCGTTAGACAATATTTGTGAATGGTGAATGTTGTTTTCCGCGTGTCGGCACGCGTCCGCAAAGGGCCGAAAAGCAAATGAAACCGCACTACAGGCGCCGCTTCGCTACCGCAGCAATAATTATAGCTTCGCTATACAGCAAAGCAATATTCCTAAGCAACCACTCTGATCGACGCTCCTCTATCGCAGCTCCAGCATGTCAAGTGAACCGCGACTCGCGAGCGTTTTCTCAAAGAACGATTTCTTCGCCCGGCGAAAGGAAACGTGAGTCCGCGAAGATTCGTATCGTGTCTGACATTTTGTCGTTCCGATAACGGAAACGGATCCGCGGCCTAATCTAGCGGGTAGGGGGGGGGCGGAGGGGCCCAAGCTTGTTAGCGTGCCGGCTGAAGCGGATCTGCTAGTTAAGCCGATCCGCTTGCCAGCCAGAGATAGCTTAATGATCGACGCTCAGCCTCGCGACCTAGGAGCCCCGCCACTATTTACTAGCGGGATTTAGCGGCTGCCAGCTCTCTCCCGCCGATTGTTCGATCAGCCGCGGAAGAAACACGCCGTGGATTCGCTTGCGAGCTTGCGGAAAGCCTCCGGGGAGACGTCGATGGAATACTTGCACGATCTCACCGGCGACGTTTCGCAAACGCCGTCGGAGTCTAGCGGATAGTCGGACTACTCGTTGTCTGCCCTCGGTGCCATTAGGCTCGAGAGAAGCTGCGGGTGTCTAGCGGAGGAAGTCCTCAGCAGCGTTCCGAATCTATTTGTTCGCGGGATAATTCGTTTCCGTTTAGAAAACCGTCTTCGAAAGGTGCAGTCCTCTAGCTTCTCTACTAATACGCAAAAACGTCAGAACGAAAAATTCGTATACTTCGAACGCGTGTTTCTGGATTACTGTAGGAGATATCCGAGCGAAATAAAGTGGAAAATGTGGGCACAGGTTTGGTCTATACTGCACATTTTTACCGAAATTTTTGACTTTACATTGCGAGCTGAAGAAATTATTTATTACAGGTGGCGAAGGATCGAGACTCCTCGAGAGGTGTCTACCGTATTTCTTAAGTGTTGCTTGTAGAAATATTTTAATGATATAAATAGTGATACAAGTTCTAATTTATAATACCAAGCGAGGTAGCATTGCGAGGAGATTGCAAGAGTAACAAGAGCAACAAGAGTTTGTCTCTAGAAAAAATTCCAGATCGTGGCAATCGGGATTTCTCTAAAAATAGAAGTGCCGGCCCATTGGTGCTCAGAACTTTTCGCTGGATCCAATGAAAGTTCGAAGACGCAGCGAAAGTTCGGCGAATCTTGTATGTTGCATTGTTTGAAGGAGAGAGAGAGAGAGGAGAGTAGAAACACGGAGCAGCGCGAGATATTCGTCCCCGAGTAAGATTCCTCGGCGAGAGATTGCAAAGACGCAGCCGGGATCCGAGATTTCGATAATGGCACGGCCACTGTATCCGGCGAATTTGCAAAATTGCCGGCTCTCCTTATAGAGCGACTCCGCGGAAGAGGCACGGACCCGGTTCTAACGAGAAATTCATTCAAACGAGGACCGTAAGTTTCCGCGGATTTCCATTGTTAACTTAACTTTAGAGGCCGGGGCCGTCTCTAGTCGCGCGGGGGCGTCGGATTGTTTCGCCAGTTACAGATTGGTTAGGCGACTGTAATTGAATCGCGCTGTTCATGTGCCTGTTCGATCCTTATGGATGGCGGGTCTCGTGTAGGATCGTTTGCTTACTTTCAAACTTTGCTCCGGATTTTGCGAGACAAGAATTGTCTGCGTCGCTTACGATGAACAGCAACCAGAAATTTCTTCCCTCCTTTAATTATCTTGATAAAGTGGGGCTGAGAACCGAATCATTCTATTTTGAATAAATATAACTTAGCGAAGCTTTTATGCATTCATGGTTATGCAGACATGGATTAAAAGAGTTTAAGAGTTTGAGAGTTTAAGTCAATGTACCGCTCTCAGCTTATCAAAATTACTATAGGAATAAAGGAGTTTTACAAAAAACTCTGCCGTCCGTTAATTAAGCATCGGAAAAAACAACAAACTTATCAACTTCAAATATTTGGACTGAAGTTTGCCTAGTTCGTCAGGAATTGATGTCAGGAAAAACTACCATAATCTAACTCGGGCCCTTCTGGATTCCCGACGATCGAACTGTCCCAAACTCTCGAGACAAACGATACAATTCCGGGAACAATCCGCCAACTATAATCTCCAAAATTTGCCGGATCGACTCCGACCCGAGAACAATCGTCCGAAGATAAAGCATAATCGCCTCGCGTAGCTCATGACAGAGTCTTCAAGATGAAGAATCGCACGGTTCAGCGTGAGTTCGCCGAGAGGGTGCCGGTCGACGAATTACTCATAAGATATACAGGGGAGTGAATCGTTTCGGCTGTAAACGATCCAACTTTTTCTCTCCCCCTCCCGCGATTAGAAGTCGGGCGATCGTAGATCGAGGGTGCTGGAATGATGGCGGTTGGCGCGATTAGTTCACCTTTTTGCCTTTGCCTGATAATCCTGCGTAATCGGGGCTACGAGTTACGGGGGTGATCAGGGTAATGTCAGAGGATGACCTATTACGAGATGACTTCGCCTTCCTGATTCAGGGCTGGACCACTTTAACGAAACTTAGGAAAACAGGATCTGACCGGACAATGGCCGGATCTGGCCGGACGGTGGCCGGATCCCGCCGGATCTGACCGGACGGTGGCCGGATCTGACCGGACGGTGGCATAAAAAAACGCTGAAAGTGAAATCTGAAGATGCGCGAAATAGCGAAGGACTCATTTGAGCAAAACACGCTGTCTTGATTTGATCCATTGTCTGCAAAAAATATCAAGTATCTTCTTATGAGACAAGTATTATAGGTCAACCACTAGTCAAACAGGAATTGTGGCCAGCCTCTAGCCAGACAAGGAGTGATAGAGACATCGTGTACGTAATCAAGTAGTACAAGTCAGTCATAGTCGAGTAGTATAGAACGACCACTCGTCAAGCAAGAAGTAATAAAGATATAGTGTACATATCTAATCAGACAGGTAGTGTAAGCCAAGATTGATTCACACTACTAGTTTAACCAATAGACTGCGGATTTGATGTATGTATGACAAACACGAGTAGGTATAATTCAAAATAGTAAGAAGATCGAAAGAGTTTAACAACGTAGATATACTATTTTTAACATATCAAAATTATTAACGAGCAAAATAAATGTTTACTTAGCTCCTGTAGATTGCAATTGATGTATACAAATTTTATTTTGCATAAAGATCCACAGTATATTAATCAATGACTGAATTCTATCATTGTATTTTTTTTCTCCAGAATTTATTTAACCCTTCAGTGGTTTTATTAAACTGTAACAAATATTTAATTTCTTGTAATGTTTTTATTGTTTGAAATTACTTACTATTCCACTTGTTTGACGCAGTGACTGACCTATTCCACTATCTGATCCACTCGGCCAGTGATGCAACGGTTCCAGTTGCCTGATCAGTGAGTTGTCTTTCTACTTGTTTCCGAATCCCTCCAATTTGTTTTGAGCAAAATCAAACGGACGAGACAAGCGAACGATAAATGTCTATAAAATGGAGGCAGTCCCCTAGCAAGCAGATAATTTCGGGAAGGAAAACTGCTTCCCCGGGAACAGTGTAACATGCTCGGGACGTCGAGCACACGTGGCCACGATTCTTGGGAAACTTTTCGTCTGGGACACCGAGACGTGCCTGGGCGTGGTATGTGTCTATCAGAATCGGGTCGTGCGACGAGGCCTGCCTCTAAATATTTGAAACCGAGAGCCGTCTGTTCCCGAAAGTGCGATACACCGCGAGAGGAAGTTTCGCAGCCGGGCGACGACGATGGTTGCCAATGATTTTCGCGGCGGAATTGCCAGGGGAACTTTCAGTGCCTGCCACTGAGACGTGTCAGTTTCGAAGCTGCGAATTAGTCGTCTCTTCCGAACCCTCGCGGATCGGAACAGCAAATATTTATTGCAACTCGCATCGTTTGCTTTACCACAGAACCCGTTCCATTCGCTCGAGCGGACGTTTCGGTGATTCTTCTTTGATCCGTCGACATTTACTTTTCAATTGAGAAATTGTAATTGTGCTTTGTTTTACAATTTCGGCCAACTGTCACGTTGCTTACGGAACAGAAGTTTCTGAATGAGAACTCGTGGAAGCCTTTCGTAATTCTGCCTCGGTGTCTCCTGATGCTCGGAATCATTGAGATTCCCAGTCTTGTGTTTCTACCGTCGAGTCGGAACCGGTGAGGCTCACAATATAATTTCAGTATGAAACAACACTGTGTATCTCATTGCTGCACAGCGACCACCAGGACAATGGAGTCCAATAATCTAAGCAGCGTTCGGAGAAGCAATTACACACCGAGAAACGTTCTTCGCTGGCAACCAGCAATTCTATCAGTGGCAGGTGACGTGGTATTTACAGAAATGATTCATGAACTAAAACACGATTAAACAACAAACAGACACTACATGTCCCGTGGTACACAGTTTCAATAAAAATCGTGACACGAATCTAGAAACAACTGAACACAGGACTAAAATTCTGAGCAACGAGCACAAATTCCTGTTGGTACTCTCGGAAAAGGTCGGATCCGATAAACATACTCTAATCCACGCGGAACAACGCACGGATTAATTCATTAAAGCGGCGCGATGGAAAAACTCGAAATCAATACAACTCGAAATTGTTCGACGAGCCAGCGAGTAATTCCAGGAATGATCGAAGCATCGTTACACAATTAACGAAAGCCGGGGTGACAGTGCGATAATCACTATGCGCGAGCAATTCAGCGTTCTCTGGACTTGTTCGTAACAGTTTCTTTCGACCGGTCCCTTCGACTATTAGACGCGTTGCATTAAACAGGATTGGCCCTTGCACGCGTCGACTCGGAACGGCAACAGGCTCCCGTGGGAAGAAGGGAAAAAGTGGAAGAAAGACAATGGATCCGACAGACGGGTTTTTGCATCCGATTCATTTCAATGAGAAACGGTCAGCCATAGAAAGGGAAATCGGTATTGACCTTCGCTGGTCGAGGGACTCTTTGATCAGCTTTTAATTCTTCGCTCGCAAACGCGAAACGGATCTATTGATGATATTGTTAACAGGAACTCGGCCGGAGAATCGATAACAGACGATGCGGACTTTATACTGTTTTGATTGGGCCGGGGTTCGTTGGCTGCTGCCTGGGTTCCTTGAGACCCAGGTAATTCTAAATTAATTAATTTCTTCGACAGTACATATACTAGGTAATTCTAAATACTATTATGAACGATTCATCCGGTTCAGTGGGGCTATAATTAATATTTTGGTGGTGTCTCTGAAGTGTTTCAAACATGATTGGGTCATTTGGGCCCCCCAAATTTTGGAATAAAATGTCAGTGATCCGCCTGTCTATTTTAGTGGTGAAATAATAAATATTTCAGCGATTACAGCGTATTAAAAATGTGTCCGGAGTGTTTTCAATCGAACTGATGCTGGTTTACCGACGTCTGGGTCGTTGAAGATCCAGAAATATTGGAGACATACTATTAGCGATCAATTTATATATTTGCGAGTTATTTTAGTCGTATAGAGTTCTAGAAATGTTCCAGATTCTAGCTCTTCGTTCCGAACTATGATGATTATTATATTTAGATATTTAATAATTCCATGAGATTGGACGATATTTTATTAGATGGGGATGATCTCAGTTATAAATTAATCTTATTCGATTAGAATGAATCTATTTCCGGAGGACAGGAAGCTGCGGTCTGGAAATCAGACCTGTCAAAGCAGACAGCTGAAATGACTCATGATTATGCCATACACGAGACACGTGCCTGAATAACCCAATTCATGATGTTGCTACCAATTAACTGAATGGTTAGGCAACATTGTCTTCACGTGTCTGATTAGGGCTTCAATAACCCTAAATTAGTTCGAATTACTAAAGGTCGGGCGATGCCTGATCAGTGACTGATTTATACTACTGACGCTGTTCAACTGACATATTTATTTAACAACTAAACTTATTCAATTACGACTGTGCATTATTCTTGTTCTACATGATATTACCATTCTCTGTCCTTGAAAGTAACATTCGGTTAATAAAATGTTCATGATTTATGCAACATTTATTCATATGTTAACCTAATAAAATATATTGAAAGTTATTCGCCTGTGCATTTCAAGGATTCAACCTCACTCGGTCGCTCGAGATACCCTGCAGACCGTCGTCGTACTTTATAATTAATTAGATCAGTAAAATATGTCGACCAGATTACCCTAAACGCCTCAGGAATGTGTTCCGTGTACAGGACGTTCCACAATAAATGGTCCGAGTTGGACAAACGAAATTTTATATCGAGAAAATCATTTGTATCACCTAGATAATTCTTTCTATAACGTAAATATTTAATATTTAGTATATGTACATATCTTATGCTTTAAATTGTTCATAAAAATTTACCATACAACATTTTTTCCAATTCGAAACGTTGAATTAATGGAAAAGAAACGACCGAGAGAACAGCTATTGTTACATAAGATTAAAAAGCTACAAATTGAGACAGTTTCTCGCAGACCACCGGTTTTAAAACACAGTGCAACGCGTGCAATCATTATATCAGTGGCCGGACACGGCCGCAATGTCTTCGGCAAAGCCTCGCTGGCATAATAGCTGGAACGCCTAATCCAGGGATTAAGTCGCGCGACTCAGACACCGCAATTGATTGAGTCTGTCACGGTGTTGGGATCTACGCGAGCTGATGCTTCAACAGACCCGAAAATTGATGACAGGCCGATCCTGGATGGCGAACCCACGCGCTATAATTGCTCTGCTGCAATATGAAACCTCAACGATAACCATGTAGCCCGTTTATTCCTATCAAACGTTCGTATCGCCGTTGTGTAAAAATGTAAGAATGTAAATAAGAACCGTTGGCAGTGTGTTTACCTTTTCGTTCATCACCCACTGGAGCTGTTCAGTGTTCAGTGTATCCGGAAAGCACGCAAAATGAAGTCATCGAGATTAGAATAATATTCATTGGTCACGACAATATTTCAACATCGAATTGTTACAATCATTCGAGACACCGATTCAATTTGTATGTACATGGAGTAGAGAAATATCCTATTAAATAGAAACATCGAAAATATTGACAGATTTAAAATACTGTGCTATTTGGTAACAAATATAAACGTGTGTGTCTGTGTGTGTGTATTGGATATACAATTTCATTAACGTATGTATGTTGTTTTATGTTTTTGTCTGTTGCACAGGGTAGAAAGTGTGTTCTTCAAAGGGCAGTTGGATTCGTTAGGTAAAAGTGTGAGAATTTTCAAAAGAACATCCAGACCGTAGGAAGTATATTACAGTGGCAAACAGGTTGTATTTTACGCTAAAGTACAATTTATCGAATAAGAATATAGCTGCGGCATTCAGCGACAGGTTTTATTGTCCCAGGATAATAAAAATTCGCGGCCATAGCGGCGCATGAATGGTCTCGGAGTGAGCTCGATAGATTTTCCGCGAGAGACGAAAGGAATTTCCCGGTGCTGGTCGTGCTTAAGATCGTCTGCACGCGATAAAAACGTAAAAACCCCGTGTCCTTGCCTTTAAGGTCCCGTCTCCCATCCGGTTTATTTCCCAGGATGCGCTCGCACGTACGGGAAACAAGTATACAGTTTCAGATTTATAACGAACCGCATTATTATAGCTACGCGACACGAACCTGACTTCGGGGTCCTGCCGGCTTATGCATCAACGGCTCTCCAGCGACTTCATGCACGTCTACAATTAAAATTTCTTATTTATAGGCGGCATTAATGAAGCAGAAGTATCGTTTCGCCTTTCTATGCCGTTCAGATATTTTCGTCTGCCAAGAGAACTATCGTTCTACAATTCTTCCCTGCCGTTTCTCCGGCTTATGGTCTCCGGACACGAGGACTCCAAGATCGGGTAATTTACAGCCGTGTGCTCTTAATGATCTTCTCCCATCGGGGCACCGTAATTTTTAATTATTCGACAGAAGACGGGAGGAACTCGCAAAACTTGGAGTTTTACGTTAAATTAGACAAAAAAAAGTAATGTTCAGATTTGTTAAAATCAATTTTGAACCCGTCATTTTCTAGTACGAATAATAAAATTTATGGCTAATCTCCTACATAAGATAATACTACGTAGCACGTAGTACAGCAGTGAGTAGTACGTATCACTTATAATTCGGACAACCCCTAAATATTGAACTGCCTCTCGTAAAACTAGAACATAAAAATTGCCCTAATAAAAGCTGTCTTAGCGGTAAAACGTCTAAAATTTCATTTTTATCTGTGAAGTAGGGGGGTCGGTCATAATTCAGACAAGCCCGGAAAAATTTCACTCGCGCCCGTAAAACCGAAGCACAAGAACACAGCAGCGCGGAATAATAAAACAGCCGTGACGAGGAGATTCGTGAAACATTTAGAATTCGTCTGTCGATCAGCGGTAGTCGGTGTCACGAGGCCAGCCAATTCCTCAAAATTACTCTTCTCTCCCGTTTCGGCGGTGCTGATTTTCGAACGCGCCTAACCTGAGATTAATAATTTCCGGGAGCACGAACGCGTCCGGGGGATGCCGTACAATTCTCCGTGCAGTTTTATTCCCTCGTAACACCGGGGGCGAAGGCCACTTTTCGTCGCCAGAGAACCGGAGTATAACCTCGGCTCCGTTAATACGAACGCAAAACAAAATGGCCGTCGGTTCGAAAGTATGGGGCGGGCGAGTGGGAGGGAGGGGGGGGGGACAGTCCATCGCATTGGAAAATGGGGCCCAATTACCCCTCGTGTCACGGCTGCACATCGCGAGGCTTGATTCCGTGCACGACAACCAGGAACATGCTTATAATCCGTTGGCTTCCGGCCAAAATCACGTACAAAGCACGCCCACCCCCTCCCCTCCTTCCCGCCCCTTTCCGCTCGAGGTATCCACACGATACGAGGCGTTTCGACACGCCAAGGAGAGATAATTAAACTAACAATGTCGACCAACCCCCTGCTTCCTCGTCGCGCTTCTTCTTTCGCGAACACCCCCCGCGATTTTTTTTCTGGTTCCAGTTTAATGACGGCACGCTCGCGTTCGTTACGGCCTTGTCAGAACTTCCGAAGAAGGAAACTGATCCTCGGTAGGTTCTGTATGGAGGCAAATTGCTATCCTTCGTTGTTCCAGGATGTACAGCATTTGCGACAACTATTTGACAAATGGAATTTGTGTTTGGACGTTTGTTCTTGATTTTTACGTTTTATTTTACGTTCCTTGTCATTATTAATCGAGTCGGGTAGGTTATTCTAGGTACTGCACATTTTTCGCTAAAAAAATCTCCAGATCTTCCCCAAAAATAGTTACACTCAAATTCCTGTTCTATATGTCAATTTTAATTATGTCAAATTCAAGTACAATCAGGGGAAGATAGCAAATTTGAGAATATCTAAATCGAAACATCAGAGAATTTTATGATACACACAAACATATTTTTAAAAATAATACTTTTCATAAACTACAATAATAAAGTAACTCTTATAATCATTTTCAATATTCTCTGACGAAAGAAAATATTGAATACCCTTCACTGCGACCAATAATAATCAAGTATGTCCTTCCGATACAAGCAAAAATAATCAATTCTAATAATTATTGTCAATGTACGAAAAATGTTCCAAAAACTATACCAAAATCACCATATACCTAGTATACCATGTATATATAACTCTAATCTGCAGAAATTCTCGATCCGAGAAGCACAGCACGACAGTAAAATATTCTATCAACAATTAACAAACAACGGTCCAATAAGCGTCAGCTACTTGCCGGTATCTATCGGCGCCGGTTATTAGTTCGAACAGGCTGCACAGCGCCCTAATAAATAAACAAAACGAACGGGAGTAATTCAGGCGGAATTAGCTTTCCATATCGTTCTACGGAATGCGAATTGAACACTACGTGTTGCCAGGTGATTAATCACGCGTGTGCAGTTCTCTACCGAGCACGTGGGGAGCCTCTGCAATCAACGGGGGTGCGTATCCGTGTGATGTTCCTCGGCGTATCAGAAGCGGGCTCTGCTCTACGGTATTTGTTTTTGCGCGCGAGGGGTGCCATCTACGACGGGAAACGGTACCAGTGCTTTTTATCAGCCGACTAGGATAAGCTCCTTATCGTAGGTCGGCTTTTTCATCCCCTCGCGACGACTCCCGTCGGTACAGTGACTCTTCCAGCTCGGGGCTGGCTTTCTGCTGGTGTCTCAACCCTCGGGTAGGTGGCGGCACTCGCGTTTTACACGGTAACGTCGGACACTTCTGAAACTGCACTCAGTTAAGCGAATTTTTTCCTTCGTTTCGCGTAAAAAAAAATTGGCAGAATCTTCCTGAATCATCTAGCTTCCGTTATGGCGAAAGAGAACCCTCGTAGAATTTATTACACTTGATAGAAGGAGAAAAGTGAGATGAATTTCATCCCTTACGAGGGACCAGTGAACCGCACGTCTTTATACGGAATAAAAAATTGTGTGCACGAATTACAAAAAAGCGGAAATATTGAAAAGCCCTAGAAGACTAAGCTATATTATAATAGAACAGTACAAGAAATTTGCAAAATAGAATTCATTTTGCTCTAGTTTCACGGAACATAAAGGCACAATGTTTCATGGATATTTAACGAAGACGATCAATTAAGCCACAGTAGATCGAGGCAAGAATGGAACGATGTACCTTCGAAGCCGGTACAATTTTTATTCGCATTTTCCGAATATAATAACGTTTGCCTCGAGTCTCGTTGCGGGATTCTGTTTACGATTCTGAAATAACTCCGAAGTCAAAGGAAAGCAAAGAGCCCAAGGAATTCCGGGGGCTTTGCCAGGTGAATGGAAATCATAGTCTTAAAGTCCCTCCCCCGTTCAAGAGGGGAAGGGTCGGGGGTAGCCTTGAAATATTTCCCACTAGAAGAGCGTCGTCGCTCGATAGAATTTGCTTTCATCAGGAATAGCGGCTGCTGCTGCCGCTGCTTCCCCGGCATTCAGTTACTTAATTGAATACCAAGAGAGCTTCCCCTGGATCATCAATGGGGCTCAATTAAGGGAGAAAAGAGTTCTACGCGATCGGGGTCGAGTGGCATCAACGGAGCTCTATGGCAACAATGTAATTGTAAACAACACGAATCTGGAAGAAGGAGACAAAGCTGTCGAGACATCGCCGTTATTGACACTGCGCGAGCTCGTTCGATATAGGCCAACTCGATCACAATGGACGTTAAACATTGTCCGACCGTAAACTTCGAACGTCTTACCTACTAATGCCTGCATAGGATCGCGGTCGGTCACGTAACACCACGTTCTTTTAAGTCTTCGATCTTAATTAATGTTTACCGCGATCGCTACGTTGGCGTCTGTGGCGTAATTCGTCGCGGAAAGACTTCCTCTGAATTTCAAAGTTGATTATCTAATCCGCAAGTTTAACTTAAAAATTAAATGATTCAATTCAATTATATTTAATTATATTTATATTTGATATTCATCTGTATCGAAATGGTAAATAGAAACGTAGTGAAATTGGAAAATTTCATCTCTATTCACAGATAGTTAGAATGATTGCAGATTAATTATTAGTGGACAGATTGAATGAAGAAAATAAATATCTACTTCACTCCAATTTGTTGCCGTTCATGTAGAAAAATTTTGCATAAATATCCGCAAGTTTAACTTAAAAATGAAATGATTCAATTCAATTATATTTAATTATATTTATATTTGATATTCGTCTATATCGAAATGGTGAATAGAAACGTAATAAAATTGCAAAATTTCATCTCTATTCACAGATAGTTAGAATGATTGCAGATTACTTATCAGTAGACAAGATTGAATGAAGAAAATAAATATCTACTTCACTCCAATTTGTTGCCGTTCATGTAGAAAAATTTTGCATAAATATCCGCAAGTTTAACTTAAAAATGAAATGATTCAATTCAATTATATTTAATTATATTTATATTTGATATTCGTCTATATCGAAATGGTGAATAGAAACGTAATAAAATTGCAAAATTTCATCTCTATTCGCAGATAGTTAGAATGATTGCAGATTAATTATCAGTAGACAGATTGAATGAAGAAAATAAATATCTATTTCACTCCAATTTGTTGCCGTTCATGTAGAAAAATTTTGCACAAGTACCCGCTGTCTGATTATTAGCATAAATTTGGGACCGCCTCGGAACCGATAGTCCACCTAAGGGTTAAATGGGTATTAAGTCGTGTAATATGGAATTACAAATAATTTGCAATTTGGTGGTTGGAAAGGTACATTGAATCTTGTGTTTCAAGAAATTTTATCGAAATTAGGAATCGTCGGAAGAAAATAATTCTGTACCATGGAAAATCAGGCTCCAAAATGTTCTAAACACCACAGCCTAAAAATCCTCAACAATTTCATTCGACTCTTCGAACCGAAACCTGGCATCAAATTCATCAAAAATGTCCGTCCGCAGGAGATTACGTTCGCCACATATCACGTCGACTGAGCGACCATAAAATTTCCCCGAAGGCGAAGCGATGCGTCGAATGAAACGAAATGTGTGACGGTGGTTGCCAGACAAAAATTCGCTAAAAAACAACTCTGAAGGCCGATCTAAACTATTCATCGGAAACGGGAGCGTTCCGTGTCCGTGCGGCCATAATAAAACCCGTTTTTACACTAAATTTAAATTACGTTCTAACATCGAGACGCGTAAAACAGAAAATCTGCATGAACCCTCTAGCAATCAGCTCTCGCCAGCAAAACTAGCAACTCGCAGCGGAGGCGCGCTAGGAAAAAACGAGGTTCCCCGCAGCCCGGACAAATTGCGTCTCTCGTGTCTGGCTGGCGTTGCAGTCAACGTGCATTCAGCGATCCTTTCCCGTTGATGCTGTCTCAAGAGAGGTTGCTCAGTTTCGCGTAACGAGGGTGGAACGCAAGAGAGCGAAGAAAGGGAAGACAAGAAAAACCGGGCGGGCGGTCGCGCGTGCGAAAACCGGGGAATTCGGATTCCCCAGGGTTGGTTGTTAACAAGGTTGCAACCGGGACAGTACAAACACGAAGGGGAGACACGGTTGCGAGCTGGTGCGCGACTCAAAAGTGCAACGACGAGCGCGCGAACGCGGACAGAGACGCGAAGAGAGGAGGAGACGTTGGACGTGCGTCGAACAGCGTTGAGAATACAGACACAATAAAGCGAAGATACAAGGGAGACGTGTTTCTGCATTGTCACCGGAAACGTCCCGCGATCATCTCCTCACGCTCGTTCTAGTCACGCGCGCCTGATCGACGCGATCGCGAGAAAAGATCTACTGGATGCTGATCGTCGCGATTCCACTCGCATTTCTGATCCATATATGAAATTATTTAGTCACCGATACGTGACGTAATTCGCTGAGACAATGTGCTAGTATATCACGTGCTGTTACTTGGTTTTAAGTGGAATTAGGGGACGCGAATCGTTGTTGTTTCAGTGTTTTGTATAAAGCATTTGTTTCGCTCTCGAAAAATTGAATGAACGTTTTGGCCGAACTAATGTATCTTTGAAGAAGGCGTTTTGGGTGATACGTCACGCGGATTTCTATTTTCTTGTGTTAAAAAATGCTACATAAAGTGATCGAGTAGTAGAACCACGTTTACGCGCGGAGCATTCCTTTTAAACGGCGAGAACATTTGCGGTCTCGAAACTTTTCGACATTGTTACCAATCGGAAATTAGTTTTGTTGTACAGAAAGTTTCCTTGCCAGAGTATTTATTGATCGAGCTAATAATACAACCAATGGATCGATTCGAATTTTCTACCGGCCTCAAATTTCGTAGAATAATTTACTGTAATTTGTAACAGATATTGTCCCAAGAACCATTAAGGGTAGAGACGTATCATTTCGTGTTCTTTTAAAGGGTAGAATTGACTGTTTCATGTAGCACAGTCGAAGAAAATTAGTATCTACAATCGTTCCCGTGGAAAATAGCTTCTAACGATTTACATGATCCAGCATTGTTTCTGTTCCCTTCGTTCTCCGTTTACTATGCCACTCATTCTCGCTGACAATAAGTCTGGAACGAGGTCCGAGTGCCAGTTAGACCAGCTGTTACGGTGGAGATGATCACGCGATTCTAAAGAGGACGACAAACGCGACCATAAAGAGAGAACACTGTACCTCCGCTTGTAATCCGACGGAGTTACTAAATGTTCCACTACTGAAATTACGGTCGTTTATAGTCTGGATTATGTCGCTCTATTTTATACTGCTATCTTCAATATTCTTCGGTCTGGTTTCACAGTACCGAATGTTGTAACAAATGCAAACAGTACTTTTATTGCGATGTTCAAGATATAAGTACATACATTGATGTACATTGAAGTGGAAGTTGAATTTTTGGAATTTTAGGCATGCCTGGTTTATAGTAGCCTTTACTACTGAAAATAGTACTCTATGCCTACGGTTTTGATTACATATAATTTTCCCATGTGTTCTTAACAAAAATGTATTGTCTGTAGCAATCGAGTCTCATTCTATATCAATTTCCCATTATTTACAAGACAATGTGATAATACACTGGATTAAATGGAAATTAAATTTTAGGAAATTTATACATGTCTGGTTTATAGCATCTTCTACTACTGCAAATGTTACTCTATGCCTGCGGTTTTAATTACCTGCAATTTTCCCATGTCTTCTTAACAAAAATGCATTATCTGTAGCAATCGAGTCTCATTCTATATTAATTTCCCATTATTTACAAGACAATGTGATAATACACTGGATTAAGTGGAAATTAAATTTTAGGAAATTTATGCATGTCTGGCTTATAGCATCCTCTACTACTGAAAATGTTACTCTATGCCTGCGGTTTTAATTACCTGCAATTTTCCCATGTCTTCTTAACAAAAATGCATTGTCTGTAGCAATCGAGTATCATTCTATATCAATTTCCCATTATTTACAAGACAATGTGATAATACACTGGATTAAATGGAAATTAAATTTTAGGAAATTTATACATGTCTGGTTTATAGCATCTTCTACTACTGAAAATGTTACTCTATGCCTGCACTTTGAATTACAATTAATTCTCCCATGTGAGTTTAACAAAAATGTATTGACTGTACAAACCGAGTCTGAATATAACTCTGAATATAACCCCTATATATGGTAACTAAGGGGGTAAAACTACACTATAGAGATTGACTGATTTAAAGTCGAATCGGCACGCCTTAAAGAGTCGAAGAACCTCCAGACCGTAAGGAAGGGAATGAAAAAAAGTGAACTAAAATTACGCAGAGCTGAGTGACGCGTTAACGAGTCAATTTTCTGCCCAGAGTCTGGAAGATCCCCTTATCCCGGAACGTTTCGCGCGAAACCGGCAGCAAAGCTTCGCTCCGACTGAAAATCGGAACCGGAGCAGCCCTGAGACCGGGAAGCCTGAACCAGCGCGAGCTCCTCCGCGGCGAAAGGGACAAAAGAAAACTGTAATTAACAGCGTTCATTAGGGACTTGCATGTCGCCCTACATTCTGTCGCGAAAAAGGTCCCCGGGCGACCAAGGAACGGCATTCACGGGGCAAAGAAGAAGAAGGGCAGCACAGCTAGGTTTGCGGCAGCATCCAGTTCCTCGTCGCGCGTCGCGATGAAAGCATGATGGTTTTACATACACACGCGTACACGCACACACATACATATATATAGAGAGAGAGACGCAAAGAAAAGGCGAGTGGCATCGAACAGTCAAGGGGTTGTTGATGGTGCGAACGCTTTTGCTGGTGGTAGTGGGGGGTGAGGGTGAGACTGAGAGGTGGCGGTGGTGGTGGATGTATGCGTGAGGGGTTTCGTGCACACAGGGCTGGGTTTCGGGTGCATGGCAAACCCATTGTTTGATCGGTAGCCGGCCGAGGCTTACCTGTCGGAATTGTCGAATGCCGCCATTGATCCGCAACGAGTCCGCAGCGATGCCAGCGATTCCGTCGCCGGGTTCTCGCAGCTGCCGCAACGAGGCGGCGCTCGGGGCTGTGCCGCCGTGCAACGGGCAACAACATCCGGAACAACAGCAAGCCGACGCTTCCGGTTGCGAACTCTGACGTATAATACGAGCGTTCGGCGACGTTGTTACCAAAACTGGCGGAGGAGGCACCTGACAAGGGCAACAGTGGTGCCCGCTCTTCACGCTCTCTCTGGAACAGGTCAGGGAAAACGGTTGTTATTGCCGGAAACTATGCCGAGTTGGATCAACGATCCTGGGATTTATTGGTCTCGGCGAGACTCCGAGGAACAGGTCAGCAGATATAGGTAGGTTCATTATCATTCGGAGCTTCATCATTGTGTCATCTGATTCGAACCGTTAGCCTATCGCCTAATTGAGCGATGCAAACCGATGGAATCGTTCTCGCGCAAAACAGGTGTACGGGTTCGGCGTATAGTACGAGCTGTACATTTGGAATGTATACACAGTATACATCAAGCACGAAAATTAAAGAATCACTTGTTTTCACTCCCTTTAATTAGCCCTTCCTACAGTATTTGCGATGAGGGCAGACAATGACGTCAAAAATGTCAACTTGTAATTTATTTTAGATATTGTGTCCAGTTGTTATTTCTAGACTGCGGGTGTTATTCTTGTTTTCACTCCCTTTAATTAGCCCTTCTTAGAGTACTTGCGATAACGGCACACAATGACGCCAAAAATGTCAACTTGTAATTTATTTTAGACATTGTGTTCAATTGTTATTTCTAGACTGCGGCTGTTATTCTTGTTTTCACTCCCTTTAATTAGCTCGTCCTACAATACTTGAGATAACGGCACACAATGACGTCAAAAATGTCAACTTGTAATTTATTTTAGACATTGTGTTCAATTGTTATTACCAGACTGCGGGTGTTATTCTTGTTTTCACACCCTTTCATTATCTCTTCCTACAGTACTTGCGATAAGGGCACACAATGACGCCAAAAATGTCAACTTGTAATTTATTTTAGACATTGTGTTCAATTGTTATTTCTAGACTGCGGGTGTTATTTTTGTTTTTATACCCTTTAATTAGCCCTTCCTGCAGTATTTGCGATAAGGGCACACAATGACGTCAAAAATGTCAACTTGTAATTTATTTTAGACATTGTGTTCAATTGTTATTTCTAGACTGCGGGTGTTATTCTTGTTTTCAGTCCTTTTAATTAGATCTTTCTACAGTACTTGAGATAACGGCACACAATGACGCCAAAAATGTCAAGTTGTAATTTATTTTAGACATTGTGTTCAATTGTTATTTCTACACTGCGGGTGTTATTCTTGTTTTCCCGCCCTTTAATTAACTCTTTCTACAGTACTTGAGATAACGGCACACAATGACGCCAAAAATGTCAACTTGTAATTTATTTTAGACATTGTGTTCAATTATTATTTCTAGACTGCGGGTGTTATTCTTGATTTCACTTTCTTTAATTAGCTCTTCCTGCAGTACTTGCGATAACGGCACACAATGACGCCAAAAATGTCAACTTGTAATTTATTTAAGATATTGTGTCCAGTTGTTATTTCTAGACTGCGGGTGTTATTCTTGATTTCACCCCCTTTAATTAGCTCTTCCTACAGTACTTGCGATAACGGCACACAATGACGCCAAAAATGTCAACTTGTAATTTATTTTAGACACTGTGTTCAATTGTTATTCCTAGTCTGCGGGTGTTTATGCCAAATCAGAATTTTCTACTTGAATTACAATTGACTCGGGTGAAATAACAATTTATTTTCTTTCTTAATATTTAATGCGTTGAAAATAGTGTAATGGTGTATGTTTTTACCGTTTTAAAATACGCCTACCAATTTTTGTAATAAATGCATAAAATCCACAGTCTCGTCATTTCATTAGAAAATAGACAATTGACTACGCTTCGCAGCCACCAACCTCCATAAGTCAGCAAACTTCGTGCAGGACATGCAAATATCATGATGGTCCTTTCACGGTTAAATTTACGACCGATTTAACCGGACCACCGAGTTCCTACGTCTCCGTCGGGCGTAAGTTTACGACGGAACAAACACCGCCATAATATTGGCATAATCGAGGGAATTATGCCGGCGAGTTCCCCCGGCGTCGGAACTTCTCCCCCGAAGTGTGGTCGCCGCGAAGTTTCTCTTAAATCCCCGGACAGTAATTTTGACAGCGGTCGATCGACTGGGACCAAGTTTGCGGAATCTCCGCGCGACGGGTCCTGTCGAATGCAAAATCCCGGCCATCTTGGCTCGAAGCGTTTCCTCCGTGCGACCAACGGTTCTCCAAACAACGGTTCGGGGGGAAAAAAGTGGTATGCTCGTGAACGAGGCCAATGTCTACATCGAACGAAGAGACGGAGCGGTTAACGGAGAGAGGCGGCCCCTAATTACGTTATTACATTATCGCGGGCTTATCGATCGGCGCTCACGCATCCCGCGTACCGGCTAATGAAATTTCGCCTAATGAACACGAGACGCCATTGTCAACTTCGACACTGCCGGGTTAATTATCTTATACAACTGGTAAACACGCCGCGCATCAATAGAACTATCGCGGACAATGCGTCCGAACACGCGGAATTGCCGGCACGCGGCCCGGCCGTCGACGGAACGCCATCATGACCGGGCCCCGGGCATAATAACCGGGACACCGTGTACGCCCAGAAGAATTTGAATATGCAAATCGCGATACAAGTAAACGTCTGCCCGGCGGCTATTAGGCGGACACGTTCACGAATTAATCGGATCATTGTTCCTAAATCTCCATGCATCGGGTGTCCCTTCTGGGAACCGTTGAACTGTGATAAGACAATTCCAAGCAAAATTGCAACTGCGCCCCTTCAATTTTAACCCTCATTCGACCCTAACGTTTCTATTATAATCTTCCTTAAAAAAGGTTGGAAATAAATACACGAAGTTCGTACGTGTTCAGCAATTTATTTCAATTATTTAGGAGTAATACTTTAAGCACATTATATTGAATTTATTACCTGACTCGACACAAGGGTGGACGAATGACAGTATAATATTTACTGGAACAAATCTGTTCCCTTGGAGAATGATTTTTCATTGGTTTGATCTAGTTTGAATAAAAGTAAGTGGACATACACGTCCATCGTACGGTACAATACTCGGTTATCAATAAAAGTCGAGAAAGAACAGAACATTTTTAATAAGAATGCAGAATGCTGAATGAGAGAAAAAATATAATTCACTAGTGTAGAAAAATGTCGAAAAATCTGTGCCGAAATAGTAATAGATAAATCCCAATGTTTCACAGACAGCGAAGGGCAGGATTTCGGTTGGTTTTGGGAAAATCTGAATTTTGGTCCACGATTGATGCAAACCCCGATCGACACGGTTCGCCGACGTGGCAGTCAGTTTTCTATCAGGCGGTCGGATAATACAGTGACGCTGTTATGTGTATCGTCGGCGGTTCACCCTTCACCTGTTCACGTGCCGGATCAATAACCACGAGCCAGGTATTTTAATCCTCGAATGAATCCTCTATTGGTCAGCTGGACAATTAAAATCTCTGGCCGGTGAATATTGATCCGAAACATGAACTGGGTATGCTTTAACGGTGAACCGCTGGAGGATGCACGCCACCGATGAAGTACTGCTGCAATGTTAGCGAAACGTTAGGATAACATTTACAAAAGGACCAAGCCGACGCCCCGGCTTCAATAATGAACATTATACGACACTGAGCTCGAATCTCTAAATGAGTTCGGTTCTATATACCTGGGTCTCGCGATGCTAAAACTGCGCGATCGAATTACTCGTTAGAGCTATAGTTCCGAACTAATGGCATTATTTGTGCCCGTATCGCGCTTGATTGTACGTCAGTGTGACGTATGATGTACTAAAAGTTTTCCAGTGAATCTTATCCTCCGATTTATCATTTATATGAAATTGTACGAGCCATTAAATTCGTTGATTTCGCGTTTTTGAGTTCAAGGTCGTGTCAAGATTTCATGAACAAATCTCTTTTTTGAATTTTTGCCTCTTAAAATTTTCTAGCCGAGTAAAAGTTGAATGGGACACCCTGTATATCGCACAAAGTCCGTCGGGTTTGACCCGGGCCACCCCGTATACGTCCGGCTCTAAATACTTGACCTTTCCAGGGGTTAATTTGCAAGGTGCACCACGCACAGCAAATATTGTCTTACAAATAAGGCGGCTAACTACCGCAAACCTGGAAAGTGCAGGTTTTGTAGGAAACCAAGCGAGAATATGGTAATTAGAAATGTCTGTTTGCATTTGATTATGGACGTCCGCAGTATTTCAGACCGCTCGTGTTGATCTGGAAAGTTTCGCGAGATGCGATTCTTAGGTAATCCCTTGTTTATCGTACGTACCAGACTAGAGTGTGATCTCTATATTGATATTAATTGATCAATACCAATAAATGGAAAATAAAAAATTCTTACAACGTTACGTCTTTATTTCATTTGAAACCCGTAGGCTCTCACTTGACGACCCATCACTTTCGATCTATTAAAATTATTTAAAAAAAATGAAACATCTATTGAAATTATTTTAAAAAAAGGTGAAACGAATATTTCTACAGAGAGTTTATCGATCTTCTCGTTTTTCCCGGTGGCAAGCAGTCGGTTGTGCCATAAACTAATGGCCGACAGAGAAGAGGAACCGAATACAGCAGATGCACCGGTATCGTAATCGTAATTTATACGGTGCTTAATTGGAATCGTGAATCACGGCGGCTCCATTCGAGGCGCAGCAGCTCGCGCGTCGGGCGTATGAAACGGGAATTGCAAAACAGTCGGGCCGCGTTGCTGGTAAACGGGATCGCAGCACCGGAACGCAACGCCTCGACTTCAATTGCATTATTCTCGCTCAAGAAGACAGCCACGGGACGGAACAGCTGCGATTCTATGCGAGTCTACGCGCAACGATCGAACCTATTGTGTCGACGGTGCCTCGAGAAATCGCGGTATCTCTTTGCATCGAGGACAGACAGCACTCAGCCAACGACGATGGACAAAGAGGGGCCCCGTCGACGCTGGGAGCCGAGCACCTTCTACCGGGAAAATCGAATTAGCCTGCCTCCCGACGAACCTCACCTTAGGCCACTTCCCATCAGGAACCTCGATTTTCATTTCACTCGCCTTCTTACCGACTCCTCTGCGGCCGGGGATTCGCACGCGGATTCCCACGAGCCCGTAAACCCAATGTCTTTACGACAGAAATTGAGCTCGCTTGTTGCAAGAAACGCTTATAACACGACAAACCCGGCGACAGAAGAATTTGTGGGCTGTTGGGGAAAATGCGACCCAGTTTATTCTTCCGAGAGATTTTCGATCCCTGTCGCGGTTCGCTGTTTACAGTGGATCCAGAAAGTATTTCGACACTTTTCGGTAAATGTAGCTAAAAAGTAGCGGTTTTTGCCAATGCTGTCAAAAGTGTTTTCATTTTTTAAAATTCGTTTTCGAAGCTCAAACTTCTGACAAAATTCACAGATGTGTATCCCAGGAGCTAAGATATGACTGATTTTTTTAAAGAAAATCAGAGAAATTACGGGAAAACCTGATTTTCCTTGTCACCCTATTACTACCCCCTATGTCCACACATAGGGTTGAACATTTGCACAAAGTATTTTCTGTGGATAAGCTATCGAACGGCCTATTGCAAATTTGGTTTGAGGGCACTCTTGACCTCCTTATTCAGCTACATCCTCTTTTATACTATTTTTTTTTTACGAAACTATCCTACTTCAAATATTAAAAAATTTTCGAGCATCGAAGTGTTCAAATACTTTTTTATACATCTTCTGCAGACTCTGTAGCAGTTATTTCAATCAGGAAACATCAATTTTGATAAAAATGTACATGCTTCATCCACCGCACTGAATTAACCCTGTGCACTCGAAGCCATTTTAACTCCAAAACGAAACATTTCTTCCGACCTAGAATATTTCCCTTCTACATATTTCCTGGTATGCATACGAAAATGGTGCAATTTGCTCGTACAGTGCTGAAATGTTTCGTAACTTATTAAATACATACAAATTGAATAATGTAAAAAATATTTTGAATAATGATACTGCAATTTTTAGTGGCGCCTCACAGCAGAAAATTCGAGTGCTAAGGGTTAAATGTCGAACGTCTCGCGTCCTTCTCGTGGAGCCTTTGATATCGTCGGCAATTTCGCATTTGCGGCAGGAAAGTAAATTCGCAGGGGCGTAACGAGGCTCGAACAAAGCCCGAGGCGGGCCGGGTTGAAATATTTCGAGAAGTGGCAGCTACTTCCTGTTATCCAATTTTTTTCCCTCCGGCCGTAAGACAGACTCAAGGAAGAATATCACAGTGAATTTCGCGGGATCCACGAAAATCCAGCTTTATCCTGCGTCGGACTAACGTCATTCCACAGGTTTCACAGCCTCTTCCGTATATTATACAGCAGCCCATATGTTATGTCAGTGGAAACACCAAACCCAGCTATGCCGTCGTCCTAACTTTACCTCTTAACCAATTCCGCGCCCTTCAACCTTTCGAGAATGTTCAACAATCTCGTGTCGTTGCTATAAAAATTATATTTCCATACTATAAGAATGTCCCGATGTTGTATGCAAATATTCGTCGCTGCTCGAAATGTACGACGGTCCACAGAGTACTTTCCGCTCTGGAGAGAACAATTTTAGGCGGTTTAACTATTGTTTGCTCGGGAAAGATCAAATATTCATTTTACAATCTCCGGAGTCAATGCTTAATCGCATTACGTTCAACGAGCGTGTATTTTTGTACAGTATTATTCTATTTGCTCAGAAAATTCCAAGAAGCGGCTGCTAATTGGAGATTCGTTTTTAGTTTTTACTGTTGAAATTAATTTCGAAATTCGGACGCTTCGTTTGCCATAAAATATTTTTCTTTACGCAACACCTTTTTCATTTTATTTATACGTTCGGCAATTTATTAATCGGAGAGACGTTTAGTATCGCGGGAATTGTTTCGAATTATAGTACAGAAACGATTATGTATTACGTGTGTTAAGTCTATTACAGTTCCGAAATCCTTTCTTGTGATTTGTAAAGCAAGGGAATTTAAATAAAACTTCAGAGTCATCAGACAATTGCCTCTTCAATGTATATAAATATTATTGTGTCCTAGAATTTTCTTTTGATTTCCATTAAGGAAGTCAATGAAAAAATTGTTTAAGAAATCAACATAGCTGAACAAGGTATTGCCGGATTGCTGAAGTGTGCACATTGAGAGAGAAACATTTGGTTCAACCCAATATTTGTCACCTTCCACGCGCATGCAACTGCTCCGAGTTTCTCGCAAAAATGAAATCGAATAAATCTGGAGGAGCCCTTTAACCGAAGCAGTTTGAAAATCTCGTTACAGGGAACCTCTCGATATCTAAACTCGCGAGATTCGAGATCCCTCTGCGAAGAAGCTATTCGCCGAACCGCTCGCTGGAGATAAAACATTTTCTCCGGCGCAAGTCTGACCGAATCCGCATATTTTCGGGAAAAGGTCGATTGTTGCAAGCCGATATTTCTCCGCGGAAATAGGATGATCCACTGTCCCCGTCTCGAACGTATGCGACAGATCGTCTCTCGATCTCCCTGAACAACGGGCCATCGTGGAAACATCGAGCGACTCCTGTCCCAGGAAATCCCAGGGAGCACTCGGGTACCCGTCTACTTTACAGCATCAAGATCCCCTTCGTCGAGTTTTCGATCTCCGTGACGACTGTGGACGTCTCGAGAGCGGAAATTCGCCGGCGAAATTCGCAGATACGAGAGCCGTGTTCCGCTCGAACCGAGATCGTCCGAGCAAAAGGAAATACCAGCGAAAGAACCTTCTAGGTCTAGGGGAAATGGCCAATTGTAACCGGCCCGCGACCATCATCCGCCGAGAAACGCGAAATTTCGACGCCCATTTCTTGGAATTTAACCCTTTCGCTCGGACCGAATGGTTTTCCGCAGCCCAGAACGTCCTCGGGAGATTTGACGTAATAGTTCTTCTGATCCCTTCAGAGGGCTCAGTGCATCCTTGATCCTGGCTCTGCAACACCTGAGAAAATATTCCCGCGATTACTGCAGACGTCTGTGTGCATTTAAAATTTTGATACACTCGTGGAGACGAGGCGAGAGCTAAGTTTTATTTTTTCTTTTTTCACTTTGTCTATGTTTTTGGAAACTGTAGATTTCAAACATGGGGAAGTTTTGCTGGCAACGTACAGAGTGTCCTAAAAATGTTGTATTTCACGATTTGATCAAGTGCAACATTTTTGGGACACCCTGTATCAATCTTATCGCGTTGCTGTAGACGTTCGTTTTCCACTCTCGTAATTTTTCGAACAAGACGCCTATCGACCGTGAATTGTAGAATTTTAATGACTCAACTGAAATATGTATGACTTGAAGAATATATTAAGCCACTTTTATCCGTTCCCGGGAGAACACAATCGATCGTGAAGTATACTTCTTTTTTTGGCTTTGGAGCTTTCTGCTTGTTACCGAACCAGTTAGAATGAAATCCGAAGCTGTTCCGGCTCGGAGCACGGTATCTATCGACGAGTGTCAACAGTTGCGTCACTAAGCATACTTCCCATTCTGCGCTGCGCTCGGAAACTCAAAAAATTTCGCTATGAAAAGAACTCTGCCGAGTGACGTCAGCAATTGACAATTTCAAGCCTGCCACGCTCGAGGGGTTTCGACAATGTTAGGCAAAATCGAACGGGAATTCGACGGTATCGTATTTCTGTGCAAGTAGCGTTTCACCGGAAGTGAATTGCATTTCCAAGGTCCTAGATACGCAGGACTTGTAGAGCATCTTGACATTTGTAAGCTGTTTTTTAGTCGATGGTACGACTGTGCTTCGAATGGTCGATCATTTCACTCCGGTGTCCGACTATTGTTGGCCATTTCCACTTACCAGCATATCTGTGATTGGTACAGTTCTATATCCTATGATAATTGTATTTACAGTGGTGATAGAATGACAGGAGCAGATAATTGATTTTTGTGAAATGACAGGAAGTGGAAACAGTGATCATTGATCAGACAGAGGAACAAACTCGTTTAAAAGCGCGGCTTCAATTTCATAGTATATGGTTATATTTCTCGTATTCGATTATTTGACCCGTGTGTCTGGCTACGGACAGCTGTTTCTACTCAGCAGATTACTGGACATTTATGACAAAACTGAACACGTCAAATTATAAATGTAAAATGAAATTAGAAGTATTTCAGGGTATTGTCAGATTATTTTCAGCTGACGCTTTATCTCCAATTTATTTTAATTCTAAAAGAATGGAATCACGACTTCCGTTTCTGCAATTTATTTTAGGAAATCTCGATTGTGCGTTAAGATTCACAGTCTAAGATTAATACAGTATTGTAGAGGAGTATTCAGCTTGCAAATTTGCCTCGCCTAGTCTAGAATATGACGTTCAGCAGACAATTTACGGGGATGGCATTCACAGATCCGGCGGCCATTAAATTTTTCGGTATTTATAGGGGCCGGTTATTGTCCCGGTAATTTCTCGGTTTAGCACATTAATTAAATGCCACAAATTTCCCGCGACACCCGAGGGTTGCCGTGTAAAGTACCGGCAGCCGTCTGACACACAATTCCCCGGCATACATATACAATAGTTTGCTCCACGGTCGGAGGATCCGCGCGACGCGTTTTGCTCCACGACGTAGAAACGAGTACACCGCGGCCGTAGCAAATTTCGAAATAGCAAATGGCGGCCCTCGTCTCTCGAGATTACTACACCGTGGCGGATTTCGGGAAACGAGGTCGTGGGGTTTAACACTCTGTAACAGAAGCCTTCCGAAGCGAAGCCGGCGTTTCCCACCGTTACTCAAGTTATTAACCATCGGTGGATGAATTACTTTCTCTTCGAACTTCTCCGCGAACATCTATCCTATTGCCCGAATCTATTTAGCCGTCCGGTCGTTGCCGTAATTATCGGGCAAATACCAGTCCCGACCGACAATCGAATCGATTCGCTATTTAATTGGAGCTGTGCAAATTGCGCTAATTTCCCTGTCAATTTTCGTAATTAAATTAATCGCCGAATTGTGATCGTACGGGCAGTCTTCGAGACAATTTTCGACGTGTGACGACGAAAATCATTTCTATAAGAATAATAATAAGTCTTCTGTTTCTGCCTATCGATCATGAAAAAGGTTTACAATCATTTTTCCCCCACTTCAGAAATCCATCTGTGCCAAGCTAATTCTCTATATTTCAAATAAATCAGAATAAATAATTCACTCCGATGAAATGATCAAATAAATTATTACTAATGCAGTATATAACGAATTATTCAGTGCAAAATTGCTACACCTCCATCCACCGTTTAATGCGATTAAAGTAATCTTCTCGCGCAAAATAAAATCGCATGTAATATTACATCGTTGGGAATATTCGACGAATAATGTTTTTAATCGCAAGAAAGTTCGAAGGAGAGTTTACCGACTTGAAAATTGTCACTCCACGCGTTTCTTCGGGACGCTCTTCGAGGTGAGAACACGACCGTGAATTTTTTCCGTCGGTTTCTTGAATTTTACATAAGGACGTTCCAAGCGCGCCATTGTAGGTTGAATATGGTTCCCCCTTTTCGGCGATGCTATCGCTTGACCTGAATTTCGAAAGTTCTTCCAGCATGCGTTTAACACCATCGCCATCAGATAGCCATCTGCATACCTTTAAAACGATCCCGCAGAGTTCGGAATGAGCGATGGTCCGTTCCAAAGGAATTCTATCTTTTCCGTGCTCGGATTATTATTCTTCAACGCTCAGTTTATATCGCGACTTCCTCTAATTTCGTTCGATTCATTTACACGGTGGTTCGTTAGCTTCGCTCCTGATCACTAGAAATTATATTTCCAATATTCAAACTCAATAAAACCATCTTGCACTTTCTGCGAGAAATTTCTTCGTACATCTGCACGCATTCTTTTCAACTTCTCGAATTTTTACGGTCCACGATTTTTTCCACTACACCTACATAACTAGATAATATTTATTATTAAATATCCTGTCTTAATATTTCCCTGGTACGCCTCATAAAAATATTTCTGGAATTCTTTGTTTCTATTCACTTGTAGTATAGCCTTCAGTTTGTACAAAGTTACAGGAAAACAAATAAGTTTCGATAAAGCATAGAGCAGGTAAATTTTCATCCAAGGAACGTACCCGGAAAAATTCGTACGACGGCGAATAAAATTTTTACTAACAAGATTCTACAAGCTCTGCCCGGTAGACGAAGATTGCTAACAAGACAGGATGAAAAACAAGGTGTTCCAATTATCCGAAGAGCGATCGGCCCGTTTCTCTGAACACTGTTAGCCCGCAAAACGCGCCACCGCCGGCAATTCGGAACTCCTGTCAAACCGGCATTTCCCCCATAATTAAACTCCCATTCGCGGGTTGTTTCCTGGCCGCGGTGCGACCGTGTGTCTATTATTTCCCGTGGTCGGCGACCGTGCGCCGATTACAGAACGAATTTCTAAGTCAACAGCAACGGTCAGACACGGGCATATTTGGAATAGCGCCGGGCACTCGGGAAAAGTTCGCCATTTACGCAACTGTCGGCAGTTCCGAAGTTCAAAGTTCCCGCGATGTTCCGACGCGCATCGAAGACGGTTCGCTGCAAGGAGGACGCACCTCGAGGTGTACCCCTCGTGCACCGGAGTTGCGGAATGTTTGAGCGCCAAGGGTCGGCGAATACAACCCTTTAAATGGCGCCTCAACCTGAGCGGAAACCATCTGGAATGCTTCCCGGCCGAAAATTCGCGTAAATTCTTGCGGAACATCGAATGCTTCTCACGGGAAACACTTTTGCACGTTTCGCTCCGAGAACCTATTGAGATTCAGCGCCGCCGGCGCAAGCACCAATTCAATTACTCCTGACTCAAATTCTAATAGGATTAAAAATCCAATTTTGACGAAGACGACCTCGCGACTCCTTTTTAAATTGCCTTGGCACGAAGAGCGATCTTCCGCCATTATTTCAACCCGTCGAACATTGATAAATTCCTACGATCTAAAATTCCGTCAAAAGCGTCCTCTCGAAATGCAGTCAATTTACCCCAGCTGACGGTAGGGGTTCGTTGATTCGTAGGCGTGATCGTGTGATTTATTTTCAAACCAAAACGTGCCCATCATAAAGTGCCGTCTGCCGCCCTTTGGTTGAGCCCTCGAAGGTCGAAAAATTCCCGGGGTGAAGATATTCTAAAATTTGTCAAAGTATAGCCGTGGGGGGGTGCGAGAGACACCAACCTGGAGACGCTGCGTGCAAGATGAAGGGCGGACGAGGGCGCGAGCGAGTCCCTTCGATCGCACCGACACCTGTGCTGATAGGAGGGCTGCCTGGACCGGTACAACGTCGTAACGACCGGCTGCTGCACTTGGGCTTGCGGTTGCTGCGGCTGTGGCAGCGGTGACTGCGTCTGGACGTCCCCGTCCAGTCTACAATGGAGCTCGATATCGGGTACCGATCTGGTCGCCGGGTCTTCGTTGGTGCCGCTCTCCTCGGAGCCGCCGAGCCCCGAGACGGACAACTGTGGCGACGCGACCAAAAATGTCGCCCGATCCTGTCGCGTGAGCACCGGCTTGCCCTGAGACGCCGCGGCAACCACGACCGGCGGGGGTGGCGCCCTGCTCAGCAGGGCTGCCGTCTCCTCGCTCGATCCGTAATCGGTACCGTTCCCGCCCTCCTGCGAGCCGACGTTGCCGTTCGTGTTCATCTTGCGGCCGGGGTTCCCCTCTGTCGCGTCACGTGGCCATTTCCTGAAAAACAACCACCACAGACTCGTCAGAACCCTCCTTACCTCGCATATTCGCAAAATACAGTGATTTCTCTATACATGTCGTCAAGACTTGGATGATAAACCTCGTGGAATTATCCCCACTACCGCGAGGGGTATACCCAGAAGGGCGAAGAAGGTCGAGAGGTGTTGTTGACATATATCGAGAATTTAATGCAGTAATTTCGCCCTGGACCGGGGTCAAGTAGTTTCTGATATAAGTCTTGGCCACAGATAAATTGATTAGAAAGGGAATAATACATGTTAGAAACCATGTGTATTCAGAGGATTGGTGCTGATTGGCAAGTTGGAAAATGAATCACCAACCTACACGCACTAGGTCCCCGTTTAACCCTCGAAATTGTCCACGATTAAACACTGTTTGATAAAACTGTATACATATTTGTTAGCATCAACGTCACTTCGAAAGATTCAGGATAATTGGAAAAATGAAAAATGGCACCTGGACATTACAGCTGCGTAGGTCCTAGTATAAATTTTAATTTAACAAGGCTGCGTGTTAGTAGGATATTCGAAGAAGTAATGGTTGGCAAACTGGAAAATGGCACCGGAACCTTTGGAGCTACGTACTTGGTACGACCTTGGTGTGACCAAAAATTATCAAAAATGATTTAAAAATACAGCATGCTAATATGTTAGCTTCAACGAGAGAGTATACACACTAGCTGGAAAATTAGAAAATAGCACCTGACTCTTGCAGCTACGTGCAGTAGGTTTCCACATAATCCCTAATAAAAGGTAAGTTTGTTGAAAAGACTGTGTATATTCGAGCACCAACGTTAAAGAAAGCATATTTACTTTTACCGTTTTTACTTTTACGGTTCCTACATTTACAGAGAGTTAGAATTGTTGAATCCTCGCTTCATCATGTTACCTTAACCTATCTTAACCAGTTGAAGTTATTCCGATGTTGTGGTTACCACAAGAGTCGAGAGAAATTTCTGAAAGTGTAACAGAGTCAATGGAACGGCGAATAAATATTTCACCGAGCTTTCAGAACAAACGAAACTTGGCAAACCGACAAAGTTCCGTCTACCTCAACTGCACGTTGAAATGCATATTTCTATCGAATTTAGTGTAGTTGATAAATTTGTCTCTTTCACTTCGAAACCATTCGGTGAAAATCGATCAACGAACGCGGTGTGGAAATAGCACAGACTATAAATTTTCCTAAAAATATATATTGAATTTATCAGGAAATAGGGGATTGCTTATCGATTCGGCTAATAATAATCCTTTCACCAATAAATCTTTGCTGTAACGCCGGACAATTTGTGTGTTAACATTCTATTAATACTTTACAATCTTCCTTGATGTGTAACAAACTATATCTCGTACAAATTGCGACAATTTAAGGACGCGCAATGTCACAGTACACGATCTTAGGAACAGTATAGTGACAGCTTCGACTCTTCGAGGCTAGTTATCTCAACCTTTTTCACAGATTTATCGGCCGACGCAGATTTCCTTCAGCAATCTCGTCACGTCTCCACCGGGATACAGAAACCTGCGACTTAACGACGGCATTCGTAAATTTCGCCATGATTTCCGGTTCAGCCTCGACAGTAAACACTGGAATTCCATTCGTTTTACGGCCACCATGATACTATCTCCCGCGACAACCTGAATTTATTAGAAGCCGTTGAATTGTTATAATTCAAAATTATGTCCGCGCAAAACTTCGATTACTCCTGAACCGTCGCGATTCTCCGTGTTAATTTTTGACAAATGGAAGATCGATGTACAAATTAATTCACGTGAGTTCTTGCAATCGTGCACTTCTCAGGTTTTAATTTTATGGTAATCTATTGCTGATGAATGCAGATTAATACAGTCTAGAAGAATATTGTGTCATCTTTCAGTGCATTTATTAGTTAAAAATATTTATTTTTGTGTCTGATATCATGATCACAAAGAAAAGAAGTACAGGAAAACCTTTTGAACGACCCGCTATATAATATATAATATTTCTAGCATTTGATTCCAGATTGCGTTGAATCGATTATATTTACTTAAAATATACAATTACTAATGGAACACGTTTAGTTAAACTAAAGTCTAAAATAAATACGGTCGATGTATTAGCCATGAATCCTTGCTATAATACTGCTTGAATGAATTGTCGACGTACGAACGAGCAATGATAGGTGGAATGATAAATATTCCCCGGCTGATTATCCGTCTGACCATTCGCCGTAGCGAAGCCTTTAATCAATAGCTCGGCGGACAGGTGATTAAGAAGTAGAAGAGTATTGAAAGCAGATATTCAGAAAACGGCTGGAACGTCGAGAAAATTTCGACGAGTCCCGTTTCCCCAAGATTCCCTTAAGTTGGCTCTAGTAAGCTGTTAACTTCGCTAGCGAGCTCGCGCAAGTTTTAATTGGAGGACTACCGGCGCATCCAATTGTCTGCTGTTTGAGGAAACTTTCGATGGTACGCAACACGGAACTAAGTACGATTTCGAGCGGCGTCATTCTTCCGGCGGACAAGCGTTATCCGAACGTGAAATGTTTGCCGAATCTGTAAATTTTACGGGACCCGCCAAAGCTGCTTAAACAACTGCCGGTCCGCAAATTCCGATAACAATCGCTTTCAGACTTCGAGATTACGCCTGTCTAGTCCCCGGAACATTTTGGGATTTTTCGAACATCGAAATCCACGCTGGAATTAATTTCCATCGAATTTTATTCTTGTAACATTTATACGCGTGATACACTGGATTAATTTTCAAATCCGCCTTGTTTCGCAAATATCGCAACGTAATTATTATTTAGACTCGAGAAACAAATCGCATATGAAATTTTCAGAGGGTGACGGCGATAAAAGCGCGGAAACGGAAAAAGAAATAAACAGAACTGGTCATTCTACCATCTTTTTTTTTATTTCAGTTCTTTCGCACTGGTATTTGCGAACGCGCGACACACACGCGCGTCCGCTCGAATTGCACCGGGCTTGCGTTCCGCGCAAAAAGGAGACCACGATAGTCCACTGCTCATCCATTATTCCTCATTTATCCCATCTGGAGTTGAAAGCAAACGCGAATTTCATTCGATTGCCTTGACACCTTGGGGATCGCGCTGGTGATCATGTTCTAACAGTTTCTTCGCGCTGTGCAATTTTTGCAACTTTAATGTGCAATGGAGACAGATCTCTGTTTATTAATCGTACGATTATATTTTACACGCATTCGTTTATTTTATTCGCTTCCTATCAAATAAAAGCCGCCCAACTTGGCAATTTGCTTGAGCCGCGTGTCCGGCAATCACTGTCTATACAGGGTGGCCCAAAAATAAGCAGGAATAACAAGAGATTTGGAATCACTCTTTTCAAGGAAATACAACACTTTTGGGACACCCTGTATATTTCATAGAAATTTATTTATTTCCTATCAGATTAAAGTGAAATTGGTGGTTGGTTTATTTTACTTTTACAATTTTACTCGCGCTTGTTTCACGTCATTTTTATTAAAGAAGAGGTTAACTCTAGGATACGTGTTCATTAAAACTCAGATTAAATAATTATGGCAAGGATTGCGCGGTGTTATTTTGTTCCTGCCAGCCTGGAGTGTTTATTCATTTATAATGCAGCCTCGTTCTCGCAGGCGCTGATGAGCTCGTTAGACCCGTCTCTTGCTTTTGTTTCAGAAGGACCTCCCGGTACACACTGCCGCTTAGTTGAACCGTTTAGCATCGCCGTTCAGCTCCATACTTCTATTTACTCGGTTAGTATAAACGTTAAATTCAAATATGCGCGGCGGGTAAATTAAATTGAATGCAACTGTACTCGATCGTGTAACGAGATACCACGGTATCTTGATCAGCTTGATCGACGCTAATTTCGACCCGTTTCCCGCCATGCTTCCTTTCGGATAACTGTTTCAGCGTTATTAACTCTCTCGGCGATATTTCGCTCGGGAGGTAAACACGAAAGAAGTCGTTCTCCCAGGCCACTCGCAGGATTTAGAGCGCATTTGTACTAATTTGCTCGCCGCGGACGCGTAATCCATAAGCCGGCGCTTATCAACTTTTTCCCGTCGAACACGGAACATTCCACGTATAAATTTCAACCTCCATCGACCGCGGAAAGTCGCAAATTAGAACACATTCTGCCATTACTTTTCTTCCGTCGAACGAACCACGCGATTCTGAAAGTTGAAGACCGCAGAACTTTGTTAACGACATCAGTCACTGTGACGGTATTTTTGTTGGAGATGAAACGAATGAAACATTTTTCCTTCGAAATTATAACAATTTTTCACGTTCTCGATTCAATTGTACGGTGAAATTTACATTAAATGTAAAAGCCTTCGTCAGCTGCATTAAAAATGTGACGTAAGGGGATGAAACAATTTCCATTTTCCAACAGGGGTAGTTTATAAAATTCAAGTAGACATTCCTTTGAAATCTTGGGTTCGTCCCGGAGAAAATAATTCCGACAAGATACGATCTCAGTCTCAATTCAATATTCGTATTTATATTAATAAGGGGCAGCTTAATTTGAATTTTCCGGAGGGAGCAGCTTATAAAACCGAGGATCGAGTAACCGCTTTTCTCATTTACGATGGTGCCTGTTCATCTTGCGAAAAATAATTCCGACGATAGTTGATACAGCTTTTAATTCGATATTCGTAATTACATCGATAACGGGCGGCACGATCGAAATTTTCCATAGAAGATAGCCCATAAAATTCAACATAAAACAGCCGGTCTTTTCATCAAGGTGTCTGTTTACGTTCTGAAAAATAATTCCGCGGAAAGTCGTTGCGCTTGGCAATTCAATGTTCTCCGTCTCGAAGTTTAAAACGTCCGAAGAGGAACTTTCGAAGTTCATCAGTGTCACCGGCGACGCGCGTGGATCCTCTCGGATCGTCTCCCCTCGACGATGATCCCATTCCACGCTAACTCCCCGTTACCATAGCCAGCCTAATTTCATCGGTCTCGACTTAACGCGATAGTGGAACTCCTAATGTTCGTTTATTTCCTCCTAAGTTAAAGAGTTAACGGTAGCGAGACGCGATCGACGCCGAGTTATCGAACTTTTATTAGCTGGGTACCACGGTGAGGCTACGGAGAGCCCAACGATATCCAATTAGGAGTTGTAACGAGCGGCAACTCTCTGAAAAGTACTCATTAGCTGCGGCTCCCTGCGCGACCCCTCCCCCTGGAAACACAGCGAAAGCCGTTCTTTTGATAACTCGGTTTCGTAAATACACACGCAAAAATCTCTCAATCTTTCCTGTCATTCAGAAAAATCTATCTTATTCTAATTATTCGAGCTCTTGCATGCCCCATTGCAGCCACTGTAACCGTTCGTTAACGTGCTCTTGATGATAAATAAACGCGATATTATTTTTTCTGTAAATTACTAACATTATAAAGGAAATGAATGTCGCAGCCAGACACTCGTTGCAGGGAAAACACAATACAAAAGCAGCAATCATTTATTGAAACGGTTGAATTGCAAATTGAATAATAATAAAATAAATTGAAGGAGCCGTTATGGAGGTTGCATGAAGGTTGAATGCACCGAATGCAACCGCTCATGAGCATGAATTTAATAAGTTGACACAGAAGTCTCTTTTCGTTCAACTACTCGCTTCATGAATGAAATAAATTTGAATGAATAAGTAGGAAAAAATGTTTTCTCATCCAAAAAGGAACGGGCAGTCCTAACATTTATAAAAATTCTCGTACCGGTGGTATAAGATGACGCTTTTTATTTCGAAATAAGAAAATCACTCTCCCCCTTACTTCTTCAACGAAGCCGGTCCCGAGCCGTCGCCTTATATCGAAAGAAAACTGTAGAGAAATATCGGCGTGGGTCCGAGGAATCCGAGGGTTGAAGGAGCCACTGTAGGGCTCGCATTAAAGTCGAATGCACCGAACACCAACCAGGTGCATTAAATAAAAGGATCGCGACAAATCTTTCTTTCGAGTCACGGTCGAACGGCGGTCGCAGATTGAATAAAAATCGAATGAACACGGAAACGAAGTTAAGTGTCCCCATGGCGTGGAAGTGGAGAAGAACGAAGAGGAAGGGGTGGTTTCAATGAATTATTGGCGAGGGACGTGAAAGCCGCAGATCAAAGTCTCTGCGAGGAAGATCCCCGACGCGAAGGCCGTCCTTTGGGCTATCCCCGGCGCGACTTTAATTAATGGACAGCGATGGCGGCTTCAAACACGATATTCGAGTGCGCGGCACCGGCCCGGCTCCAGCGCGCTTGTCCTTCACGTTTACATGTCCCAATTCCATAATACCGAGGAGTGCCCTCTAAGAATACTCCCTCTGTCTCTCTTGCTTGGCGTCAAGGCGAATTAAAGCGGCACCGATTCCCTGTTTCAGCGATTAATTTGTCAACGGGAGAGCGTCCTGGGCCCCCCCTATCGACCTCCCATCGGCCTCATCAGTCGCAATACTTTAACGAACCTCGGCTGGAATCGGCGCGACGAGTGGAACTTCACGAGCAGACCGTACAAACGATCTGCCAGATGAATTATTATTACGGAAATTTGACGCCGAAAAGAACAACGCTCGCTCCAGAATGAACCGGTTGAATTCACATCATCAATCTTACTCGGATGAAATTACGTAAAGTTGAAGAAGAAAAGAGCGATATCGAATCTTTTCCGTTTCCCACTTCAAGAAGAGTTTAAAAATATTCTTTTCATTTTACGACAAATTTTTGTGAAAGGTTAGAGTATGGAAAAATAATTTGTCGTGTCTCCGAGGATCGTACGAGGGTCGAGTGTTGTTCCAGGCTTCCCGTTCAGCTTTCTTTGTTTCTGTCGATGTTCAGGACCATTGCGTCGTTTCATCGTTCGCTTATCGCGCCGTGGAACGACGGAAAGACAACGGGAACGATCGAGAACCCTCGCGTTTGCCCAGACAATTTCCCCGGTCTTTTATCGAGGCAAATCCTGGCGAAACTATTCCGGAAGGACGATTCTCTCTGTTTATAATATTGTCGCGGAGAAAGCCGTACGCGTTCCAGAAACGAACGCTGCGTTTTCACCCCCAACCCCTGTTCCACTCCTGTGTTCAGAGACGACGCGAAAATAGGCTCCCGTGTGTGTTGGCGAAAGTGCTACTGCATAACAAATTAACCCTGGTACATTCCTCATTTACTCGTCCTAATGTGCGCCTTTGGAATTGGCACAGTGCTACAGCTGCATGTAAAATTGACAATACAAAGTCACATGGATAAATAAATAGTCACACTAAGAATAGAAACACTAAGATCAGGAGAAAGTTCAAAATAAATTAAAAATGGAATTAATTTGCATATTTGTTCAGAACCAAATGTGTCATATTGGCAGGAGGAACGGATAAGTGTCGGACGGCAGTCCCGAACATTCCCGCAGAAGTAGTTTAAAATTTAATTAGTACCGACTTACCGAGGTCTGTATTCGACGATTTCCCATGAAAGTGTTTTCATAATTCCAATAATTATAAAAAAATAAGGAATTTTAATCAACTCATAGAATTCATCGTAGAATGCTACGTTGAATCCTTTTAATTTCAGAAATCGTGATAAAATTCGCTGTTTTCGAATATATCAGAATGACTGTCCAAACTCGGTTGAAGATTGATGTCGCTCACGTGTGACTAAATTGATAGTGAACGTTCGAATCTCGGTAATTCCCCAGAGTTAGGATTCCAGTATCTCGTCGGGATCGCACTCGTTACCCGAGGCTTCGTTATTGTAACGTTACTCGTGATTAGATCACAGGACTTTATGGAGACTTGCATTTTTATAGGAGCATTTAAGGAGGCATAAACCGGGAGAAATATTCTCCTCATTTATATTCATTTCTACAATTTTACGGGCCGGGAATAAAACGAAACTGTACCGTGCATCATCAAAATTTTTAAGATTTTCATGCCGCTATGCATGTATAATGATTTGGTGGTATGCTCGTGATGTACACCAGAGATTTGATCCTTTTACTATTTCAATTTATTTCAAGCATTTTATTTCACTTACTTTAATTATTTTATTTCATTTTATAGTTCACTGAGCTTTTGTCGAATGTACTCATCTAAATTTTGTAACACGTTTCAGAATTATTATACTACTGATCTCTTTGCAAAATAAAAATGTTCTGCATTGATTGAGGGAAGCAGGAGTGAAATAAAAATTCTGAAATAATAAGCACTATACTGACCTGGAGTAAGAATCTTAGTTTCTGAAAGAATAATGTGATCATTGTTTTAAAAACAATTGAGAAATTGAAGTACCTAAAGAAAATATCTTTGAAAGCATGATTAAATAATACGGTAGACAGTAAGCGTTTCAAATTGACACATGGTGACGTTTTATCCATATGTTCAATATTGTTAAGCTCGGGGGTTTCTTCTTTATTCCTTTGAAGGGATAATTGTGCTTTCGGTGTCTTTTTATTTAAGTCGTTAAAGGTCTTTTGTTATTTAACAAAAGTCATTTCCATTGATAGAGGGCTGGATATCGATCTTTTTCGAATCGCTGTCGAAGTGTAATTGTTCGCGGGAACGTTTCAGTAGAAATGGATTCAGCATAGTTCGGTGCTCCTAACAGAGTCCTGGGCGAGCAGTTGAGCTTCATTAAGGATGTGCACTTTGATCCTCGCCGCGCGAACTACCCAAAGGATCGTCAATATTATTGAAGTAGTTAGTGACAGGTATTTAGCAGTGGCAACCATTACTAGTTCAACATTAATATTTGCCTTAACATCGAGCTGCCGATTTCGAGTCTTACTGATTTGTCAATCAAAGTTAACTTTCGCTTCTCGCTTCACATTTCACGCTTGCCCTACAATAAATAAATCACTTTACGGAAATAAAAATATGATCGACGAATCAGTCACTGTGCGAAAAATAATTATATCCGCATCACGTAGCTCAAGATAAATCATCAAACACGGTTTCAAAGATGCTCCACGTCATTCGAACTAGAATAAATAAATAAATTTCTATTTCTGGACTGATAACAATGTTGTCACTACGCAGAAACGAACGACTAATTCAGCGACTGTGCTGAAAATAATTTCATTAAAATCGCCCAGCCCGAAATAAATCATCAGAGACCTGAAAAACGGCGTCAAAGAATCCCCCGCCGCGCTTGCACAAGAATAAATAAATAAATCTCTGTGTCTGAACCCGTAAAAATTCTGCCACTGCACAGAAACAAAAATGCAACGAACAAACCAGCGACCGTGCCAAAAATAGTTTTATCAACACCACCCGGCTGGACATAAATCATCGAAGACATCAAAAACGTTCTCAACGAGATTCCATCTTTCTTGCGCTGGAACGAATACAGAAATATCCACTTCTTCGGCTATAAAACTTCTTTCGTTTCGCAGAGACGAAATAACAATCACTGAATCAGTGTCAGTGCCGGAAATAGTTTCGTCAACATCACCTGGCTGGAAGTCAATCGTCGAAAACCTCGGAGCGTTTTCAACGAGCTGCCATCTCGCTCGGCCGACAAACTTCGCGTTCGTATTAACGCAAACGAAATCCAGGCGCGAGCATTTTCGAAAATTCCCCTAGGAGAGACACGCGCGTCGCCCGCCGTCAAAGTCACCCCGAGGGGACGCGATCCTGCAGGCTAACAGCTTAATTTCATCGGCTGTGCCTGCAGGACCGTTAACAGAATTCGTTTCTCTGCACCGAGCGGAAAAGAACGAAGCGCTCTCCGAGCGAAGAACCGAGTTTTCCGCCGGAGGAATCGTGGAAGTTTGTCGCGGGGTTCCCTCACCCTCGGCAATAAAAGGAAATATCCAAAGGGGAACGATCGGACAGGGGCGGAATGCAACAAGGAGGAGGGCTCCCCTCCCACGAGGCCAGATAACGACATACACGGGCGTAAAGTAGCCGCAAATGAAGAACCGGATGCCTGGCCGACGGAATTTCAGCCGATAGCGCGTTTCGCGAGCCGCACACTAGAGCATAGGTGTCGCTTTCGCCTCCACTTCCGTTCGTTTTCGTTATCTGAAACGCCGCTGCAGATGCACTCGCACCGGCTTCGTGATTAGATAGCGGCCCGCATCGACTGTGCTCCCACTGTGAAATTTCTCCTCCGAACTGTGCGCCATCGATCACCCCGAAAAATTTTCCAAAACGCGCATCCATCTTCCCGCAAACCCGCTGCGCTCGTGCATCGGTCTCAAGCGAAGTTTTCGTGCAACTGTACAGGGTGAGAAATATAAAGCGTCACGGACGAATATCTCCAAAAATATTTCTGAAATAAGTGGTGAGACTTTTGTTTCTCGCGGTGGACACTCCAAGGTGAGGCGAAGGTCAACTTTCTTTTCCTAAATGGCACGATATGTTTTGTTATTCGCCATCAAATGGTGCGTTTTAAGATCAGTTTAAGGTCAGTCAAGGTCTAACTTGCTGGGAAATGCAGAGAAGGTGTAATTTCGTATGTTTTCAAAATGACTACCTATATATGCACTGAGAAGAACCAAATAGAATTTCGTTACAAATCTTGTATCATCAGTCTGACTCGGAAGGGGTTGAAAGCGAACTTTAACCCTCGTGTCAGTACCTAACATTCTTTCCAAAGGCAACCCTTTGAATTCAAAGGTGGGTATTTCAATTGTAAAATCCAAAACGTCTTTTCTGCCCTGGAATAGTATATTTGCGGAACTTGATTTAGTTCAATGAACACAAAACGGTAAAAACGTTTGAAGTCGAACGATTGATCTTCTTGTGTTCGGCTCGTTGAAATTGTTAAAACGAGAAATAAATGTTTACGCAGCTCATGTTACGTCTGGCAATAAATTCAGACAGCTTTGCATAAAAATCCGCAGTCGACTTATTAAACACACACGCACACATACAAGCGTGAGTCACTTTCTATCATAAATGTAACCAGATCCGACGTCGTCCAGCGTTGTAATTTTCTTCGGTGCATACACGCCTGTGCATAGTAAACTTCGATTTTCTCCTCGCTCGAATGCCCCCGCCTTTTTCTAGCGTAACTCGCGTCGCAAGCCTTAAAGGAACAAGTTTGTTTGAAACTGTTCCGTCTCTAATACGTGACTCCGGTTATGAAAGAGTCCATTCAAAGTGTAAAACGCGAGGGAAAATCGCTCGAGGGCCAGTTGCGGAAGAATAACGCCGAGAAAATTGACTCGCGGGGGTCGCATTGCCGTGAACTATGACAAGAGAGACCTTTTTTTCAGCTTATTTTTCGGTCACTTCGTCGCGACGGGTCGCAACGTTGTTACCGTTCTCCTTCTTCCATCGTGGTCGCTTAAAAATCGTATTTCGTAGTTCATTTTCCGTAAGACGCTATCAACTTTTTACTGTAAAATTTTCGGAATATATTCCACGGAAAAATTTGCTGAAACGCTTCACCGATCGGTGAAACGAAAAGCCGATGATCGATTCGATCCGAAACCGCATCGAACCGCGAAAAACAGAGCCGAATCGATAGTCCCTTAATAGATTAATCGCGCGATCCTAACGTCGAGGCAAATTACCGGCTCATCGTTTATTTAGATTCGATCTAAGAGCACACAAGGACGCACACACTATGCCACCAGACGACTGACTATACGTTTTCGTGCGCTCGTCGATACGTCGTTTGACGCAACCGGCCGAGCCGAACCAGCGAAACGGGCTCCTCGAAAGAAAAACTAGCGCGGGAACTTTCGAACGTTCGATACAGAAAGTTTCGGAGCGGAATTCACATTCAATGGGATTAGACGTTCGAGGGAGGTCGAAGTTCAACGGGAGAGAGTTTGCTTAAAGGTCGCCGCGAAGTATCGCGATTCCAGAAGGGAAATCACGATCGCGCTAATATTGTTCCTGTAATACTCTTAACAACTTCCGACCGTAATGGGGAATCTTGAATGTCCGATACGAATTTTTAATGAGAACCCGGCTTTTTGTGAAAGCATCCGCTTCGAGAAAGTCCTGTTTAATCAGACGTACAAAGAAGAATGAATCATCTGGAAAGAATCCTTCGATAAAGTCTCGTTGAATACGAAGATGGTATGAATTATGCAATCAATTTCTTTAAATAAGTCTCCTTAACGAACGGTATCAAAATCATTACTACAGTTTATGCAACGACAACGATCCTCTCCAAGAAAGTCTTTCCTCTGAAAATACACGATCTGTGCATAAACAGTTTTTCTTACAAACAAAAATTTGTTTCTCACTCGTTCAAAACAACGGGCAGATTTAACTGAATACAAATCTCCACCCTTAAGGGGCGTTTCCACTTCTCCAACAGGATCGCGTACAGGAAAATTGTGCGTCTTATATATTCCCGTGTAATACTAAACGTACGCGAAAGCCGTGGTCGCGCCGACCAGCCGACTGTTGTTTTATCAATAATGGAAGACTATCAATGTGGAAGCGTGTGTGTGTGTTTCCGAGCGACCTCGCCGTTCGCCGCGAAATCGGATTAACGTCCGCGGAAAAATTCACCGTTCGCTGATCCAGCTGCGAAAACTGAGGAATCTCGGCCCGGAACATTTCAATCCGTTGGCTCCGCGGACACAAAGCTGAAAACGGTGAAGTTCGCGCACACGCGCACACACGGTCCCGTCGAGGCGGCCGCTTTAAATTCAAATCAGCCAGAAATTAAATTGCAAATTCGTCGGCTCCCGTATATTAGCGCACCGGGAAAGTTTAAACGAGCCCGGGGAATCTATCTCGGTATTAATATCGTCGTATATTCTTTTCTTAAATTCTGCTTGAAGGACTCTCTCTCTCTCTCTCCCTCTCCCTCATGTACACAGACAGTGGCCTGCGCGAAAAGAGCGAGTTGAAAGCGACGGATGACGGGATCGGATTCGCTAACGATTATCGCGGAAACTTTCGCAAGGACTTCTGTTGACATACACCGGCCGCGCAGTTCGCGAATCCTATGATTACCAACGGAGGATTTGCTTTCAGACGGTGAAGATTAGCCTTGTCCGTAGGCTCTCTGTAAATAGGCTACGTATGCGTCATTTGACATTACCGTGTTTGCGAATGTTGTCGTCCATAGCACGTGTTTGTCGTCTATATTGCTTGCCAGCACGTTTAACAAAGGTATCATTACCTTCTTTTATTTTAGCGGAATTTGCGTATAACGAAAATTCCAGTATCGATACACCGAACAGAATGAAATATAAAAGTAGATCAACTAGTGTTCGAGCACAGTGTTCACTCTATATATGTCGGAAATGCCTAGGCGATAAAAGGCCAACAACTATCCCCACCGCCGCGGGGTATACCCCGTCAGGGACCTTGAACCGAAGCCTCTAGAGTTTCGCTACTGCCCTTTTCTACGTTCGACGTGGATAAAAAAATAGTATCTCCTGGCAGATATATGTCCAGAACACTGGTGTAGCCAGGGACATACGTCCCCGAAAATCTTTAGACACCATTAAAAAAAAACAAATTGCAAATCTGAGCGGCTGGCAAAAATGAATGCAGCTCGCTTCGACCCCTACAACAGCCCCGCACAAAATCAAGATGAAAAGAACTCGTGAACTCGAAAAATTAAACATCAAGAGTTCTCGATATATGTCAACAACACGGGTCTTGCCAGCGACATGTATCGTGCAGGAGGCACACCCGAGCCGTGTCATGTTTACACTCGTTGACGTCCGAGGCCTCTCGAGTTTCGAGGCCCTTCGCGGGGTACACCGCGCAGTAATGGGGATAATTCCGCGACGTTTATCGTCCAGGCCTTGGCGACATGTACAGAGGAATCACTGTACCGTGGGTCGAGCCGGATAACGGTACTGATCGAGCCGTGACGTGGATGTACCGATTGAAACGTCTCCCCGCAATCGTTTCTATCTGACGAGGATCCTTTTCCCTTCAATTCCTGCGACAGTTTGCAACGCACGTCCAGCGAATAAGGAGCGTCCGGCAAAACGTCGCCAATGAAACGCGCGAAATGTTTGCACAGGCGAATCTAATGGCACGGGCCTCGATCGATATACCGGCATTCCCGGTTTACGTAATATTGCACCGGCGTTCGGCCGCGATCTCTCGACTAAACCCGTCTTTACCGGGACGCGCACGTGTCCACGTGTGTCACGAACCGACCGACGATCTAATGTTCCGCGGAAAAACGACGGGAAACCAGATCGAATCTGCGGCGACTCTATCCGGTATCGATTCCCGCGAAATAAAGTCCTTTGCAGGCGCTAAGAAAATATTTATTCTACCGGGAACGGCACGATTATGCCTTTCAGCGTGATTTCCCGAGGACGCTTCAGCCGCCTAACCGTACACGCACGACGTGTGTACTTTAACCTAGTTGCAACCTCGGGATTGCAGGTCGATATAAAGTAAATCTGAAAAAATTGATATTTTTCTATTCGGTTGGTGTACGGGTTTAAACGTCTCTGAAAACGGAATTTCTTTCGATTAGCGCGATTTTCGAGACAAAACGTGTCTCCAATTTCTCTCGTGAAAGCTGGAAACTGGAAAATAGAAGAACGAGAAGAAAATGAACGACCCGTTTCAACCGAGCCCGGATTATCCTGTTTCATAAAGTTTTGTAGCAGATTGAACGCCGACACAGTCCTCGAATATCGGACATGCGCCGTGCTAATACTTGTTGATTTTGTCTTTTTTCGGGAAAAGTGTCGCGATCTCGTCGATGATCCGACTTCGTGGAAGCGGACGGAGCAGTTCCGATCCCGTAACTTCTGGCAAAAAATTCGCCGGGCCGGAAGTCCCCGAAGTCGATGGTATCGCGACTGTAAAGAGTCGCGGAACGTGTTGAACGTACTTTCGCGTCGCGAACTTGACACCAGCGACGGAACTTCTCCCACTTCTCCGTCGGGTTCCCGCTGTTATGCAGTTCGTTCTCGCAGATACGACTCCCCGAGGTGGCAAGTTCGCGGTTATTTACCGGTTTTTGTCAATCGGAAGAGCTGCTCGACGAGCGAGCTCCACGAGAACGAGTTTTCTCGGATAGAACGACGTCGATCGATCGTTCGACCTCGTAGGTGCACGGTGCAACTGCGAAACATCCCTCGGATAGGACCCATTTCCATGGATATTCTCGCATCCGAAAGGGTAGTTCGGTTTCATAGCTCCGGAGGAGTCGAGTTTATCGGAAATCGCGCACGGCAAACGGATTTGCGTTTGTTGGGGCTTCGCCAACTGCTTGTATACTAACCGGGAAGAAGGCCTGATCGCTACACGATTCGACTGACTCTTTAATGATCTCTGGTTCTCGCGAGAGTGTTCCTGCCGCCTTTGAGCAAATTCTGAACAAAGTTCTTCCGCGGAGATGTTGCAACTTTCAAGCAGACTGCGGATGTTCGTGCATAATAAGAATGCGCTGCGTCAAAAGTGGAAGTTTCGCGCGGAAAAATTATTGGACCAGCTCTGATCGCGGAGTTGAAAAACGGACGAGTCATCGTGACAAAGTATTGGCTTGAAAAAAAAAAAAGAATTGCAGAAAGCACGGTTGGCGGAACGAGACTAATTGCAATTTCCGGTGTTGCGGCAGCGCGGAATCTCGACGGCGCGATGTGGAGAGCATCCCGTTACCGGAATTCACTCTAATTAACGTCTACCTGTATCAAGCATCACCGGCAGCTAGTTAATGCGCTCTAATACCGCGAATCGCCGATGTCTCGTGATAGCAGCCTGAAAGATTACGCCAGCGGGCAACACAATTCCCGCGGCGTGGAAACGAGATCTCGTTTCTTTAGGTGCACGCGCCGTGCGTCCGCAACGAGTTTCGCCGCGATGCCGGCGGATTGCATACTGTCGGGGCTGCTTGGTCTACTGCCGCGACCGTAGCCGCGCGCCGGGCTCGAAGCTTTCCACCTGCTTTCACCTTTGTTCGAGGGATTGCCGGGTCTAATTGGTTCGCCGAGACTGGACGCTGCAATCTTCTGTACGCCTGCATTCTCGTCAACTTTATTTTCGATTGCGTGCCGCGCCTGCGAACAAGTTCCCTGCAATCGGCCGGCAAATGCGTCGGCTTGATCGAAGCGAGTTCGTGCTTTGTTTAAGGACGTTTGGAAAATTCAACTCTGCCGGATTAACCTTCCCGGGCCACAAATAGGTTTACAAATAGAAATCTATCGAGAAGAAACGACGAGATCAAATTCGTCTAGACTCTTCGCCATTTTAATTATAATGTATGCTAGGAAATTTGTTCAACCGTTTCCTACGAAATGATTTCAAGCATTTTTAAATGAAAAATCTGCGAATATCGCTGGCGCTGATATCTTCAGTTTTAGAATCTAATATTTTTGATTGTTTATAATCGGTGGATTTTGTGAAAAACGTGACGAGAGTCTTGGAACATCGATGTATCATTTTCAACGTTTTAAAGTGATTAAGAAAGATAAAAATCCGCTTTTCCACGCTGTTCCGTTCGGAATAAAACGTCGCGACTTTAACTTTAAAGTAGACATCATTAAAGAGTATAATTATGAAAGAGCACTTTATTTAGAAAGACTAGACTCTCCAGCTCTAAACGAATTGCGCGCCGAGCACGCCGGCTCTCCGCTAGATACCGCAAAATTAATGCGAACGGAGCTCGTTTCGTACCGGCCCGACTAACACAAGCAATTAAGGTGATCAAAAAGTTATTACCCCGACCTGTACACACACGCGCGGTGTGCACACAGTTGTTACTTATACGAGCAAACAAAGTTGGAAGGAACGCGAAGGCAGTAATTATGCGCGGGTAATTCAAACTTGCGGCGCCGTGACGGTCAATCAACCACCTAATTAAACCCGGCTAATTGAACCGTTCAATGAAACTGGAAGGCGCGGGATTTCTTTCGCGACTTCCGAAAAATTGACGATCAAAGCCGAGCGGAAGTGACAACAGGTCGAGGGAGCGTTCAACAGCGTGATCGGCGTCCATTAACTTAATTAGGCAACAGGACAAGCGAAGTGAAGCCTCTTTTCAGTCGTGCGAGAGCCATTGTGAGCCTGCGCTCTTGTCCCATAGCCACTTGTTAGCGGAACAGAGAGCTACAGACGCTGATCGAAACGCGACGATACGGTGAGAGGTTCGCGAGAAAAAAAAAACAATAGACTAATTAATCACCGGACGCGAGCACCGCTGATAAATATTTTCGGCCGATCGATTTTTATACAATTAATATATATATACAATTTATATAATTAATATATGGCGTCGCTGCGGATATTCCCGCTTTTCTATTTGTCTCCGTTAATCTTGTTCGTTGGAACACCGCCATGTTCGGAGCCCTGCAAGTGACTCTCGCGGCGAGAGCTCCGGTGAATAATGGAACCCTGAAAATGATTAAGGAACCATTGTTTTGGGTATTTAGGGAGACTCGGGACTGCATTGATTACCTTCGAACGCGAGCCTGTAATTGGAAAAGTGTCAAACATGCCAGGTACGAAAACTACGAAAAATGTCTACTGTCCGTAACACCTTGCTCGTTTCAAACTGGATACTTCTTTTGTCAAAATGATGTAGAAGGATGCTTAACACGTTCATTGCCCTGCCAGTCACACAGGAATTATTTGTCCATATTTAACCCTTTTAGCCCGCACCTTTAGAGCTTTACTGTTCGCATTGCGAGAGAACTCTATCTCAAAATAAGTTTATAATACGTTATAAATGGTCTAATTTCATTGCGGGAGAATTAAAATAAATAGTTTTTCGGTTTAACTTTTCCTTATAATATGTTCTATTACCTATAACAATTACTTGTTGGCGTTATTCTTTATGGTTGTTGTGCAATACTACTTATTTTGTTACAAAATATATTGGAAATGCAAAGTATATACTTTATAATCGATCTATATAAAGTTATGATGAAAAGATGACTCTTCGTATGTGCAATTACGTTTTGAAAAAGAGAACTCAATTTTTCTTTATAATCACTTATACCTTTGTTATTTATGTAGTTTTCAATGAATATAGAAAAATTAGCGTCACTATTTTATTCTCTATTTCGTCCTTAATACACTGCTTTTTGAATTATGTTAATATTGCTTTCCAGTTGATTTTTACGAGCCTTTTTCCAAACCCTAGTAAAATCGTGAAATTCGCCAGGGCACTAAAAGGGTTACATTAAAATCAAACTATCCAGAGTTCAATTCTCGCCAGTCTCTCACGTTGCTAAGATCATAAAGAACTCCTCTTACACCCGCCGCATAATCAGCTCCACTAAGAAGATTTTCAATTCCTAATTCGATGCAACCACGCGCACAAACCCTTCGAAATAATTCCATCCTCCTTAGCCACCCTCTCGGTAAAAATCCCGCGATCGATGGGACGAAACAGGAGACAGTCGGTGGTTCGAAATAATTAAAATAATTGCTCAATTATTCGCGGAACGGCGTGAATAGGATCCGGCGTGAAATCACGAGCGGAGCTAAAACTGACTTTTATTCAATTACTCGGCGAGATGGCGGCGAGATCCGTTCCCGGCAGACGTCTGTTTAATAATCCACGGGCCAGACAGTCTGTCGATGGTGTCGCCGAAAATACCGATCCGGATCGAATCAACGTCGATCAAGCGTAATCGAGAAGTCGTCCGGAGAGCAGGCGAACCCGGTATAATGTAGAACCGGGGGTGGGGGGTGGGGGGAGGCTCGGTTCTCGAGAACCGTCGATCGTTTTCGACGCAATCGGAGCCTCCAAACACCCGTCGCCTCTAATTAATCGGATGCAACGCAACATGGCTGCCGGTTCTTCGCGGACGAGATTCGGCAAACGGCATCTGGAGGCCCATTGTTATTCATGAGCAGCTCCGCAGCCGGAAATTTCTTGCTTATGCTCGTGCTCGTCGGCGCTCATTAGCGCGTGCCCGGTTTATTCATGGTTCCGGAGTGTTAGGCAGATTTTGATAAACCAACGCCACTGGCCGACCGAGATTTTTCGGATGCGCGGCGTAATTGGATACGGTGCAACCCGGTCCAGAGACTTCGTCGACACTGCCAATGGTTCGTCGTGTCACCCGTGGGTTTAAATCGACGCCATAACTCCTCAGGAATGGGGTGGTGGTTTGTCCATAATTCAACGATAACGGAATTAGAACCGTTTCTTTCGGCTAAAGAATTTCATAAAAGTTGTGTTCGGTTGTGTACGCCTTTCGGTTCGACGTCCATGAATTATTAAGAGCCTTGAAAGGTTTTTTAATTAGCAGACTATAGGTTTTCTTGCTAAATGAAAATTGTCTGCGCTGAGAAGCGGGAGTAATATAAAAATTGATTTCCTTGTTTAATAATTCTTGCCAGTCTTAAATTCCTTTTATTTTGCCAGTTGCGAATATTTCGGAAAAGGATTAATACGAAGGTTGCACAATGCGGTGACGTACACCTAATCCACCTAAAGACTAATTGCAGCAAAATGCCCGACGTGTTTACACACTGAAAACCCGACGCGACCTTTTCACGAGGCGCGACACAATAGTGCAGCTCTACATGAATGCATCACGAGCAGTTTTTTTCAGCTACGGTTACAATCCGGAATAAAATATCGCATTGCGGTTTCGTGCCGCAGCGTAGGTCAATTTCCATTGTTCACCGGCGCTTTGTTAATCCCATCTGACACAAAGATATTTCAATATTTTATCGCGATGTGTTCCCGTCGATTTATACGTTTTTTCCCGTCGGAAATATGTTCACCTTCGGACGTCTCAATTGTTTTACTCGAGAGTTTTCTGCCGGGAGGATCGAGGGATCAATCGCTCAAAATTTTGCGGGAGCGGCTGTATTCTCGAGGCAATCGTCTATAAAACGCTGCACGTCCGTCAAGCTACGTGGGACAGCGGAGCGTTTACTATGTCTTTACTAGTGACCCTTCATGTTCCGAATTTTTCAATTTTGTTTAACCCATCAACTTGAGTGTTTTCTCTCAAGCGTACTTCAAGAGATAGTTCTTTTATTGGTACTAATTTTGAACTACTTTGTTTTATATTGAAAATATGTCGTGTATTGCCCATCTCAGCAAAACAAAATGTTGAAATATGACACATACTAATTATTAGCGTGTGCGAGGCAAATGTTCCGAAATTCTGGTGATGTCTTCACAGTTTCGTACTTGACCTATTCACGGTTGTCCTAAATGCATAATGATCCGCACTCTAGTGATCACGTAGCAAAACTTGTGCGTTTAAATCGGGAAGCCTTTTTAGACGTCGCGTCGCGTTGAATGGATGCACCGAGCGAAAGTGTGCACCGCTTCGAGTGCAGCGCGTTTCTCAATTTCTATAATGCTCCCCGGACTTGCTGCTTCGACTTCCGGAACGTGTAACTTGCAGGGCGGCCACCCTTCTCCCCTCGAGTTTATGCAATTTCATAAATTGCTCGACTTTATTTACGATTCTTCTTATATTTGTCTTCCCATCGCGTAAACTGCTCGATGCCTCCCCTTTAAGTAATTAATTCAATACGCGAGCCAATTATTAAACGACGGGATACTTCCGGCGAAAGCTCCTCCGGAAAGAATTTTTCTGTGCAATTTTTAACGTCCAAGAAATATTTATGCAATAGCTGTGGCATACGTTTTGTATGCATCTTGTTATACAGTGTCCGGTAAATGTTTATTTTCCGCCTTTGAACACGAATAATTAATATATTAGCTCACTCGATTTTAGATCGATGTTTTCTTGTGAGAATTATTGTCTTCCAGGGACAACCCTTAATTTTGTGGAAGCTTTCATCTGGACAAGCAGTATTATATATCATAAATCTTTAAACGAGAAGGAATGAGAAGTTAATTTCGAAAATTGATAGAATATTGTAATTCTGGATCTATTTTTGGAACGATTCAAATTTTATTAGTAGAACCGCAACCTTTTGAAACCAACCACCCCTAATTTAGTGCAAGCTTTTGTCTAGGCAAGCAATGTTATATGTTATACATCTTTATTCACAAAATAATGTAATTCCGAGTCGGTTCCGCTGAGAGTTTCTCATCAAGGTCAACTACCCCTATCTCCGCATCCATGATGGCATTAATTAATTAGCGCGGAGCAGTTGCCATTCGGCCGGGACATTTTTCCTTATCTGTGCTGGACGAGGCACATCAGACGAGATGTTTTCCAAGCTTTCCTGAAAGAGGAGCTGACACTCTCGCGAGAGGCTACAATGTGTGCGCGCACTTTTCCGAGAAAGCTCTATCCGACCCTCCTGTCGGGGGTTGGGAGAGAAAAAAAATGAAGAAGAAGCCGAGAGGGTACAGTGGAAAGAGTGCGAGCTTGTAAGAGGAGAGGAGAGGAGAGGAGGAAGTGAGGGAACAGCACGAGTGCCACTCCTGTCGCGAAGAACCAGGAACTCCTCTCCGCAGGGTTGCAATTTCGACACAGTTGGACAGTGAGTAGACACCGACGCCATACTGTTTCCCGGCGAACGGAATTTCTGCGACTGAAGCTGTTACCAGAGTGTCGAATTCTGTCAAAAACACCGCGGAAACTTTCCCGTCTACAAACAAACTTCTTTCGGTTTACTACGTAGAAAAATTTCAGCTTGCGAGCTCACTGAAAAGAATCTGAAACCTGCAATAAATTTATCGGGATTAATTACAAATAATTAGACTGCGGATTTTAGGCATTCGTGACAAAAACAGCGAATACATTACAACAATTTAAAAATATTGTTCTAATTTCTGCCTATCGAAGATGTTAAACAAGAAAATAACTTTTTAACTCACTCTAGTTTGCTGCAACTCAATTAGAAAATTTTCATTTCGCATAAAAGTTGTCTGCCTTGGTTGCAAGGTGAGCTACATAGACGTGCACTTCTTTGCTGAATATTTTTAACCGTAAAAATGGTGCCGCGGAGTATTTTAAAATTTTTGTGCCCCTTCGCGATTCAATTGTTGTAACAATTGTTATTCGACCGGCCTTGAATCTTTATCTGCGACGAAAACAGCGGCGAAAAGTTCGCACTGCATGATTCAGGGCGCGCACGGCAAAAAGCCAAGACTCAATAATATTGCTAACGAATTTACAATCTCTTAACGAACACGCCCAGCGAAAAGAAAACGGAGAAAAAATAAAGGCAGCCAGTTGAAAGCACGCTGTACTTCTTTTTTCAGCCGAACAGACAATTAATGGCAACGGATACGGATCTTTATTGTTTTCGCCGGCCGGGAAACCAACGAATTCGCATAAGTATCCGCAGGCCGGTCGTAAATCCGTCGCGAATTAAAACAAGAAAAAACAAAACATAACAGCGGCGACGCACGCGATTCCGCGGATCTCGCGAAACGGTTTTCGGCCACAGCATGAAACGGCCGGGCCACGTAGCCGCAAACAAAACTCCCTAATAGCAACAACACGGTTTTACTGCGGGCCTTTATTTAGACACCAGCCGTTTTTATAACCGCCCCCGCATTCATAACTGTATAATGGTCTGTAACGTTCCCTTATTACCGCGCCAACCGAACCGTGTGCATGCTCGCGCGAATATGCTCGGCCAATAAAGAACAGTCTGCCCCCTCTCCCCCTCCCTCTCCCCCCGGGCACCGGGACAATGCGAATTTAACATTTCAACGAGACTGTTCGCAGGCGTCGAAGCAGATTTGAATTGCAGCCGCCCCGCATGACACGAGCGGATTTAGTAATCATTAATTACCGGTGCAGCCGCCGCTCCGCGAATTTCGCATTCGCGTGGCGCGCTGATTTTTATTTACAGAACGTCCCCCTTCTAGCCCTGTCACTTGAATCCGATGTTTTTTTTTCTCAATGTTTCCCGAACGAACAAATTTTTGCACTGCCTGGAAACTGTGTTTCAGTTGATGCGTTAACCGCGACGTTGATGCCGGTGGCAGTGTACAATTATATGAAAATGGAATTCCGGAAAGAATGATTAATTGTGAATGCGATTTTCAAACTTGAACAAGACGTTGTTAAAGCCCATCAAGGGCTTGAAACATGCTTCTGTGTCTCGTTGCTGCAACATCAAAAGTCATTAGCAACACGGTACACTTTCTTACAGTATATTATACATACTTGTAACCTTGATATACTTGGCAAGACCGTCGATATACTCCTCAGAACTTAACAGAATGGGCAACGATCGAGGCAGCTTAGCATTTTTCCTTTCATTCTCATACTTTTCGCACTCTATTATTAGATGAGTTATGTTAACTGGTACTTTACATATATCGCGGATCGGGTTTCCTTTCGTATCTAACAAAAATGAATGGGTTATTTCTGAGTGCCCAATTCTGATTCTAGAAATTGAAGTTTGAATCGGACGATCTACCGAACTTGGAAATTTATGCCATTCAAAATCCGCTCCTTCGTTACGGGTGCTTACGTGACTCTTCGAACGGTGACGTCAAAATAAATGACCAAATCGGAACAGCTATTATCCGTCGAAAGAATAATTAATAATCCAGTGTCGCGATAAATGTTCCCGTCGGGCCGGTCGCTGCTCCTCTTAAAAAAGGAGGAGAAGCGAGGCAATCGACCCCAATCATGCTCCCCCAAGATCAATCGCCCCAGAAGAGAGAGCACAGTGCGGGATCGAATAGTGAGAATGGCCGGGTCGTTTAAAGCCGTTAACCCCCGGCAACAAAGACTTCCTCGTATCGACTTCGAGGTCCGGGCCTCGAGCGGAACTTCGTCCGAAGTTCCTCGCGCGGGTATTCTTCCAATCCGCCGGGGCGCGTGAGAGCCTGGCGTTGTTGCGCGAATTACGAGAACGCGTCCCTAATTTTTTCCTCTACTCGCCCGGGTTTCTCTTTTTACGCGCCGTCGCGCCCGCCGCCGGCCCGCGTCCGTTTGCCGCCGACGACTTTTATTTTCCAACGGCGCACCGTCGCCGAAGCGAAATGAAATTCTGCAACGCCCCGTGGCCAACTCGATCGATTACCGGCGAAGGCAACGTGCTGCAAACACTTTATCGACCAGTGAACTGCCGCCGCCGACGCCGCCGCCGACGCCAGGAGATAGTTTCCGTTCGTTCGTTTGCACCGTTCGAGGGAAGGAAACGAAACAGAGCGAGACCGGCTTAAAACCGGTAAAAGCACGGCCCTCGATTAGCTGGAGAACCCCCTTCGACAGGAGCGTTATTTCGAGGTTCGATTTTGCTCGATATTTTTCGAGCACAGCGTTGTTCTTCGGGGAGACCACTTTGCACGCGATAGAATTGATGACGCCACGTTTCAGGAACTGTTTGTGCTCCTACTTGCAGGAAGAAACCTTTTGAATTCGTTTTAGCAGGACACGCTTCGAGCACAGCAGTTTTCTCGGGGAATACGGCTTGGCCGTGCGAGAAGAAGCGATACAATTGATGATGCCCAGTTTTCGGGCGCTGTTTGCGCTCGTACTCGGAGGAAGAAGGCTTTTGAATTCGATTTTGCGCGATATTTTTCGAGTGCAACGTTGTTCTTGGAGGATACCACTTTCGGGGTGGGAACGGAGAAAATAGAATTGATGGTGCCGTGTTCTCGAAGCTGTTTGTGCTCGTACTTGGGGAAAGAAGGCTTTTGAATTCGATTTTACTCGATATTTTTCGAGCACGGCGTTGTTCTTCGGGAACATGGCTCGGGTGTAAGAGAAGATGCGATAGAATCGATGATGCCACGTTTTAGGAACTGTTTGTGCTGATACTCGGAGAAAGAAGTCTTTTCAATTCGATTTTGTTTGATATTTTTCGAGCACAGTGTTGTTCTTTGACAATATGCTTAGTTGTGTGAGTGGAGGCGATAGAATTGATGACGCCACGTTTTTGAAGCTGTTTGTGCTGATATTTAGTAAATGTAGTCTCGTGAATTCGATATTGTTTGCAATTTTCCCGGTCGTTTTTTAAAAATACAGTTTGAACGTGTTAGTGACTGAATTGATGATGCTACATTGTATCATTTGTCCTGTGTTTTAGTGTATGGAGGCTGTTGAATTCAATTCCACATGGTTTTTTTTTCGAGAGCTTTGTTCTCCGAAAAAGACAACCTGGTGTCAAACTGGATGGAAGAATGAATGGAGGGGAACTGCTTTTATAAACAATTTGTGTTCATATTTGGACAAAAGGCTTTTGAATTCGATGCTGTTTCGTGTATAATTTTGATGAGTAAAAATAGGTAACAGAATGGATAATTTTTTAGTGTTGTTATCTCGAACGCACGAAAGGAAACAGCAAAAATGGATAAAAGTGGTGCACAAAATACACCTGAGAGCATGCTCAAAAAGAAAAAAGAGGTCTTTCGGTTCTGATTCTGTTGCTATTGATTTCGGTCACGTCTTGTATTTTTAAAGGACTTGACTGTTTTATTCCGAAAGACAAAAGATGCACCACATACAGAAAATGCACACGAGACAAAACAAAACCTCTCTCGATGAATCAAGATGCACATCGTGTTAAATAAATTTTTAAACGCCGTCAAATGTAAAAGAACATTCTCTTCCTCGAATAATACATACGAATATTCCCTACAGTACAGTAGGAGAAGGAAAAGAATCGGCAAATATAGAAACATAAAAATAGCAGTAGATAAGTAGTGTAAAGGCCAGACCCAACGTGGTCGCATTTGTACCTAACCTACAATACAGGAGTACATAGTTTCATTGCAAACAGATTATCATATTTCAGCACATGTGGGATATTATAGTCGATGAGTCAAACAGTAAAGGTGACGATTTCGCACGAGGCACTGAATCGAGAACGGCACAAAATTAACCTTTTGCACTCGAGGCCTTTTTCGCTTGCGCAAACCAGCAACTCGAGACGATTTCGTCCAAATTAGGAAAACATTTTACGAGTACTTTAAAATCATTTATAAACAAACAAACGTATACAAATAATAAAATTTCACCAATTTATTTATTTTTATATGAAAAACAACAAAATTTGATAAATATTATACTCTGTAATTAGTTCAAAATCAAAGAACTTTCTATAGAAATGATTTCATCAGTTTTTGTCACAAAAATATATTTTTTTCAAAATCCCGACGTCGTAGACAAATTTTGTGACCAGATTTGAAATCAGCGTGAAAAAAACTATGGTAAATGATGTATAGCATGTTAAAACAAAAATTTTCCACGCGTGGAAAAACCACAATTTTCTTGAAATTGTGCAAGTTCAACGGATTTTCTCAAGCTTGAAAAACGTTAGTACCATAATCTCCTTATTTTTCCCGTATTCTACAAAGTTTCAGCTTTAATTTAAAAAAAATTTCACCACTCTACCTCATTTCTATCGAAAGTTCTTTGCAAACGGTTGAATCCAGTAGAATGTTTCGCAAAATACGCCGTCAAGTAGGGAAAATTGGATTGCATGCTACGGCGGCATTCGACAAACGCGGGAGGGGAAGTTCGAGCGCGGTGATTCGGTGGACGGTGGCAAATACCGGTGAAACTCTGATTTCCAAAGGCCGGGCCAGTCAATCGGGGCGTCAAGGAAAGCGTTACGGGTCCGCGCATCCTCTCGCCAGTTTCCCATCGTGCTCATAAATTTCCGACTGGCCCGCAGAAGGGCGTCCCGAAAAGAGAGCCGCTCGGCGAGAGAGACCTGCTCGAAGAACTCGATCGATATTTTCCGTCGGGGATATACGTCGGCCGTTGAACGACCAGCGGCTGGCGCTTGTCGAACAGACGTGCAATACCCTTTCATCGTGGTCCGCGCGCGCTTCTCCACGCTGGCTGCCTGTTGCCAGCCGGAGCGGAGCAGCTTTTAGTGTGCCGTGTCTGAAACAGTGGCCGGGGTCTGAAAGTATATTATTCCAGCGCAAACAAAACAGCCGGGAAACGCAATAGCCGCGGCAACTTCTCTTTTCCTCGCCGCCCCTCTCCTCTCCTCTCCTCGCCCCGCTCTCTTTTCCGTATAGGCTCGTCGAGAACCCGGGGCGAGCGAATGGCTCCGCCGGCACACTGCCCGGCGCAACCTTTCACTGTCAATCGATATACGCGGCAATTGTCCGGCCGGCGATCATTCGTTTTCAACCTCGGCTAGCCTCTCATGCGACTAACGCGCTATTCCGGACTTAATCTTCGACGCATCGATCGCGAACGCGCGCCGCGACGCGACGCGACGGAACACTCGCGATCCGATGTCCGCCCGACGTCGATGTGCGTCGTCGACGCACGGTTAATTGGACTGCTCCGGGAAATTATGGAACGATGGATTATAATAGAAAAATTGTGCGTCTTCTGTCGACCCACCGTACCTCCATCTCCCAATCTCCAGCGGTTCCGCAGTCGGAGACCATAGCTACTGCACCAACCGGCGCCGTTGAAAGTACCTTCGAAATATTGGGATATATCCTGAATAGTATAATTGTCGTTTTTTGTACTACGCAATTTTTAAAGTCTGCATAATGTTTCTCCGAACTTAGGGATGTTTAATATTACATAATATATTTTTACGATAATTATAACTTAGTTTTTCACGGAAAAAACACCGAAAAAAGTGGTTTTTATTTTTTCCTACTACGACGCACCAATCGCAGGGATTTGAAAAAAATTGAGCATAATACTTAGGACAATATCTTATTGCTAAATTAATTTTTTTCTAGTCGCTCTTAAACTTCCATATGAAATCTGCATTTTTTCGATTTTTTTCGTGTTCTTCGATTTTTACAGCCAGAGTTTGCAACGGAAAAATCTGAGAACGACTCAAAGTATGTGGTTTGGTGTCCGACATGTGTCAGATTTTTTTCAGAATTTTAAATTGTCATTAAATGGGGAAAGTGGGCCAAAACCTGAATTTTCGTTTTTCCTCTATAACTACCCTTACAGATGAGCTATAGGGCTAAAACTTGGCTGAAAGGTATCTTTTTTGGTAGGCTATCGATGGGTGCAAATTAGAATAAAATCCCGACGGAGGCCGATTTCACTACCAAACCCGGCTATAGCCTTTGTTAACACGTAAAAATATTGATCTCTTCTCTGAATAATTTTAATCGGTGGAAAATAATGTACCAACGAAGCTTAGCGCCACAAGACACCTCAACAAGTAAAAACTGTACGATTCGTGGAAATAAAAGTTTATGTACTGCAAGCGGTGAGAACATTTCGTAAATTCATTAAATAAATTATCTGTGAATTCGTTCCCTCGGAATGGCGAGCCAAGGTAAGACGAGGCAGGTTCACTTTCGTCGTTGATAATTGATAAGACGAGGTGCAGAACGTATATTCGTTGTACAAATTTGTTAACACGTAAAAATATTGATCTCTTCTCTGAATAATTTTAATCGATGGAAAATAATGTACCAACGAAGCTTAGCGCCACAAGACACCTCAACAAGTAAAAACTGTACGATTCGTGGAAATAAAAGTTCATGTACTGCATGCGATGAGAACATTTGGTAAATTCATTAAATAAATTATCTGTGAATTCGTTCCCTCGCAAGCCAAGGTAAGACGAAGCAAGTTCACTTTCTTCGTTCATAATTGATAAGACGAGGTGCAGAACGTGTATTCGTTGTCATTGAAAACTGTGTCAAATTCGTACACGGATCCGGTTGAAAAGCGAGTTTTCCGACTTCGCGTCCCTGGGCTTTTTTCAGTCTTCGTTGTTGCAAAGCGGAGAAGTTGTCGATCGTCATCGTTCGAGAAGTTGAAAATTCAAACTACTCCGCGGGGCTTAAACAAATTTTTCATCCGCCCGCTTCAATGACAGCTTGTTAAGGTAAGTCTTGCGTTAATGTTGAATGCACGATCCCCGGAGGCGGAGGCAACCTTCAGCCCGCATAATCCCATTGTCCGTCACACTGACAGCCCGTTAGATTCCGGCGAGGGATAAATACACCGTCGCGGGATCGGTAAATAGAATGATCGAAGGTTTAAGCTGATTAATTCGAGCCTGTTCGGCGGCGCGTTCGCCGAACGATGATCTCCAGTGCTTCTCGAAGTGGTTCCGCGAAGATCATCTTCGGTGGATACGTTGTTGAAACGTGGCTGAATAAACGTACAAATTTTCGAATTCGTGGCGATTACTACTTTAGAAATTCCTGAAAGGATTTTTCCGAAAAAATTCTGAGGATTCTGTGTATCGGAAACATGCTTCGGGAATTTTTTTGTTTAGGAAAAACCTGCGGATTTTCTCTCGTGAAAGTTATTGGATCTTGTGGAGTACATGTCCGAGATTTGTTGATAATTTTTTTATGAGAAAGTAATCATGTTTATGGAAGATGCGCGTTAAGTTTCCAGAAAGTTTCAAACCCTTGTTAAATCTTGAGAAAATTCGCGATAATTAATTTTGTGTAAGGAAATTAATCCATGGAATGAATATTTCTGTAAAAATTGTATCTTTTTAACGCGCAAGCGTTCCCGATCGCACACTTCTGGAACACAGTGTATTCTTGGAATCGAATCGCGGCGGGCCGGTTCTAAAAATGATGATCGATAAACAAGAGCCACGGGGAAAAAATGTTTGGATTCCCTCATCGTCGAAGCAGCGCTAAAAACGTCGTGAATTAAAATACAGCTGGTGCACGGACACCGCCGCGGGCACGCGACCCATGGTCCGTGGTTTTTTCGGGGACGTTCTGGATGACGTTTTATGCATACACGACGAAAAAAAAAAAGATTCTCCTCGGTCCCTCTTTTTGGTAATAAATGTGTCAAATCATTTCCATGTTTCATTTTTATCCCCCGTTTCCTCTGTTCCGCTTTTATCCGCGCGGGACGCTTTTATTCGTGTCTACTTTACGTTCCCTTTTCATTATGCATTCTACATATCCAACAGAACGACGTTCCTCAACATACGAATTCTCGTTTTTCAACGGACACTCCGGCGTGTTTGTGCTTTCAAAAATATCGCTGGAAACTCCGGCAGTAATGCATGCAACGGAGATCATAAAAATTGAACTGAAATTCACCGATTTGGCGAATGCCAATTTGCCTCGTACAAATTTCACGAGACAATCGTTGTCGACGTGGTTTTGCCGACTGGAAATGTGTCAGTGCCGTCTGACAGTTTACTCTATAAAAAACAAAAACATGCATTGTCATATTTGTGTTCTAAATACGAGGATGTCGGTGATTTATTTGTTCGGACGATAAAAGTCAACCGTCCGCCACTTGAAAAGCTAGAAGCAACGCTTAAGTCACCCGGAGACAGCAATCGGCCGTCCGTTTCAATTTCTTTCGTCTCGCGGAACGAGCTCTCGCCGATTCAGCATACTTCTCCGAAGTATAAACAGCGACAGATTAAAATGGAACGCCTTGTGCGCGGGTACAGCGACCTATTTTAATTTAGACGCCGATATTGAATCGGCCGTGGGGTCATTCCACGCTGGACGGCATCAGTTTTCGGACGATATGTCAGGGATCCCGATGAAATTGAAATATGACGTGTCCGCCGGAAACTGGAAGGGTTAAATTGTCATTTCACCGGCTCCAAATTGCTTGGTGAATCGTCCAAATTCGCCGCTTCCGCCCGCGAATCCACCCAACCCCACCCTGCAACCCTTATATCTCTTTAATGGCTACCAGCAGCCTGCTGTTATCAAAATTAAGAAAAATGGCGGTACACCTTCCGTTCGAAGCTCTACAAAACGACTAAATAAAAAATCGTACGAACATTTTCAAGACGTCGTTGTAAAGAGGAAGCTCCGGTCTTCGAATCCACGTTCGATTCATTCGCCCAAGAATATTTTTTCATTTCCCAATATACAGTTCCATTGGAATCTCGATTTATTTGCCCCGCTTGTCTTCAGATTCCCGGCTGACGTAGCGTGCACAACCATCTTGGGAAAATTGCAGACATTTCGAACTTTATAATCAGCGCGGATTCCCCGTCGTGGAATTTTTGTGTTGCATTATGTTCGCGATCCCGAACGTTTATAAATAGGGGTGCCAATGAAATTTCCGGGAACGCTTAAATCAAATCTCGCGAGCAGAATTAGATGATCTTTCCGGGCAGCTCCGGCTTTCACGCGCTGCAATCAAGTTTCCATCGTCGAATCGCGCTACACGTATCGCCTTCGAGGTGCGCTCGTTCACTATAGAACATTGGTTTCGAAATAGCCGGGTATCCCGCGCGAACGTCACGCCGTCGCTTCTGTCTACTTTGTGACTCACGCCGAATTTTTATTCGCCACTTCTTTCCGAAGCTACTCTGATATTCTCGGACACTTAAGCTCTCATGTAAAAATTACTGAATCAACAGTCACTCTAAAATAATGTACACCGTTGCTCGGGAAAGAACAACACGACGTTGATATACATTATTTTTTGGTGGTTTTCCGGTTTCATTCAGTGCATCAACAACGACTGCACTGTTTTCTCATTTAGAAGATAGAATATTTTTGATATTGATAAAAATTTAGATGAATTTGGATCAACCTTTGACGAGATTGTTTCGCAAGGAAACGTTCGCGAGAATGTACGTATTAATTATGCAGTGCCCTGCTGAAGATTTAATTTCCCTTTCAGCCCCGCTGCAGGGAACGAAATTCCCGTAGAATCGGAGACAGACGTCACATAATTGAACATCCGGCTGTTCTTTTAATTAAACTTTAGACCCGCATCGTCTAAAATACATTTCACCGGAAATCTCGCAAGGTTTAAACGATTTCGTTAAACGAACATCTTGCGAAACATATGTTTCCGAGGAATGACTTGAAGACACACTTTAAAGCAAACCTGTACAATAATAGGAGGAAAAACATCGTAGTGTTTGATGTTCTGAATTACTCTTCAGTCTTCTCCGTGCCGGGGATCTTAATTTCTCAGGGATAAAAAAATTGTGTCAGTCGCTAATGACTGACACGGCAGTTGAGGTTCGAAAGAAACGAGTCTCTCGTCTCTCTCTCTCTCTTTCCCTCTCGCTAGAGTCCGTCTAAAATTGTACAGGCTGCGAATCGAACGTGTCCAAGTGTTCTGGAAGTGTCGCGATATTGCCCCCTCCCCTCCCCCGCTACCGCGGCAACGATGAAAAAGTTTCCGCGATTTGCCAAGGACACGGCCCGGAAAGTTTCGTCGTATCCGTCCGAAAAGGATTCGAATTGTAATATACCGGAAGACCGTTTCCCCGGTAGCGCGCTCTTATCTGCGAAAGTTAGGTCATCGTGCGAGGTCAGCCGGAATCCGAACTCCCGGCTAACAAATGAAATATGTATACAAGACCGGGCTCCGACCTATTGCCTCGGAGACCTATTTGTTTCGCGTCTCTACAGGTTCACCCGAAACTACCCTCCTGCATCGTCTTATAACCCATAGTGCTCTGCATCGGCGTGCTATGCTCTGGTCGCATAGCAAATAGCGTTAGCTCGCTGTAGCAAACTTTTTACCACTTTTCGCGTGCTCTTAATTGAACAGAAATTTTTCACCGTACAGGAAATTCCATCGTATCGATCGGAGCACTGAATAATGATACCATTTGCACAATCTAAAATGCACTGTCACATAGTAGTCAAGTACACTGTCTCATTTAACGATCGCAATGGTCCGGAACAATTTATTCCGAGGAGAATGGAGCAGTATCCAGTATTAATCTGTGCCACAAAAGATGGCTGCCTTAACTTTCGTCTTAATTTTGCGAGTCGCAAAGCTTCAGGGAAACTCCGGTAACAAGTTTCCGTCCCATTACCCTAACGAGCTAAAATACAATAGCAACGCGTTAATTCGAGCAAAAGACAGTACCATCTGGCGATCCACAAAGAAGTCACCCTCCGTCGAGACAGAGCGGACAGCCCGGTCCTCGGGGACCTTCACTCAACAAGTCCCAAGGTCGCGGAAAAGGAAGTACCACAGGGAGCCATAAACGTTCCTCCCACAAATACACAAAGCACCGCTACGAAGCAAACATCTTGTCAATCTAATTCGTACTGATCCCGTTTTTCTTTTTCAAACAAACGACAGAATGGAACTACAAAGAACACTCGTCCACTCGCAATCTCGGCACAATTAAATAACGATCGGACCATGATTGTTCTGCGTTCGTGACAGAAATAAAATGTACAACAAGGCTGAAGGAAATTCTGAAAAATTTGATTTCGATCCCAGCAAAGGCGCCGGTCAAAGGCAGCATCCAGCTGTGATCGCGAATCCAGGATGGATCACTGATCGAGAAAGGGCACCGCCGGACGTTCATCGGGAATTAAGAGGATCAAAGAAAACGGACGACATTCGAGCGGATCTGGGTCGGCTGCAAACGAAACCACCGACCTGGTTGGTCTTCTCCTGTGCGTCCTCTTGGTTTCCCATCAATGGTTCTTCGCGTACCTCTTCATCAATGAACCACAGACAACCGGCAAACCGGAAGGGACGAGCTAAGTCGTTCATATTCGCGCACACCTTTCAGTTATCTTTCTGTTTCCCTTTAGCTCGGAGATTCTTCGATCCGGTTTTATCATTCCTCGGCAGTCTTCGGTGGAAAATCGAACTCCGTGTTCTAAAACTTGCATTTCTCGAATTATCTCGTCAAAATCTACAGGACAGTATAAAAAAAGGTGCAAAATTTTTGGTCCCAGAAGGTGAAGTTCAGCCCGATATTGTACGAATTCAACTTGTACGTGCTTCCATTAATAACTATGCTTGTACGAATGCTGACAACAGCGAAATCTTTCGGTTGCCAGATAAATCATGCTCTGTAACACGGAATAAGCCATCGACGAAATTTTCTGTCGCTTCTTAGTCGGCGCCAGGCCATTGTGTACCCGTCCCGCAGGAATTTCTCCGCGGCGGGACCCGCTTTATTTCCCGCGGGTCATTTTTCCTTGTCCCCTACTGAAATTTGAATATCGGACCCATCGGACTGAAGGAGGAGCGCCATTAAAATGAGATATCCCTGCTCGATTCTGCCACAGACGACCAGCATTACCTCGCGGTTTGATCCTCTCTGTTCTTCGCAGACCTTCGCGGTCCGAGAGGAACCAGGCTCGTTAAACATTCCCTGGATAAATAAGGGGGAGCGACGTTACGTACGTTCTTCGTTCGCCGCGGACGTCTGTTTTAATGTTTCAAGTGTGAGTTGTTTATTGGGGGACGATGCTCTCTGCCGCGCGTGAAATAGTCAGCACGCGGGGAACGTCAGTTGTCTCCTTCGGTCCCCGGTGAGCATTTTAATGTCCAAATTGCGAACTTTAGTCGCTGAACCGTCGATTATTGTTCTGCGAACCGTGGAAAATTGTTTATAGTTGCTTGCCGTTCTGTGAACTGTGGGAAAATTGTCTAAAGTTGCACAGTATGATTTATTGATTACAACGTAACCCAGACGGCGCTGTAAATTGAAAATCGTCTGCAAATTCGTTAGTAGTGCAACGTTTCTACGCGAAAAGTGTTGAGCCGTGATGTGTATTTGCACCGTATAATTATGTGTTTTTATCACGATTGCTGTAGGAGGATAATTTATGGAATAATTTCTCGCGATGCCCACCTCCTCGTTTACATTATCTCTGGAATAATATCTGGTTTATTGATTTACGTCGCTAAACAACGAATACCTTAATTTACCGGTTACAATTTCGTTGTTACGCGAGAGTAACTGTATTTGTTTCGCTCTGGCAAAGCAAACGTTGGACATGATAAATATAAATGAATTTACACATAATTTAGCTGCGTCGCCATTACGGCATAATGTTCGAATCGATACATGACGAATTATGAACACCGGGGGACCTCAATTTGGAGATTCGCCAATTTCCCAATTGTCAATTATTTGGTTCCAGTTTATTTCATTTCGATTTAATCGTTTGGAACTTTTTAATGTTGCATTGAATATTGACAAACGGTGAAGATGAACTAAAATAAATTCGCGAAAAAATATTTACGAGCATCAGGGACGAAGAGAGCGAAAGTCTGTTGACTCCTGAACCGTTTAACATGATTCCACTCGCATTTCTTCTCACGATCTCAGACGATCGAGACGTGCTGGCGCGTGCCGCATACCACGGATTCGAATTAACGATTCCCGGCTATTATTCATCGTTGCCCCTCCCGACCGACATAGTAATCTGAGGTGACGTGAAAGGCCTTTTATCTCCTCGTCTATCGGACCGATTACTTTTCTTCCTTTCTCCCCGGAAGAACGAGGGTTGACGTCTCTATTTTTCATTCGCTCCGCAGGAAACACCCGCCGAAACATGCGCAAAGGGTGAGCAAATTCTCTTATAAACAAATTACGCAAGTTATTGTATGTTCTTTTTTAACAACAGATAAATAAAGATTATCATATCTTACGTTTCCTAAAAAATCATGAGTAATAAGACTATTACTCCGAACCGGTATCAAATTGACCTCGCTGAACCTTGAACTTCAGAACGAAACAAGCAGTAACAGCTTATCTTCGCTGTAGATTCTTATCGGTTCACCTGGTACATCGATGATAAAGGTTCCAGCGCGGGTCGTCTCAAATATGCATTGCACGGAAAAACAAATAGAATACGCGAGACCGGAATTTGCATGCGAAAACTTCATGAATTTCTTCGCCGGGAACTTTGACATTTCCCGTAATTAGACGGCTGATCTGCATGCAAATGTCGTTTCGCAAAAATAAAGTGATACTTGCTTCCCTCGATCGAAGGATTGGTGAACCGTGAAACGAGCAAAATATTTTTTTTTCCCCCCCGTCGCGTCCTACACGCGCCTGTGTTATCAACGGTTTGATTCATAGTTGTTCGATTATCCTTCTGTCAGACGCCCAAAGGAATCTTCTTCCGAGACAAATCAACCGGAAACAGATATCCGGAGTCCATATCCCTTCGAACATTCCCTCGATCGTGCCCAGTTCGATTTCTTACAACGTTCACCCGGCGAATTCGGCAAAAACCCTGGGAAACCTATGGAACATTGAACGGTTCCCATGTTGGATGATCGAACAGCAGCTTTTTCAGTTCTTCTGTCGTCAAAGCCGATTCTAACAAAGAATCGATCCACCCGTAAATCTTGCTACACCGAAACGCGATATTTCCTGCTGACATACTCGGCTATCTTCACTCCCGTTGTGCAGAGATTTTTCTCGTTTTTTACACGGAAAACTACCCCGAAACAATTATCCAAGACATTTTCATCCAATGAAGAATTCAGGAATTTTCATACAATTAGGAAGTAAAAGACATATTTATGACATAACGAAAAATTCTTAGGAATTCTTAGGAACTTTAAGGAACTCTCAGGAGCATTAGGAACTTTTAAGAATTCTGAGGAACTCTGAGGAATTCATAGGAACTTTAAGGAATTATTAGGAAGTCCTAGGCACTCTTAGGAACCCTCTGGAAGCCCTAGGAACTTTTAAGAATTCTTAGACACGTTTAGGAACTCTGAGGAATTTTTAGAAACTTTGTGAACCTCTTTGAAAGCCTTAGGAACTCTTAGGAACTCTGAGGAACTCTTAATAGACGTGCTATCTGTTGTTCCAGTAATTCGTAATACAAATTAGGAGATTTTATTGTGATACAGTAACAAACACTCATTGCAAATGTTTTGTTAGAACGATAATCGTTGATAGTTACCCACTTGACCCAAATTCAAGATGCAATCTGTTCCACTGTCCACATTTTTCAGAAAGCCCATGGTACTGACCTGTAACAGAAATAACAATTGTATGTTTTAGAAGAATGATTGAAACGCACGTCAATGACTTAAAATCGAATTCCATAAAAAGAAAATATTAAAATTACATTCAATTTAATACCTCCAAGTTAAAAATCCGATTAATAAATACTCCGAATAAATTTCCTGTTAAAAAATGATCAAGCACAAAGTAAAGAATCAGGGAAAAAATCCTAAGAGAAGATACTCTTCGAGCAGCGAAGCATAAAGAATTTTCAATCTGTGTCCTTCCATCAACCGAATCCTTTATTAAAAATTAGTCTGCCGATCCCCACGGGACGAGCGCCGAGAAAGATCACAATTACCAAAAAAATCCGCTTTTCACGACGAGGGAAGCCGGTAGCTTTCATCGTTAAAAAGCAGTTGAAAGCGGCCCCCCAAAAAATAGTCCGTCGGATTCCGGTTTCCCTGAAAATATCGGGAAGAGCTTCTTATCGGTCGCGGGCCACATCCTTAGGTCTAAATAGACCGATCGTCCCTTCGGAAAGGGACTGGTAATAAGCCGTTTCAAGAAGCTTGCCTCGGATCGAACGCCGCGAGATTAATGCAATGAGGCGGTCGGCTCAATCGCCAAGAATGAAATCCAATCAAGCCACCCTCGGTCGCCCGGGGAAAAGCCCGTTGGCCAGGTGACGAGAGGGCGGGGAGAGGAGAACGCCAGAGGGATGATCATTTCTTTCCGTCTGTTGGCGATTCGGAGCAGAGGAACAATCGCGATACTATCGCGATCGATCCTCGCGGCGACACGATTGCGTCACGCCGATCGCACGGCCGTTATGTCGATGGAACAACAGAGGGTTCGGATCGAAGGGCCGCAAAGGGTGGTCACTGGCGTCGAGAAACAAGATAAGTGCAGGAAACACTGGTTGTTTGGCTTTCGGAGGAAATCGTAATCCTGCGAGCCCTTTATGGGGAGGTGTTGTCATGTGTGTTGACCCTTGAGCACTGTGAACGTTCAAACTAATGCGATTAGTACCGAAGATCTTACAGACTAGTGGAAATGTTTATTGAATAAACATCCAGTTCAATCGTATCTGCTTTGCACTTTAATATCCGGTCAGTAACAATATTAAAGTATTAAAAAGAAATTAAAGGTGGTTACTCAGGTACCTGGATACTGACATAAGGGATTCCTTGTAAGTCTAATTCATCTTGGATTTGTGACTGACTATTGAGTACCTTTGGTTAATAATTTCCCTGTAAAATAATATTTTCAAGAGACGTCATTAGTTTATATTACTCCGGATAAGTCACCGAGTCGCGAATGAGGTTGCTATTGGGATTCAGCAATTTTTTAAAGATGGGATTTTGGGTCAGGAGAGACCCAGACAGGGTTACATAATGCGACATTTACCGTCGGAAATATTCCGAGGATATTTCCCCGTGATTGTCTAGTTCTTTCCGGCCGGTCGCGTCTATTATTCACAGTCATGAAATGATGAGTCGATATTGATTCGACGCACGAAATATGCAGGGCCTTCGACTCGCATGCTAACCTCATTCTATGCGAATAAAGGGTCCCGTTGGTTGATTGATTCGAAACGGCACGGTCGACCGACACCGGGTGCATCTCAGCAAAATTAATCGTTTTCCGAATTTTCCTCGTCGTTCCATTCTTGTCGATGCGTTAACGCGTTGATTTCCCTCGGTGTATTGCGCCCCGGTAGCTATGAGATTCATTAGCCTAATGCATAGGAAAAAGAATATTCGCGATCACGATAGCCGATAGCTTCGCAGATCGCGAATGATTAATCGCCCGGCCCTGTTGATCCTGAGTACGCGACGCGAATTCGAAGAATTAATTGAAAATGATTGTTCGCGACTTTTAATCTCGTTTTGATACGGAGAGAATGTAAACAAACCCTCGTTGCAAAGCAGAAAGTTTTAATTTCGAGAAAATTATTATTTCTGCATTCTGTAAAAATAGTTGTGGAATTTCGCACCAAAATTGTCTAAGGAAAAATAAAATATTGACGAGAAATGAAAACTTTAAGTGATGGTTAAACTGGAGATCTTTGTGCAAAATAAAATAATTGAAGATACACAGACATTTATTTCACTTGTAAACAAGTCGAGTTAGTTGAAAATAGTGTCACGGTATATTTAAGTTCTTCAAATGCGTTTACAGATTTATATTCTGGCTATATATTATTGAAAAATTTAAAGCTTCGGAATGACGTACGTAATTGAAAATGGTAGTTCATTAATAGCCGAGTAAATGAAAATCATTGGAAGTGCCGGACGGAGTAAATTTGTTGATTGGTAGCCGGATTTTTGCAGCAAAGTTTGCGCAGGTTGATTTGATTTATCCACCCTTAACGCACTGAAATCTATCGGCAATACGGCTGCTCATTACATTAACATATGATGCGTCCATTAAAGCATAATGAATGATTTGATGGCGGATCGGGCGCGCCTCGGAGCGACGGGATTTATCGTTGCAATAGAAATGACGATTACTAGTGGAAATTGCGATATCCAAGCGTTCGTGATTTATTCAGAAATTCGCGATCGTGCTGGAGGACCCGTTCGATTTCGTATTTAACGCGGAGCTGGTTCGCTGCCCTATTAAAACGGAATCGCTGTCGTATAAATAACGATCAACCGGAAAATTTCGAAAGCGTCGAAGCCGACTGTTTATCCCCGTTTTTACTTGCACTCGCGCCCCTGCACTCGCTTCTGCAGAAGCGAGAAACCTCGACGAATCGGTGGGAAAAATACATTTTCCCGGAAAATATGCTTCACCCCATTTCCCGCGAATGAATGATGAAGCGATTCGAGAAAGAAACTTTCAATGAAGACAAATGTTGTTTTTGAATTATTGGAAATAACAAGACTCGGTGGGAAACGGATATTTATTTTATTGATTAATTTACTCGGTCAGAAGCAATGGTGACAGCACGATACTTCAAGCGATGAGACTGGAGCTTCTAATCATTTTCAGAATATTGAAAGTATGGTAAATATCTAAATGATGATTGTATGACTTATAACAGTTAGATGTTCCTTAAGGTGTAACGAATTGTACTTTTGCAGGTCTTTATTAAACAGCTTGGCTGCTGGCTGCTACAAGGCTGCTAATCTGATTACCGAGTTCGAGACAACATCGATAAGGTGGCGTGAAGACTTCGCCAAGTACGCTACTTTTACTGCTGAACTTTTTATGTCTGCGGCTGACGATAAGAAACCTTGCGAAGTTCCGTTTAAATGAGAAAATAAAAACGAAGCTGATAAGATACCTCGCTTCTGTTGTTTCCTCGACTTAAGAAATCTTCCTGCATGTGATTCATAAAGTTAATGAAACGACACTCTGAAAAATGAGTGAAGCCCCGGAACCTCTGGACTGTCTTCGCGAAAGAAAATGGCGCGCACAGCCCGCTCTAGTCGACAGACATCTTGCAGGGTCTCCAAGTTTTAAGAACCTTATTAACGAGTCCATTATTAAGCAGATCTGTCGAGGGTAGCGTTGCACGGATCTAGATTGCAATTTCGAGAAAACTTGCGAATCAATTGCGTCCCAAATCACAGAGAAGAGATCGCTAATACCAGACCAAGGCGAAAGAAAGTTCGCAAGCATTGTGATTTCCGCGAGCATGCTCGCCTTCCGGCTTGCAACTATATTATCACTCTAATCCTGTTTTCGCGGACCCTAAAACTTTTATAGGCTCTAAACTCGGTGCCTAAACTGTGTTACAGTAAAAGTAATTATAGCCGAGGCAGTAACGCGCTGATACAGCAGACCAGGCTTCGGGTTCGGTTAAGCTCGGAGCTATAGGTATTTTAATCATGCTACTTCGAAAGACGTTAAAATCGCGTTTAAAATTCTAGATACTATTTCTGCACTGGCCACCGGATAAAATGATAAAGTCAAGGCAATAGCAGACACGGTGTAGCAGATGGTTCAGGTCAAGTCTGTTTGAGCTCGAAATTATAGCTATTCTATTAATCGTTAGCTCACGAATGGCGGCACTTTATAGCGTTTCATTTAAATTTCACGTTTATGCATAAACACTGTGTAGGGATGCAAAAACTGCCGAACGCAGCGAGGCGTTTTCAAGTCGTCGATACGACATGCCCGAGCGAGCGAATGAGTATGAAAGAGACAGAGAGCATGAGTGTGCGAGAGAGGCAATAAGAAAGATGCAACGATCGCGAGCGATGTAGATTTTGTTTATGTATTTTGCCGAGCGATTCGAGAAGAGATGCAGAGCGAGAGTAAAAGAATTAGAGTTGAAGAATCGAAATTTAATAGTTTGACGAGAGAGTTGAGAGAAGAGCCATTTGTAGGAGATAAACGAGAGATAATTGTACGAGTTTAATAAATACGTTATCAAGCAAACTTCACTGTGACACCTAACCTATTCCTACAAATGTATCACGAGAGAAACATTTACACCGGCACCGTGCAAAAATGCATTAAAATCGAACACCACCAGCCCGAGTCTTTCCCTTGCAAGGGTAGTTTCCCGGAACGATTAGGGAACCGGAAGTCAACGGCGTGAAATCCGTAAGCGACGACGAGAACAGCTCCGGCGAGCAGCCGTTAAGAAAACGGACCGCGTTAGGACGCATTGTTCCCGTGGCTGTACACTCGTCTTGCCCCATAAAAAAACTACAATGGGGGTTGGCCGGCTAGGATTCCATTAGTCCTCGGACAGGCGGCCGCGCCAATTGTTCCCCCGTTTAATTATTCTCCGGTCGCCGGAATTCGATGCCGGTGGGCGCAATTCGCGGCACCGGTGAAGCCGGCGTGAAACATTCACAGCCGGCGTTGAATTCTCACGAGCCGAGCTGCGGGGGATGGGGGGAGGCTTTTCCCTCCTTTTCAACCCCGATGTCGTTCGTCTTAGCGTGGCCGTATTATGAAAAATTTCGCTGGCCCGCGAGCCGCTCGAGCGAACGAGAATCTAAATATTTCAGCCGACCCGTGAAATTTCCACGGAACGCTGACCTCGCCTTCTTGCATTCGCCTAGCCCCGGATGTGATCATGCTACGCCGGGCGAGAACGCGGTTTTCCCGCTTCTTAGTGCGAGTTTCGCCGGCCTTTAACTGCGAAACGGATCTCTGTTCGGTGTAAAGTAAAGGGACGCCGGAATCGTAAACGAGACCGTTCTCCGAGTTACCCTTGTCCCCTTCATCCCCTAGACCCAGTTCCTTTTTGTCACCCGGTGCTGTTAAGCGCACGTGGCGACCCTGCAAGCTTTGCTTGCACAAACTCGCCGAGCAACGGGACCCTTTCGGGGTAATCAGAGACACGCTCCCCACCGAAATGATCTTTTGTTGATTCGGTTAAACGTGCGGTTGATTTCATAGAAACAGTGTGATCCTCCTGTCCTGCACTCCACTCAATGTTTGCTCCGAGTTACTTTCGCAGATAAAACGAATTGTTCCCTTCACGGTCGTTTGAAGGTCACAGTGTTGCTGGTCGCTCGAAAGAAAATTGACGTCACGTTAATGTTTCATTCATTTTGACACCTCTAGGATTTATTTTAGAAATTTTCCTCCTTTTGTAGCAACATTACCCACATACTAAAAACCGGAAAGACATTTCTGCCAACAAGCAGGGAAACAACAGACGCAATGGCGCCGCGTGAATTTTTAACCCGGTTGAAACTGTGTTATTCATACAAACGCAATTTTTTCAAAAGTCCCAGTAAAAACATCGCACCGGAGATAAAATAATAGAATACACGTATAGCATTATTTACGTTCGAAATTTGCAGCTCCGACCTATTTCCACTGGCAATTTGATGTTTTCGAGCAGAGGTGCTTCTGCAACGCGGGCGATATTGTTTTCTAATTACATTTAATTTTCGAACACGGTTGGTTTTCTGTACGTACGAGCGACGTCGAACGATAACAGTTCGCATAATGAAAACAGTATCTATCCGTCGTGTAGCGTTCTAGATTTTTCATAAGATTTTTCGTGCTGTTTTTCGAGAACACGATAACAACGGGAGACGGTGGCTCGTGTTCATCAATCTTGGTCGTCGTGGAAAAAATGTTATCAAGCGCCGTTTATACGTACGGTAATGGTTGAACGCGACGATAAATCATATTTGAACGCCGGCAATCGCGATCGAATTAATTAAGCTTAATGTTGCCCCTATGAAACGGTCGGGCGGGGAGGACGATAAATATTATTCCAGTCAGTTCGTACTCGAAAATGGCGGCGGCTGTTGTGTAGCGCGCTGGCGGCACACTTGAGCCGGTTCAATCGAACGTGTACAGACAATAGACTGCGTTTTTTACGACGAGCCGTTCGAACGACCAAGTTCTTCTGTACATAGAGATCCAATCGACGAGCTTCGGTTTTTCGAGCAAATGAATCACGTTTCGGGATGATGGTGCGTCACGATACTGAAAGTCTGCTATGCTCGAAGCTGTACAGGAACCTGCGAAAATCTTCTGTTTCGTAGTTCAAATAATCAACCATGGAAAAACAAACCGTTTTATCTTTGAATTTCCGAAAATGTGAAAGGAAATTCGCATCACCTATCAAATGATTAACTAGCAACGTTGACTCTTTCTTAAGTTATGCATGGGTTAAATTTTACCTCGGATAACCAGACATTTTTAATTTTTTTTTGTTTATGTAATCCTGTAGATTTTGGCGAGAAAATTCCGAAAATCCAAGTTTCTCTCCTACGAGATCATATAACAACATGGTGGCGCCCTTACCTGTCAAAAACACTGCAAATCGCACATCTTTACACAAGTATAACTTTTAAACTAGTGATCTCCTAGGATCGAAACTTGGATTTTTGGGATTTTCTCGCAAAAATGTACAGGATTAAATGAAAGAAGTTAAAAATTTGTTGGTTTCCCGAGGCAAAGTTAATACTATGTATGTATTATTTAGTAATACTACCGATTTTGTGCGGAAGAAATGTGTCCCTCAACATTAATCTATTTTCTAATATAAAATTAGTCAGTTCGGACATAAAACAGCGTTTCACAAAAACCCCGTACGTTACCAAAGAAGACAACACGAGCGTGGACAATTAACCGGAAAATGCATTTAAATTGCACATGGTACCTCGAATTTCCATATGTGTCCAGGTGCAACCTACATCTGAAATTGTTCCTAAATTGAAATTATAAAGGATAAAATAACAGACGCATATATCGCGGGAGGAATCCTGGAGGATAGTTGGGCGAAATGATGTGAAATCATACCGGTATATGTTACGAGAATGGGACTTTCACGAGCTCCAGAAATCCTGTTGCAATTTGTAGGATCCCCATCCTAAGCAACCACTGTGATTCATATACCGAGTGTTCCCGCAATCTTAATTACTTTCGCGTGGTTAAATCTTTTATCAAGGGAATAATTGAAGTTATTACAGTACAATCATCCGTATAATTTGTCAAAGCACGCACGAATTCGCTTTTGGACAATTCGTAATGAAATTCTCAACTGTCGATCATCGATTTCAAAGGGACTATTAGAACAATTTTAAAAACGTTTTCGCACATGTTGTAAATATTTTGTAAACGAACGAGACTTTCATAATTGGCCAAAAAGCGTCTCGGCAACGTTTCCATAGCGACGACTCGAGAACCCGTTTATTGAATTCTTTTGTAAATGCAATATACAGGGTGTTTAAAAAATCTGGCGGTTCTACACGCAGAAACAAGTCTAGAAAAATATGAAATATTCATCGCCGGATTCGTCGCATTTACGCTGCCCGATGAGCAGGGACATCGATAAAATTGATTGCAAACATATGTATGAGTGACGTAAATCGCGAGTGACCGGCTGAATAACATCGTCACGTGACCGGCCAATTAACGTCGTCACGTGACCGGCCGATTAACATCGTCACGCGATCGACGTGTAATTTTTAGAAACATTATCGTCCACGTCGCACGTGTAACCATCGAATACTCGAGAGTGAATCGAGCTTCGACGTACAACTCGATTTCTCTTTGTATCCATAGTCATTTTCGTAGATCACGTGTTTTGTATCCCATCGATATAATTTATCACATCTTCGAACGTTGAACAATTATGCGAACGCATCCGAGAATTTTATCGGGAATAAGTGCTTAATCGGTAAGAAGTTTAATTAAGTTCAATAAATTGTTTAATCGAAGATAATATTTCGTCTTGGAGGGGAACGTGCGAATTAACGATAGAACTGCGAACATCGACTTCGGAATGCAGTTATAGTAAATTGTGGACGTCGATTGTTGATAAAGAAATTAAAAGCTTGTCGCGAAATATTGGTCGTTCTTTTTTTTTCTAACTGTTCCGATTAGGAGGGAGACCTTGATCGTGAAATCACTTATGACGCAATAACTGCGACCAAAACATTTATGCGACGCTATTCGGAGGGTTTATGGCACTGTGAGAATTACCGGCGACAAACTGCGTTCGCGGAACGACATAAGCCTATAAAAGTGCTCCGACAGTGAGAGTTAGGATCGATGTCGGGTCGCCTGCGCCTCCGATCGCAGTTAATTGGTGGGTCAATTAAGAAAAATAATAACTGCAATCTGCGTTACGCGTCAGCCGGAGCGAACGAGGGGAAACAAGCGGGAAAATTGGAAATTCCGTGCGAAGACTTGTTTACCGGGACTTCGCTCGTTAGGCGATTCCTGTAAAATGAGAAACAACAGACATTTCCCGCGGAACGTGTCGCCTAGGACAAATTTCTGCCGCGCGATCCAGCTCGAAGGATTTATTAATCCTTGATAAAACCTCGATTGAATTTCCGGTTCGGCGAAAAAACCGGCCATCGGATTCCAGCGACACGTGGCACGGCTCGAATCTCGCTGAATAACTCATCGAGAATGACTCGAGCAATCTCAGAGAGCAAAGCCCGCGAAGAAACACAAGTGGCCATCGAAGGAAACGGTCGAATCGTTTCGATCGAATCGATCCCGCTTCGATAGTCGGCCGTTCCATTTTTATAACCGTCTCCCACGGCTCGCCGCGGCCGGTCGATCATCGATCGGTCTCGACAGCTAGATCTCACTTTTCGAGTGCTCGACCTCCGAGGCGTATAAATAATTCGCAGCCGTTGCCCCGCGTTGACCTAATTATGCGCAGGCTCCTCGAACATCGTTCCGACGGTTCACCGATCGGTCTCTAGGCCGAGATTAGCGGTTTACGCTGATGGATCCGACCGGATCTACGACGCCCGAGCCGATGATCGTTCGCGGCGCTAAACATTTTATCGCGGCCTCTCGATCCAATTTTTTTTTCTTTCTTTCTTCTTCTTTTTTTTTGGTACACACTCCCACTGGCGATCAAAGGTTCTCTAATTTTAGAGGTTACCGGTTCTCCGTCTACTAGGCTGCGAGGAAAGAACTTTTCCGCCGACGCTATTTTCGGAAATTGTTGATACTTTTGCGAAACACTTCGAGGTCTCCTTGGATCGGTCGTGCGTCCTATAGCTTGTACAAATTTCTAAAAAATGTCTAGTTTCGTGTAAGAACGCAAGATCCGTGTTTATCGTAAAATTGCAGGAAATGTCGTAGCTCGTGCGAAATTTTAAAGAAGCCTCGTACACGAACCGGAGACGCGCGTCTAAAATAAAATTTTAGTGACTGTTCCCAGATGCAATAGGTGACGCAAAATTCTGAAAAGCCAGCTACGCGATAAAAATTCAAGGTCCGTCCGAGATTCGAAATCCTCGTAATAAAAATTGCAAAATACGAGAGATCATGCTAACGCGAAGAGATATCTCCACCGGAACCAGGGTATCAGAACAGAGAACCGGGAACTGCAAAAGTCGCAAGAACGCGTTGCCGGACAGAGGCGTGTTCTAAGTGGATCCGGATTTCCGGAGCGACGAAGGAAATCACGCGAAATATTCAAACCGGACTCCCGGTAGCCGAATACAAAAACCCCGGTCGACATTTTCCCCTGAATTCATTCGACTCGGTAGACGAGGCCCCGCGGGGCTCAGCCTTCAGAAATTACCCTAAGCTGGGCACGTCTTCGTGCCGGGGATTAAACTCATCGTCGCCTCGCGCGATCTGACAGAGTTACGCGACCGTCTCTCGCACGAACTATCGCGATCTCGTGGATCGCGTCCGTGTCTATTAATTACCGAAATGCGGTTCCTGTGCTTCCGTACACCGATTCCAAGGAATTATGCTCGCGAGCGAGCGAAACGAACAGGTGGATCGTTCGAGGGATCGAAGTTATGGCTAAGAAGCACGACGTTCGCAAGGTTCTTCCCAATATTCCAGTTTCCAGGATGCTTGACGAAATATAATCATCCTTCGCGAGTTTAAGGGCTGTTTTTAGTATCGCGGCGCGGACGAACGTGTCCAATTTTCGTGGAATGTAATTTTCTACAAAGTTGAGTGGACGGTAGCAACGCTTTGGTATGTTAATTTAAATTTTAACGAAAGAATGCATCCCGTAGAATGCAGAGAAAACGGCACAGCATGGTAAACGTTCGTTTTGTGATTAAAAATATTTCATACCGTGGTTCTAATAATTTGAAATCGAATAAAATTGTGATTACACGCGAAACGTTTTAATCTTGTATTTCAAGTTAAAAATTGACGGACAAATTGCATATCGTGGGTGCAGGTAAACGAATTTGTTTAAATTGTTACAGGAATATTACAAACGCAGTAGTAAATAAAATATCATTTATGAAATAGAATTTATGTGTCTGGCTCGAATACGAGTTCATTTATCTGAATGAAAATTCGTCAAGAATGATTAAACAAAAATCTTGACTATTCTCGTGTTCCTTAAGATATGAACTGTTTTTAGACACTGTTTAAAATTACTATATGATTGAAGACATTTAATTAATGCTTGAACAAGACTGCATAAATTGCAAACGTCTCGCTTCGAAAGTCATGCTCGTAATTTCGAATGGAAACGGCCGTTTTTTTTTGGCTGTTTTACAATATTCATGTGGAAATCGCAGATTTCACGGCGTCGAACAAAAGCCGCGGAGTCAAAGAAAAGCGTGATCTGATAAAACCCGTCAGGCCGTAGATCTAAATGAGATTAGCGGCGCGGCGCTCGCGAGAGATTTAACGTGATGAGTGGGAAATGACTTTGCATCACCTGCACGGAAAAAAGGGCTGCAGTGAACGTGATCGAAACACCGGGCAAATAAGAACGAGCCGAGCGGAGACGCTTCTTTAATGAACGCCACTTTCAGTAATTAAACTGCGCGCTGTATTAGTCCTGATTGGACTGCCTTTGCGCTTGAACTGCCCGCCGCGGATGCTGGAACTAACATCCTTCGGAAAGTTCGATTAAAGTTCATTGTGCCACTCCCGGGGGACACTGTTATAATTAACCGAAAAAGAGCAGGCAAACTAAAATCCGCAGTCCCCTTCCCCCTTTATTAGAAAAGTATCAACCGAGAAATTAACGTAACAGCAATTACAACTTTTAAATTACTGGAGATCGAAATTAAATCTCGGCAGAGACGATTTCAGATTAAATCTGCGCTCATAAAAATTGAAATTAAGCGAGAGAGGAATTTATAAAACCTCTTCCAAATTGTACATTTACTTCGTCAGAGATTAATATGAACGTACAAACATTCTGATCAATCTTATGCGCCAGTTTTTGAACGCATCGTACCGTGGAGAGATATGCTCGGGATTTTCGAAACATTTCTCACCGCGTCGAGTCCGAAATCGCAACAAAGGTCCTTTGCATCGCGAGGGCAATTTAAATGATTATGCCAGCCCCGGCATTTCCCTCTGTAAATCGTGATTTCATTTGCTGTTACAAAAGCTGCCGGCTCGAATCAGCATACGTCTCCATTCATCGCCGTCTCGAAAAATGAAACCGCGGCTTTCGAGAGGTGGGGGGCGGGAGGGGGAAGGTTGGGCCTGTACCGCGCGCAATTTTCCTGATGCATGCGCTTTATCGCTCACGAGCGCCGGGTAAAACTGCACGGTACTGCACGAAAGCGCAAACAAATTCCCTGGTATCCGGCCCGGCCGACAATTACATCTAATGCGCGACGCAAGCTCGCCGGTTATCGCCGTTCCGCCTGCGTAATATCGCGCAAGGACGACACTCTAATGCACGATAAGCCGGATAAGAGCAGTCAATCAATAGCGCAAACCGCGATCTTTCATTCCAGCCGACGCGGTTTTCGCCATTGTGAATTTTTACACGCTGGAAAACACTCGCCGAATATGTACGTTCTTTTCCGTCGTCGCTGGTGCGATTTAATCGTCTCTTGCAAATTTAACACCAACAAATGTTCTCTCTGAATATTGATTAGAGACTCGAAACCAGTAGACTGAATCTTTACAAAGAAAAATTGTAGAAAATTTAGAAAGAAAATGGTTTTGTCGAGAGAAAAATTGTATGTAACTGTTTGTTGCCGTCTTCAAAGAATAAAATTCTTCCTACAGTGAAGTCTTGATCCGAACCCCATCCTCGGGTCCGTTCGGAGACATAGATCGTGTAGCGCTACTATTTTCTTGCTACCGCATCGATCGCGCCGTAGAAAACATGTTAGCAGCGAGAAATATTTTGTTCGAATATTCTACATCAAAATTGTGAAATATTTTTAACATTCTGTCGCCAACGGATCCGAAATAGCTCATCCTACCTTTTTTAAAATATTAACCACAGCTCAGGAATTACTCGACAACCGTGTCCCATTCCATATACATGTTACATCCTGAATAATTCATTTACGACAGGCTATTATAATAATATAACGTATTTTATATAAGCTTCGTAGTAATCATTTATGAAACATTGTCAGATTACGAATCTTTGTTAGAATACCTAATTCATAGACTGCAAATCCTCGTGGAAAATAAAAACAAGACAATTGCGAGAAGCGGGGACTACAGAAAAATATGTATCTTTCTCTAACATCTACGGAACGTTATTTAATAACAATCTTTTTTTCTAATACGTATATCAAAGATTTCTTTAGAAATGTTACTCTCATACATTAATAAAACTCTACATTTTACATCGAAAAACAATTTTAGTAGCAAAGACTGAAGAGCAACCGAAAGCTTGGGAAATAACCGACGCCTGTATTTTCTAAAAATACTGAAGACAAATGCTGATGCGCTGATGCTGTGGAAGTTAATCCGAGGAACGGACGACTCTCTTTCTGCATAAAAAAGCGTTTTTACAACACCGACGGAATGGCGAGACGATGGCACACTCAGTCAGGGCTAATTGAAGAGGCAGAGAAATTTTCGCGCAGTCTGCAATGTTTGCACTGACGAGAGGAACGAACGATCTCAGCTATACCAGCAAACAGGAGTCCCGAGGTTTTCGCTTTTGTTAACCCTGTTTTACAATCCCCGGCTCCGGACAAAGCCGATATTTCTCCCGGGCGTGAGCTTCAATTTGTTCAATTGTTGTTCCACGATTTTTGTATTTTCTTTGCCCTGTTCCGGTGTTTGCGTTCACCGAGCGACAATCCGATCCGGTCACCCTTGTCCAGAGATCGGGGGAACCGAGATCGAAAGATGTCGCAACAATCTGCGTATTCTGATTGGCTACACAAACGTTCAGCGTGTAAACCGCTTCTAATGCAAGGTTTCTTAACATTTTCAGGATAAATTGTACAGTGCCAGCACGTGACAATTATCAAGAAAATGAAATGTGTCTTAAGCACAGGAACGTTCGAATTAATGTCACTCTGTTGCGGCAGCGAATGCGCGATTGGGAATAAAAAATGACTGCAGTGCACACAAAAGTCGTAAAGTTCTAATCACATTTCCGTGCGGTATGAAATGAACGAAAGCCGTGTGTACACGATGAACAGCGGCAGCATCGGCACGCGACATCGTGGAAATCGACTTTCATAATTAACCCCGTGCCTCGTAATACGTGTTACGAGGCTAACCAACGGAGGGTGCCCGGCCAGCCGTGAAATTGTTTGTTCGAATCTAACCGAGTCGGTAATTGTAATTTACGCGTGCGAGCCGAGGTATCGTTTCGCGGCGGGGCTAGATTTGTTTTCCTTTTCGGCGAATATCAATAACCGTCTAATGAGCCGGCGAACACTCGACGCAAAGAATCGATGGCATCGAGGCGCATCCATTATTGAAATATTCATTCGATTTGCCGAACGAAAACGGCTGCCCACGTTGACACAATGACAGACCGATGAAAAATTCACCGTGCGCTCATTTCTCCGCGAGCTGCCTCGCGATGCAACATTTAAGAGGTGGATTTCCGTGTCCGATTCTTGGTTCATTATACATTCGTTTCGTTCTATTTGCGTTCTGGTAATGAAATAGTCAGTGGAGGATATTTATTGTGAAGGTGGACGGTACAAGAAGACCTAGAAGAAGCTTTGGACGAAAGATAAAATTTGTGAGGATCGCTAGACTGGAGGAGGAACGTCGTCAGTTTTCATTGCAGAGACAAGGATTTTCGAAAACGTCCACGGATCGTGGAACCGCCGCCGGACGTTCCGTAATCGTGATATATGGTAACGCGATAAAGCCGCGGGATGCGATAAAACGCAAGAATTGGTACTCTTCCTTCCGAGAGATGAACTTCATCAGCCACACGGAATCCCTCGACCAGCTCATTCGGTTATGACCGAAAGCACCCACTTTCAAACTTTCTGTGAACTCGCCCGTTTCTCTTACTCCCTCGACCATGCTAATGCCGATCCAGCTGCGTAAACGTGAAAGATAACAAACGGTCCCCTTCTGCGAACAGGGAGCGACTCCGAGAAAGTTCGCGAAACCGCGGAGAATTTCGCTCTGACTTCTAGCAATAAACAAGAAATCGATACATTCCCGAATTCCGCGTTTTCATTCAACGTGGACGAGAACGAGAGAAACAGCTTCAGTCCATTCATTCAACTCTGACGATGATAATTTTTCCAAAAAGGTAGGGCTTTCGCCACAGGTCTTAGCAATGGTCCAAATTAGAAAAATTTATCTGACAATTTTCTGATGCTTTTAGACTCTTCGACTTCCACAAAACAATAATTGCTACGCCAAAAAGAAACCTCTGAATTATTTTTCCTCGAGATAGGGCTTTCGCCACACGTCTTAGCAATGGCTCAAATTAGAAAAATTTATCTGACAATTTTCTGATGCTTTTAGACTCTTCGACTTTCACAAAACAATAGTTGCTACGCCAAAAAGAAACCTATGAATTATTTTTCCTCGAGATAGGGCTTTCCCCACACGTTTTAGCAATGGTTCGAATTAGTAAAATTTATCTGACAATTTTCTGATGCGTTTAGACTCTTCGACTTTCACAAAACAATAATTTCTACGCCAAAAAGAAACCTCTGGATCATTTTTCCCCAAGATAGGGCTTCCGCCACGCACCTCGACAATGGATCAGCTTCGAAAAATTCTACACGCATCGTTATCAGGATTCTCAGCAACTAAACATTGATTCAACTTCCAGAAAATTTGTTGTCGAACGATAGGGTTCCCGCCACCAATTCCAGCGGGTCAGAAAAATTCCGGGGGCATTTCTCAACCTCGGGAAAATTGAGGCGGCATTTCCCCGAGGCTGCTGGGGATGAAACAAGCCGCTCCTCCGGCAACGTAATGAAAGAAGCGCAAGACGTAGGGTGTCGCGGGAATTCGCGCGATCGACGTCGCGATAAATTTATCGGCATTCCGTAGTTACAGGCAGGCCCGTGGAATTGACGTTGCCGAGAGGAATTGAGATTAACGAGGGCTGATAACAAATGGTGTTAGCGCTGCGAGGTCCGAATCAGGTGAGAGACGAAAGGACATCGCCGGTGAAACGAGCGCGCACGGGTGGCGCCACGAATGAAAACAGATGGATGGGCGAGCTGCGAGCGTGATAGCGGACTACGTGATAAAAAGAGGAAGCGAGAGAGAAAGGTGGTGAGTAAATATCGAGGGAAAGCGGGGAAAAAGCGGAAGTAGAATTTTCCAGGGAATTCGAAGGACCGGAGCCCGTTGAAGAAGCGGCCAGAGTGGAAAGCGATGAGAAAACGAACGAAACGGCTCAGCAAACTTTCGAAGAAGGAAAAATGAGGAAAGTAAAAGTGACCAGGCACGAGAAGTCGTGCATTTTGGGACTCGGTGAACGGAGCAAAGTCGACGGTGCATTCGTACGCAATTTATTGTATTTTTGCGACGATTATTCTCCGTTTTTTACGCCCAACAACGGTGCTCAAACGAACCACGGTTATTTTATCGTGCACCAAAGCGTTGTGCAACTTTAAACTATGTCATATGGCAGTGCGAAAAATATGACGTCCGAAGACTCAAACTTTTGGAATTATTTATGTAAAATGGGCTACCGATTATCCTTAAACATTGACATTGTTCATAGCGGAACCTAATATTAAGGCGTGCAGTTATATTCACTTGTAAATAATAATTTCATCTTGTAATTTTGTAATACTAACCTGATAAAATGTAATACCACATTGTAAAGCGAAATGAGCCCATTTAAGGGTCTGAAGAGCTTCAATAAAAAAAAAAGCGTTGTTCAAGTGTCTCGCAAATTGGATCGTTCGCGAATTCACCGAGAAAATTTCCATTTTTCGAAACGAATTCTTAAGGACGCTTTCCTACCCCCCATTGTGGACTTCGATTCGTTAAATGTCAAAGGAAAACTGTGGTAAACTAGTTAGAGTTGAATCGCGGTTGATCGCGGTTGAATACATGCATTCACAGCGCCGTTTAACTCGCAAAGCTCGGCACGAATTCGGATTTTAATAAAGTTTCGTTCCGCAGTGCCGTAACCCGGCTCCCCGAGAAGAAAACCGTCCGGGTTCGAAATAAAATTTCGCTACCGCGGATTAATGTCCGGACTCGCGAATTTCCATAAAGAGGAACGGAAACGGAGTAGAGGAGAACATTAAGACAAAACGAAGCCGCGCAATAGACATCACCGTAACGAGATACGGCACTCCAATCTTCCGACAAAACTACTCTCACTTTGATCTCATAAATTCGTTTGGAGTTTGCAAACCAAATGACTGCTCGAGGGGCTCGATTAAAAATCGTTTTTCCCCCAACTTGGATGGCTCGAGCGGTGTCGTGTGGTCCAAATGAAACAAACATTAAATGTGCTTATTACTGGCCTTTGGATCTTCGTGCGAATGATAATCGTTGTCTACTTCTGTAGAAATTACTTTCCTCGATCGTTCCGAAAGGTTTAAAAAAATGTGAATGTCCCTTTAAATTCTTCTAACGTTTCTACCATTTTCACTTCTTCAATTTTTCTGTTTTTCAAATGCTTAAAACTTTTTACGCAATTTAATATACTTGAAAATTGACTTCTCCCCGAATTTTGAACTTTTCTTTATCGACGTCAAATGCACCGGCACCTATTTATTTGGAATTTGGTGCCGATAATTGGAGTGCTGTGTGACGAAGAAGGGAACTAACGGCGCCGATTAATCGTTCGCGTTTTTTCTACGTAGGTCGCAGAACGTTTGATCGACGCGTGACGGCCGTCTGTCGCCGGCGACAAACACGCTCGGCGTCGTCGACGCCAGGCGACGCGACGTTCGTTAACAAACGGATTAATGAAGCACATCGATGACGGCGCGCGTAAAAATCCGTGTAACGCGATCAACCGTCACGGCACACCGACCTCGTTCTGTACACGTTATTATCGTGCCCATTATTTCCACCTGATGTCGTGTTGACTCGATTCGTTCGACCCGTGACATCGCCGTAACGTCACGTTCCCGGCACTAATTGCGGTGTGTCGTACTCTCCATCCACCCCCACCACAGCCTTTCCTATTAATACTTCCACCAAATTGTCTCCCACTTTACCTTGTCCTCCCCCCGTTCACCTTGGAATTATTTTTTCTAGCTAAATCCACGATGTTCGAGCCAATTTTTCAGCGCGGACATCTCATTACCTTCTGAACATCCTCCCGAGCATTCTTTCCAGAAGGCTCAGCTATTTTTCGCGTCCCTCTTAATTCTTCTAATTAGATTTAACAGTACCTTGAAATATTTGTAATGTTTTCACTATTTTAAACGATCCATGTTTATAATTTGCAATATTCTTTCGGTAACAGAATTTATGTGCGAACGCACACAGGCTCTACATTTTATTGCAATTTCTTTCCTGTAGAAATTTCTGGTATTTTTATTAGTACATCCCTCAGTTCTCGTATTATGCAGACAATTATTCTGTATAAATTTATCTGTACACAACACACATTAAAAATTCTACGAGAGCATTCCATCAACCCTCGATTTCCCAGTTTGAGAAAATTTCTGAAGTCATTCTACAAACTACATTTTTTCCCGAAAAAATATAGTGAGAATTCTACGCAATGTAGTGCAAAATAAACATTGGTTAACATTCACTGCCGCCGAGAAAACGCGCGGCGTTCGTCGACGCGTGCAAAGAAAAACGATTGGGATGCGTCGGGCTGCGGTTGAGGGTTAAAATAGCGCAACCTTCAGGTAAATCAACTAATTATAGTGACTCTATTTTCGAAAGTCACGTGGAAAGATAACCGCACATGATATAAAAAATCTATTTTTAAAAATGTGCATTTATGTACATCTCTAGCACGGTGCGCAATATTTCCGGCTCAAGAAAACTGTTCTGCTTGAATATTCTATCAGGTATTTATTCTAGATCTTCTCGCATGCTTTAATATTTATAGATAAGTCCTGCTGCGTAATATCGGTCTGTCGAAAACGTCTCGGTGGAAAAATGAGTTTGTGGCTAACCGAGTTTGTATAAATAGTAACCAAAACTTTGGATTCTCCGTCCGGATGAGAGGAAAAAGCGAGATCAGAATTCACCGAGGAATAAATCTAAGAAAAGCCTCGTGTCGGAGAGGTTCCTGAAAGTCGCGTCGGTAAATTCGAGTTTCGAGTTCCCCAGACCGGAATCGATTATCGCCCGCGGTGAAAACGATCGATCTGGAATTCAAACGACCACCGAATCGTCGAACGACACACGCGCTGTCGTGCTCCGGCACAAGGCTGTTGGCCCCTTCGGTCGATCCTACAAGTACCTACGCGTCGCAAATAAATTTCACCTCCGATATCGTCTGCTTGATATTTATGGTGCACTTGTCGGATTCCGTTTACGTCCACCGAGAAATATACACTCGAATTCGATAATGTACGACGCTCGTACGCAATATACTTCAATACGTAGCGGACGATCGCAGTCAGTCATTTCTGACGTTGATATGCGCGACATTTCTGCCCTTTGAGGAGACCAGAACCTATCGGTGAAACAATTATAAATCGAATGGAAAAAACTTTTCTGTTTTTAATTATCTCTTCACGACATTCTTGCAGACGTATCCGTGATATCTTCCCGATTAAAATGAGTCCAAACACGACATCATTCGGAGCATAATTGCACGTTTAAATCGAGGCTTTAGTAGAGCCTCGATTATCCGAACCAATGATATCTGAACACTCGGTTTAATCTAAAGCGATCCATATACCAAGCGATTCATTCGACAAATCGGTAAAGTTTGAATCCAGCACCGTAGCCCGGTAACTGTTCTATTATCCGAATGATCACGTTCCACAGATCAGTTCGGATAATCGAGGTTCCACCGTATCGTGGATTAAACAAGCATCTATGCACCGAATCGTGTCGTGTTTGGTATCCTTTTAATCAGGAAAATCTCACGAATGTATTGGTGAACTTATCATAAAAATATAATTAAAAGCAAACAAGCTTTGTCGCCGGATTAGTTTTTATCACGGCGGATAATAACTTTAAATAATACCGGTATTTCGTGTTCTTTTTCTGGAACAGTGAAAAGGTTAAATTTAGAAAAGGAATGGACGAGGAGAGGAGGCCAGGTGGATAGAAAAATGTGAGATCTGATTGTTTGACATGTGCGATCGTGACCTACTTAAACGTAGATCTGTCTGTTCGATCTAGTAATGTCGTCGGTAGAGGAGGCACGTGTACCTTCTCCAATTTGTGAGAAAACAATATTCCCGAAGCAGCGTATGTTTAAACGGCGAATGTCGTTTAGCAGGAAATAGGGTAAAGTTAAATCCTTGTTTATAGAAACTTCAGAAATTATTTTCTTCAGTCTAAAATAACGTTACTAATCTCGCGCGCATTATTCACATTTATGTGCAACCACACGATTGAAATCTAGTTCAACGCTGCACCGACGAAGTATTAAACGTTACCTACTGCCTTATGAACATATAAGCAGCGAAATTTATTTATATGCAAGCGACTTTGTAATTGCAATACTTCTTAAGCTTGGTCCACGTTGAAGCAACATCAAATTGTTCAATAGCAATTCAGTGATTTGTAAAAATTTATTAAATTTAAGCTGTTGATAATTCAGTAAAATGAGAATGCAGAAAGGGGCGACGTTAAGTTGTTCGGTGTGGACATACGATTTTAAGTCGAAAAACGTGAAAAATGGCAATTTTTTCACTTTTAATCGTTTATACCTCATAAACGAATTAACCAATATGGGTGAAATTTTCAGCATAGATATAATTTATTCGTGCGAATCAAATACATTCTTTAAATTTTCAATACAGGCTCAGATAAAAAAGCTGAAAAAACCAACTTTTACTATTTCTTTTGCGATTCCGGACAATTCAAATTTTTTTCAAAAATTTTTTACACCTCGTTTAATAAACTAATCCTTCTAAATTCTCAATAACATTCAAGTCATTTGATCTAATTGTTAAAAAGTTATGTTGCTTCAAATAGTGACTCAGTTTTGCTCGTTAGTGTAGCTTTAGAAAAATTGGCGACTTGACCATGGTGGTGATAATATCTCTGACATCGCTTTACCCGTTCGCGGAGTGTAATAATTTTCCGAATCAGCGGATCGAAAACCTTCAAAAGTCATTCCAGAAAGCATTCCTAATCAATCCCGGCGGTTCAGCAATATTTCAGGAGGTGCTTCGGCGTCGGTAATATTTCCAGGCATCAAACGTGCGCCCCGACGGAGAGTGTCAACAGCTGCGTAAATATCCTCTCTTCTTCCCATTCGCCGCGATTCGCAAGGGGTTCACGGTCATTCGGTTGACAAACATCCCCAATAGAACGGCGAGAAGTCGAAGAGAGGCGGGGGATGAACGAGAGGAGGATCGATCGATTCTTTTCGACGAGCGGCTCTCGCTGGCGAACGGGGAGAAACGCTAGAGGTCGTTGCCGTCGTCTGTCGTTTATCTGACGACTTGCTTCGAGCATTTTATCCATTTTATTCATTTTATCCATTTTATCCATTTTATCCATTTTATCCATCTCGCTCGTTGCCCTCCGACGAATCGTTCGTGTTTACGGGAATCGCGTATACCTCAATTTCCACGACGCGACGCGTCGTTAAATAATTCCGGTGGGACACCGCCTCCGCCGCGGTGATTTATCGTTCTCTTTTTGCGAACGACGGCATGACGAGGGTGCACTTGCGGACGAATTCCACGGAATTTGAATGCCAATGATTCCGCCGGGTGAATAACTTGAAACTGCTTGATCCTCGGAGGCGATTGCGGCCGGCCACGAATCCTCCCACCCCCTAGTTTCCGGTTTTTCCTATGCGAAGTCGAGGGAAACTGAAACCAAGTGGTTTCAGCGATTTTTTTTATTCCCAGATAACTATTCATGGTTTGGGATCGAATCTCCCCTACGAGTGCAGCAGCAGATCCTCAAATGATTGTCAAAGATTTATCTCAGATTTATTCCCCGTGTGGTTTAGTTAGCATTTCAAGCTAGATCGTCTTCCATTGGGGAAAGACACCCTTGCGTTGTGACCAAATATTTTTCTCAGATTGATTCTCCTTGTTGTTCAGTTATTTTGGTTGAACCATCTTGAATTGGAACCCTTGCATTGTGGTACAATATTTTGACCAGATTGATATCTCAGAATCTTTAAGTATTTATTTTAAGTTGAACTAACCCAGACCATTTTCTATTGCAAAAACGCACCCTTAAATTGTGGTAAAATATTGTTTTTCAAATTAAATCTCCATATTGGCTGGGTCTGTTTTCTCTTAATTAAACCACCTGGGAAGTCACAAATTCCAGTAAAACGTTTACTTCAGCTTGATCTATACGTATACTTCAGCGCGGTAGTAAATCCTCAAAGAACGAACTGCTCCCTCGAAGTTTTACACCATTTTCTACAAACACCTTGAAAAACTGACAAACTTCTGTCGACTGGATGAAAAAGAAACCTTTCCCGTTCCACAAAGTGGTCTAAGAAACATCCAAAAATTTAAATGCAACACGAAAACCTCATACACAAGATCCACCGAGTCGAATAAACATTTTCCAAAATTGACTAGTCTATCAGTTTCCGGGTTACTGCATACACCACTACAGGAACATAACTTTCAAAGAAAAACTCGTTTAAACTCCCACGCGGCAAATGTGCAGTAACTTCGTGATTTCTACGACTTCGTGCCGGAATTTCCGGCACGCTCATATTTCCTAAAAATCGCGCGTTAGATTTGTGTAATAGAAAATCGACTTTCGAAGTTTTCACACGGAAGAGCGGGCCGCATTAAAGAAGTTTACGCGCGCCGCGTGTACAAGATTGCAGAAGCTGCACCTGCCGGGGAACCGCATAATTCTATTTGAATAATAGACGAGCGGAATCGGTGTTGTCGGTATTTCTTCGTGCATTCACAAAAAATTCATCTTGGGAAGAGGTTCGCTTCGATAGAGAACATCAAACGATAACCACCAAATTCGGGATAACGAAAAATTCTCTTGCAAAGAACTTCTTCTTTCAAAGAAGTGGTTATAACCGTACAATAAATTATCCATAGGGTTAATCCGCGACGTCAGATTTTGCGGAAGAAAACAGCATGGTTTTAGGAGGAAATCGAAAATTCGAGTTGCATCGATTCCGCGTTACGTAAAGGCCCAACACTACGCACCGCCCCCGCCCGAAGTTTCAGAGTTCGAACATTAGCGTTGGCATGCATCGTCCGGTTTATTTACTGGCGTAAGCATTCAGCAAGCTGTTGCGCCCTGTCAAAGCGAATCGGAATTTGCTTAGACACGCCGCGCTACCTCCAGAAATAAATCAACCACGCGATAGCGAGCCCCGGCCTTTCTATTGCGAATAACGAACGCGTTCGTATAATATTCACCGCCCCCGCCCCCCACCGGGCACCTTTGACCCCTTGCGACGCAATTTATTCGCTAGGAATCGTGCCCGGGGCACGCGATTTGATTTTGCAGAATTTTTCTCTGTTCTCTGTTTGTGCGAGAATCTCACTGAGCACTCAATATTATTTTTCCGGAATTTTACTGGGCACTGAATTTCAATTCTCTAAATTTTGCTTAAATCTATTCCTTAATATAAGTACGATAAAAATTTATGCAACGTTTCAAACTAGTTACACCTTTCAATTTTTCTAAAAAAAATTGATACGTTTCTCACGGATATAGAACGAAATTTTCTGTCAAAGATCGCAGTGTGAAGCGAGCACAAGGGCGGAATTCCAGTACGCTGCGCAGTGATAAATGGCGTCCGAGTTGTAGAAAATTTTTTCGTCACAACGGATTCATTTAGACCTGGAAGGATTGATAATGAATCCTTTGGTCGGCGAGCCGGACTAAATGAACTTCGCGGAACAGAAAAATTTCGTGGAACACAACTTCCGAATTAGCAAGTTTTCGGTCGCTGTTCCATGTAAAGTTAATTGCGTCGCGGCTCGCGTTAGTGTGCGCCTGTGTTCGATGAAGGTGCTCAAATTGCCACTCGGCATCGTATTCTACGCAGAGCTGTGAAGGCGGCCGCGGGAATTACATTTTATTCGGTCTCATTCGGCTGATTGACGCGGATGACTTTCGCATGTTAAGCAGCAGCGAGCTTCGAGGAGTGCCCCCACCCCCTCCTACCCCCGTGATCGTCGGATATCGCCGGGTTTATTTCGATATCGTTCTTGGAATGGAATTCCGAGCACTCATGATGAATCCCATCGGCGAGGCAAATGGCACGAGACGAGCTCGCAGCAGACTTTTCGCTAATACAATCCGGAGAACGGGGCTGCATAATTCCTCGTCGGCTAGCTCTGATTCCCAGAAAAAGAAGCGTTTACCTAACCGGCACGAAGTAGACCGGAAGACCAGAAGTCTGCCACAATAATCTGGGTCGCTTCCGAGATTAGCTCGATGCGAAAATAATTGACGAATTATTATTGAATTATTTCGAAAGAATTTGTCGGAAATATGATTTTCACATCAACCGAATATTCTTTGGATTTTCTCAATCCTTAGACTGCAGTGTTACTAGAAATTCTGAAGACAGAATTTCATGTCCAAACAGGCCAAATATATCAGTTTTCGAAATTCCTGCGGGAGTATATTGTAATTTATTTTTCAGTAGCCCTTCGATCATTCCGAGATTTTTATTTATTTGTTTTGCTTGTTACTTGTTCATGGAGTGTTCTCTTGTTTGAAGCAGCCGGTGCAATATATAATATATATGTGCAATATATATACAGGGTGGTTGGTAACTGGTGGTACAAGCGGAAAGTGGCTGATTCTACGCGAAAAAAGAAGTCGAAAATATAGAAAAAAAATTTTTCGTTTGAGGCCGTTTCGTTCGTTTTGGATTATTTATTTCCCCTACGATGCCAAATGTGCTCTCGCAATTTTTAGAAGCACTTAAAACTGAAACCTCAAAAATCAAGCGCGAGTACAAAGTGCATTTCGTGAATTGAACTTCAGCGAATTAATGCAAGATTGAAGGAAAACAAATGTACCTGCGACAGAAAGTTTCAATAACGTCCCTCTTGTCGAACCAACGGTTTAATACCTAGTTGGATCAGAATGGCCAATGCAATTTGGACGGGGTATTAAAAGGAAATGTTGTCCGTCATTTCCGTTCCGTAGAAAAATGTTTTCCCAATAATCATCCGAGTAAATATCCGTCGATCTTTTACCGGGGCACTTCAATTACTAAACGACGGGTTTTCATCTTTTTCCAATACTTTCCGCCTCTAACCTAATGGAATTTAACGTCGTGATAAGCATCGGAAATGCATTTCCCTAATGTACCATTTTGTAGACACGGTGTCTCTAAATGTGGTGTTCAGTTTTTCTTCCCGTGCGCAATCTTGCCATAAAGAATTTTATAAATCAGCTTTTAATCCAGGTGATTCAATCCATTTTCGCGATACATCGTTCCAAAGTACAATGTGAAAGCCACTCCACGTTCAACAATCGTGCATCTGAAAGTGGCATTCAATAAATGTTCAATCGAACATACTTCATGGAAATGTTTCTACTTTGTTATTGCACTTCGCGGAGAAAGGGCCATTTTGTGATCCAACAATGAAAGAACGCGTTTTTTCGATAGATTTTCAATCGTATAAAAATGTTTCAACGAGTTGCCATTTCTTCGATGTGACGTTCGGCACTACATTGGCATCTAAAAATTTGTTTTATAAAAATTACAGGCTTGTATTCATTTATACTTTGCATAATTTCTTTTTTATCATTTTTATTAGCTTCAGTAAGGGAATCTATGTGAACATCAGACTGCGCATATTATGCATTTATGACAAAAACGAGTTGGTACAATTCAAGACAGTAGAAAACTTCTTAAGATTACTAAATAAAGAAAATATTCTTTTCTAGTGGCCACTTCCCATAAATGTATTCCTATAATTTCAATAATTCTAAGAAGAAATTAGAAACACGTCATGACCGGAAGTTGTAGGCTTAGGAAACCTCTAACATTGCAATAAATAGGCCAATAAAATTCGCGAACAGTGGCGTAGCTGGTCTTCCGCGTAAATTCGCCGTCGAAATGCAACGATTAAAGCGACTTGAACGGCTCGGCCAATAAAATCACGCAATTCGTAAACAGCGACGCGGTTCGGCTTTCCAGCGGCTCAATTGTCGGTCCTCGGCAGGAATTCGCTATGAAACGGTTACGTTCTCTCGACGAGTAAAACTGTCGCAGGCTTCGGTCGTCGTTGTTTGCGTTTCGGGGCACGTTTGACAGCGAAAACGCCGGGAAATCCTTAAATTCCGGCCGGTTCCTTTGCAAAACAAACCACGAGCGTGGAATTCCGTGCGATTCCGCGAGCAATCCGTTTCACGCTCGACGTGGCTCGTTCTGTTTCGATCCACGGGGTTCTGGGGGCATCATGGTTGCTCACGTGTGTTCCCTCGGCACTGGGAATGCCGATTTTTATCGGGACAATCAGAATCTGGCCGGGGTGCACACTCGAACGCGGGGGCTGTCCGACAAAATGGCTGCAAAGGTCGGGCGACGGATGTGGGTCGGCCGGCCACGAGGAAAACTCGCATTTGTTTCCGTCTTTGTGAGTATAGCGAGTGGCGGCTGCGAAACATTTTTTAATGAGACGGTTCCGCGGGCTGTCGCTAAGTTTAACATCGACCTCGCGCTGTCCTTTCAGCCGCTCTATCGGCGGGAAGAAAATTTCCTGACGTGACGTTCGCGAGATCGTGCTCTCCCCGTTGCGAAACTCGCGGCAACAATGCTTTCGCGACACAGATTCGCGAGGGAGAGCGGGAAATGCAACCTTCTCTGGACTTCGAAAAACCGAGAACGTATTTAATTTTTTATACATATTTCTTCCGGCGTGGGAGTTGCAAAAATTACGAGCAGTTGAAACGTCAGTTCGGTGAAAAATGGCACCTCATCTGAGCTACGAAGAGTTGAAGACGTGGATAAAAGTATGCAGAATTTCAACAGGTACCAATTTCAGTTAAACATTGTGTTGGCTATACTTGTGTCGTCTTCGATTAAAATGTAATCAAGTTTTTACCAGAAGATTCTATGAAAATGTTCCACCCTAGGATGGTATTGAATCTTTTCAGACGAATTGTATTTCCTGTGAGCAAAATCTTTGCAATTCGAGTTTGTTCTTTATTCTGGACATCTGGTAATTGCGAAGAGTTAAACAAATTAATTCTAGAACTGCTCCATTCCTTCTGCCGCATTTTGCAGAACTGGTCAATTTTGCGGACCTGAGCGGCTCGATTGTTATTTTCGTCGGAAAAAGAAGTAGCGGTGAAAGGCGAGGAACGATGAATATGAAGAATAGAGGAAAAGTTTAATCCGACAGAAGACTTTCCGTCGGATCGCGAAAAAGGAGCAAACAACGCGCGAAGAAGATTCCGCAGCGGGCATTCCGCGTCTCGCTTTCGGCGAAATTTCGTTTATTTCCCTGGAGGGATCGCGAAGGAGCGTTCTCAAAGTCAAAATATCAAACTTTTCCGCGCGTGAAACATTCAACGAGAAAAAAGCCGAACTCCCCTTCAGAAAACGGGAAGACGCCTCGGGAGCCGCCATTCTTCGTCATCCGCGTTTAATGTTCTTCCACTTAGATCGTCCGGATGGAGGTTGCGTAATAAAACGCTCGTTCGAACGAGTGGACGAAACACCTTCGATTCGATTTCGCGCGTAGAATCGAACGCTTTGTGCCGGTAATCAATGACTAGAACGATAAAATAATTGGAAGCCGAATCGGCAGATGCATCGAAATAAAAAGCTTTGAGAGCCTCGACGTGCAATTCGAGTGCAATGATTTTTGTGTAAATGCGTCGTGAGATTGGGTCGAAGCGCGCCCTATTGGAAACTGAATATACGACACAGTCGAGGGGACAAATTGCATTTTTCTTTACGGCTATGAATATTCATGGAAAATGATGTAAAAGTATGTCGGTTCGACGAGGTACGCGTCGGTTTTTCGATCTGAAGAGGTCAATTTGCATGCGGTACTATTTGAACATTCTGCGACCTTACTCTTCCATGAAATACCCTCGAACGGAAATTTAGCATGGTAAATAAACGATCTGAAAGCGTCGATGATGCGGTAAATATTTCTTCATTAGAACGAACATTGCTAATTTTAGTACCAGCAGGAAAATATGCTCGAGGAAGCCCCTTCGAAGTCGGGCGATCGCGTTTCAATTAATTAGCGAATATCAGCCGATGTGCGTCGAACTTACCCCGTCGATCTCGACTCGAATTAATCCTATAAATGACAGAGAAGCAGAATATTCTGCGACAATCGACGAAGGATTGATGGAAACGGACGTTGTCGTGCGCGGGAGACTCAATATCAGGCTACATTGTTTTACCATAAATTTCCCCCGGACGCCGTCATCAATTTTCGCGAGGTGCACGTCGGCGTGAACGTGACCTCGTTGGCCAGGCTTATTAAGCTCTGTAATAAGGTCATTCGTCAGCCGGAATGCGAAGAAGCGTGCTCGAGACGTTCCCTCGGCACTTTTGCCGGGTTTTCGTGAGCCGTGACACCACGCGCGACTTCTACGTAATGAATCGCGTGGGAAAATGCCAATAAAGCACGCGCGGGAGATTCAAATTCTCTAGCTGGTCCTGTTCGCGTTTTCAGCGCCGCTGGCCTGCGCTCTTATTCCCCTCACGGAACGGCGAATCAAATGAACTCGCATTAGACTCTGAAATTTTCTATGCAGAACGGTTCCGAAGATCTTGCGGCTGCCGCGGGAAATTCCCTATCGAGTTAAACAACAAAAAATGCTCGTAAATTTCATTTTATGTGCTCTAGCACAGGTACTCTCATGCGAAATAGGAAGAAGCCGTTGTCTTATGTCGGAATAAATTCTGTTTAGCGATATATCGGTGCGAGTTGATCTTTAAGCGTAAAAGAATTCTTCCGCGTGTCGAATTCTATTGTTTTCGGAGAGGCGATAACATTATCCCGGCGGAGCAACAACAGCATGAATTCCGAACGGTTTCAGGGCCGCAGCAAAATTAGGCCTCCGACGATCTCCGGAGGAAGCGATTCTGATTGACGGGGTCGAGTAGACGCGGAGGATAACCGGAAATAGGAGAAACGTCGACTATTTTCGTGAGCGTGGATCGACGGTTTGTCCGCCTCTCGGTTCGACGTTCCGCGTCGTTGTAACGCGCACCCGAGAAAAGTGGAATATCTTGCTCTTGCAGAAAATAAACGGAGGAAAAGAGACACTCCCCCTTGTGCAGCACGCAGTCGAACTCCGCGCCGCTTCAACGAGACAAATTTCTTTTTTTTCCGTTCGCTCGACGGTATGAAAACATCGTTGAACCATGTCGGCGAGAACGACGTGGTGGAACGGTTACAGCGTATTGTGCGATCTCAGAAATTCGCGGCCGACGTGCCGGAAACACTGTACCGCGCGAATTATTGACGCGATGTAATTATAATTAATTGTGTGCGGTGTGTTATCCGGAGAATTAATGATCGTCGGGAGCCGCGGAGCACAAAGGGAGGTTTTTTCCGTCGATAAATTGCGCGATTCGGCCGATTATGAGCGGATTACACACTAATTTCAGAGGAAAAGTGCAAGGAGCATCCGACGCAAATTGGTTTGGCGGAAACCGATCGATAAACTCGTTCCAGTACACGTCATCATCACGGATTTTATGCATTGATAACAACAAACAGATTGGCGCGATTCAAAACAACAGCTTGTATTAACACGTTCGCTGTTCACCTTTAATATTAAAACACTTGAAACGCATCTTCTTCCGGAAATACTCGAAACGATCTAGCAGTGTTCGAACAGGAAAATTGAAATGGAGACGTCAAGCTTTTTGCAATAGCCGCGCGTAAAACATCGCGAAAGTATCGTCGCGTATCGCAACGATCAATTTTATTTCATTCATTTCGCGAACGCGTACAGACGATCGTAAAACAATGGCGTGCAGTCGGTTTTCCCGAATTTCAATCGGCTCCCCGATGATCTTGAACCCTTCCCCCCTCGCTCCAAGGGTTTTCGAGATACCGATGAAATTTTTTACTCATCGATTTACCCGCTTTTACTTCAAGGCCTCCCGTACCGTGCACGGCCGCTCGTTTATTTATAATTTCCTGAACTCTCCGCGCAACTTCCACGGAACTTCTGCGGAGGATTTTTTCGACTCGGTACTCGCGTCGTTGACATTCACGGGAGACCAGTATTTCCTCGTGTCGGACTGTACGCATGTACGCGTGCGTGCTCGTGAAACGCAATAAATATCAGCCGGGACGTTTATGCGAGTCTACGTTCTCATAGACTTTTATTCGAACACTGCTAACCCGTATTTATTGTCTTAGTTTCCGCCGTTTGATATTCGCCCCTATTCCGACACGGTGTTGGACATGAGTTTGTTGTGTTAATGCGATCGTAGACGAGTCGGGAAATTTACAACAAAATGTTGATCATCTTCTTATGTTCACTTCTAGCTCATCTTCGAATAAAAATTGCAAACAAATCGTGTGATCGCTGGACTACGGATTTTAGGCGTTTATGACGAAATAGCGACGATATTTAATGACACCGAAAATACCGTCGCATTATTTTCGTCCTACTAAAATGATTGACAATTTTTATTTGTCATGAAACTAAAATTCTCTTTTAAAAGACAAAGAAAATTGTGTTCTAGAGAACGAGTTCTGATGACTGCAACCGTGAAATAAACTGTAGTGCAGTGAATAATGTGTCATTTCGTTAAATGATCCGCTTAGGTAATATCATTAAAGTTACAAGGTAAAAGGGAGGTTATCGGTTGACGTGGAGAAGCGGAAACGCAGAAACTTCATCGTTCCCCGCGACAAAATTAATATTTCACGGTCCATAATGCTCGTTCGCCGTTCCCGTTCTGTAAATCATTCCTTGGCATCGATCGCGCCGATGGCGGCGCTACAGTGAAACCTATTAATTTGCAAATTAGATGCAGAATGGATTATTGATCAAGATTGCGTGGCTGCACCGGAGAAGATCGCACCGATGCGTCTCCCTCTCTCACTTCGAACTTGGTAATTCGATTCGTCTGTAATGGCGACATCTTGCGTCTTCGCCTAACTTAGTTCCTTTCGACAACTATGTAACTACGAAATGCTCTAACAACTGTGCTCAGTCTTCCAACTTTCATTTCGGATGCTTGGCTTCCAAGATATTATTTTTTGGGAAAAAGGACATTGAAAACTTCCGAGAAACAAACTGCAACACAACATTCTTATGCTGATTTTAATTATTGAGACGTTTGAACCGAACGGACGATGTTTTCTCAAAGTATCAGTGCCATTAAATGGTAAATTCTTATGTGCTTGAACGTGGACGGTTTTACTTAGAATTTCTGCGGATAATGAAAGTCAATTTTTAGAGAAAGCAAAATCTCTTCGAAAGGGTTGAAGAAATAAAAGATTATTACATTATTCTTGCCAACCCATTCGACTAGCCAGCAAACCGAATTAAAACACGTCCGACAGTATATAATAACATCTCGTAAAAGAACTTTATAACTCGTTAAAAATGCCCGGCATATACTGCATGCAGGAAAGAATTAAAATAAAGAACTGATGGTTATCGCGGGGGAAAGCGTACTAAAGCGTTTAGCGTAGCGCCAAAAGTCTTAACGCGCGATCATTATCGATAATCTAATATTCGCGTGCCAAACACCGGGGGTCCCGACAGAGAGGTCAAACCTCGTAAAACCAAAGAGATATTTCGAGCATTAACAGGATTGGATATAATCGACGCACCCTGAAATTACCCTCTAATGGTTTAACGATCCTCTCTGTCCTGGCACGACCTTCCCTCGATTATGCCGTTCACGCGTGTTTGCGTAGATACACCTTGAAACATCGTCGACGAAGACGGGAGGGGGAGAAGACAGAGGGGGGGTCTCGCTGACTTCTACCGAAAGTGACGTTTTCCGTTTCGCCGTGACATATTCAACCACGGCAAATTTCACTTTAAGAGACGGCTGGCTGCCTACCCCTTCGAGACGACGTTAACGATTAACCAACGGATATCTGATGAAGCCCCTGCGGAAGGGGGAGAAATAATTATAACGATACCGAGAAGCTGGTCGAAATTATTCCAATCTCGTGAACCTGTTTATTGCTGTCACGTGTCCTTAACAGTGAAAAGTATTTTAATTTCGCTTGAAGTTGCATTTTATGCAAAATAAAAATACAGATACCTACATCTTTTCTTAATAATTTTAACGTATTTTTAAATTCTTCAAATGTTTTCACCGTTTTGTGTCGGATACGTTGTTGTCATGGAATTGTAATTTCGTTCGAGCGCAGCTTGCAATTTGCAAAGCAACATTATATTTCACACAGCATTGTTGATTGCGTTAATTCACATGCAGCTTATTAATAACATACGTATGCAGCAGTCAATGCTGAACTCAAAAAGAAAAATTAATATTTCGCTCTGGTTGGTTGTCCACTAAAAACGCAAAGCGCAGGAAAACTGCATACGTCGCTCGAAAAATAAAGGTGAACGAAATTCTTTGCATCGCGGCCGATACCCGCTAATTACCGGGAACGAAACAGAACTTCATTATCAAGCTCTCGCTCCCCGACCCAATTTGTAATATCGAGCAAGCGTTCTGCGCCGGAAGTTAATACGGCCGAATCGAAACAAGAATCGAAAACGGTGTGCCCGCGTGTGGACGATATAAATGACCGACGATTGTCGGGTACTACTCATTAACGCCTTAGTTTTCGCTACCCTTTAAAACCTGCTAAACTAAATTCATTTCAGTCGCAATTGTCTCTGCTCGCACAAATGCGCCCGTCTCTCGCGCTGCGCCACGGTACAGTTTAAATCGGGAATTCATTATATGTATATATACGTCCCCGACTCTGTATCCCGTTTGTCTCTGTTTGTTTGTGCTCGTGTGTCTGTTAAATTGCGGGAGGAACAGCCACGGTATCTTGTAATATCGTCTCCACTTTCATAATGGAAACAAACAAACGTTGGCTTCACGGTAATTGTTTTCTGTCTGCGTTGGATACGTTCGATGATTACAGAGAAAACTAAAAGGGGAGTTTAAGTTGCGCGACCTAACCTCCAGCTCTTCGTCTTTCAAATCAGGTTCTTGGAATATTCGAAATTTGCAATGTTTCACGTCAAATGTTCTCGCATTTTTACCATTTTTCCCCGAAACCCCAATTTTTAACGACGAAAGCAAATTTCAGGGAAAGAGATTTCTGTCTCTTTGGAAAATCGAGAATTTCCAACACCTCCTTTGATATTACCCACTCTGCCATTTTGTTAGCGAAGGTAATATTAAATCATATTACCCAGTGTACCAAAGTGAATAAAATTTTATAAATTCTCCCCTTTTCTGTCTCCAGTTACTACGACACTGCCTTTTCTTTTGTTTCATAAAATCAAATTAATTTGCTGCATGAAACAAAAATTCCAATTTTGTAGTCTGCAGATTCTAAACTTGCTACACACGGAGTAAATCACTGCAGAAATCCATTTATAAATTCGATCAAATAATTCCGTCTTCCACTTGTCTCAGAGGCGCTCAAAGTGTTAAAAAATGAAATTACAAATTTTAGAATACGGTCCAAGAATAGCTGAAGCGTTATCCGAGAACCCTCACCGTCCAACTATTTTCGGGGAACATCATGACCAGTCTTTGGTACTCGAAAGTCGAAAAGGAATTTCAACCATGAAGGCAGGGTAATTAATGGCACTGCGATTGATCACGCCCATTTTCCGATAGTTGAACCTCCGGCAGTGACTCTTCCTTACGGCCACAGACAGATCGGGAAGATCCGCCGTGCACATGACGGTTCCGATAGATCTTCGTTAGGATTGAAGACCATTAATATAGGAGCTCGAAAGGCTTCGTGAAAAAATCCCGAGAGGGATTCAAGGGAAAAGGCAGATTCAATTTCGACCGATCACGCGAGAGTCCGCGGCCATCGAGATCCACTGGCGACGTCCTCTTCGCCTCGGGTTCAACCGCGGCCATTTAATTTATCCGAAGCCGCCGGACGTCGAGTGGCACGAATTTAACGTTCCCGAAAGTTCGCGAGCGAACGCTCCGTTGTCCGCGAAATTACACGTGTGACGCGTAGTCGGAGTCGTCGAGCACACCTGGCGATCTTTGATCGGCAACCGTTGTTCTCCTCGGGCACGCTGCCTTTTGATGTAATCTCCGCCTCGAATCGCGATGCTCAGTGTAACAAGAATAACCCTGTTCCCTTGATGGGTTCGTTACGGTCGCCTGATGATGGGATAAAGACCGTCTTCGAGTCGACGGAATATCTTCGGAGACAAACGGCGCGGCGTGGAACGTTCGGATTTAACGAAGCTGCGCGAAGCCTATAGGACCGTGCATAATTAGCACACCTGTCGGCAGAACCACGTTCGGCAGATTTCTGTTGTGGCTTTAATTTATTTTTCGATAAATCGTTCAGTAAACGTGAGTACCATTTTCGCAGAAATGGAAGAGCGCATTTTATTTTGGGGAAATTGTTCTAACACTACTCCTTTTTTTTGCCACTTTTCAAGCCCACCGGAAGTGTCGAACTGCAGCTGAAACAGCCTGTACGAGATCTCTGACGGAACGGTGAAGTTGCGAAAGCTTTTCGCAATTAAACGAAGAGAGACGTTAAAGACACTATTTATACTACTCGGTCACGACTGCGGGAATACAGTGAAACCTAAAGAGCAATTAAACGGGAATCATTGACGTAGAAAATAACGAGCCTCCGTTCGAGTTCGATCTGCGCGGATTGTGCCAGGGAACGAGTTTTATTTCCCATAGAAGTCTGCGCGGTATTTATCGTCGTTCGTGAGATATCGCGGAAATGACTGGGTAGAGCGATGCGAAACTTTCAACTAAGATTCGCGAAGTTTGCCGGGTCGTGAGTATCGCTCGAGAAGCGTGGAAAATCGGTTCAACTGTTGGTATTAACGAATATTATCACCAGAGTGCGGATCTTTATACGCGATAAATATATTGTGAGCATCCATTGCGAGATAATAGTTCGATAAAAAGTTATTTCGTCTTTTAATGACTTGACTGCACTCTGAAAGAACGAGTAGGTCAAATTCGAAACCGGGAAAATATTTAAAGACTTCTATAATGTCTTATTTTCCACTAATTAAAATGACAGAAATAATGTCTCTGTGTCTTGTAATAAGACAATTCTGATTTTGCATAAAAATCAGCAGTCTATTCTTCACTCTCTATGCATTTACTCCGCCTTACAAGCCACATCAATGACTCTCCAATATGACAACAAATTTGAAGTCAAAATAAACCGAGAGTCACGATATTCCTCGCATTAAAACTTCGGTTTTTGACATTTTCTCGTCAAGTTCCACAGGATTATATAAAGAAAGGTTACAAATTTCTGGGTTTCCAAGCTGAAGTTTAACCTTCGTATGCCTAGTAACAGCGCTGTTTAAGTTTCATAATTATTTTTGGTGGTCCGTACTTTGCTTGCTTATTTTTGTGACGAAGCAGTAAGCGAGTAATTAGTTTTCGTTGGAGTTTCTGTCCCGGATAAGTTTCCTTTTCTGCTTTAGGCGTTGCCAGCGATAAATCGAGAGGAGACTGTAAGTCGCGCGAGTCCGTCGAGAACTTCGATACGGCTTTACAGGATCGAAATGAACAGTGTGCACACTTTTTTAAAGGGATTACAGCATCGCCGGAAGGTCTTGCGGTGCAGCTGATCGAAATCCGTGTTGCGCAGGTACAATATTTGTAATTCGATTCCGCTGGGAGGTCCAATAGCGGCAAATGCACTTCGTGAATGGCGATATAAATAGAAAGGAAAGAAAGAGAGAGAGAGGGAGAGAGAGAGAGAGATCCGTAGGAAGCTGACGCGTTACAATTGCTCGAAAGACGAATAACTTTTGCGACGCTTAGCCGAGTGGAAGAGAGCGTCGTGGAGATGCGTGCATTGTCACTGGAATCGGCCCGGATTTTCTCCAACCGAGTGAACAGAAAATCCTCGGGAAAAAATGATCTCGACAGAATACGAGGCACGGAATGCATTATGCTTAACCTCGAGAATCTTCAACCATTTGGGCGAAATCATACCTCGTATAAAACTAACAAAACTCTGTGTGAAAAATGTCCGAAACTTTAATCAAACATGCTTGTCTAACAAAGGTGCAAGACAGTAAGGTAAATTGTGAGCAACAATTTTCGTACATTCGATTTTTAGCCTGTTTCGAGAGATAATCAATGCACCGAGGAAACGCATCGCTCATTGGTTTTGCTGACAGTGATTTTCTAATAAAATCAACAGATGTACAAGCGGTGCAATTTAAACGGTAAATCAAACTGAGAGGAAACAAAATCGATCGTCCAATTAGAGACCGACCATAAAATCAAGGAGGTTGATTTACCGTGCAACCACGGCGTTCGTCTTGTAAATCCAGCAGAACTACCGCACCCCCGCGAATAAAACAATAAAATCAAACTAGACCGCAATAAAATCGAACACTAAATACGGACTATAAAATCACGTTTGCGATCGGTGCAATTTAATGATCCGATGCAACGGCCCAGCAAGATTAAAGGGAACGGTCCGCACGGAGAGGCAACATTGTAAGCAATTCGCAAAGGCGTGCAGACGATACGGAGCTTTCGCGAGAGCTTTACGCCGCTCGACAATCGAATATCACTCCGAAGCATCAATCGGGTCCCGTGCGCGCTGGTTTCCATGTCAATGAAACCGAAAGATCTACTTTCCTCGGAAGACTCACCCCCTCCCTCCCCCGCCCAAGTGGTATTTGCTCTCGGGATTTTGCCGAGTGACCCTAACCAGAACAGACAACCGTATATGCGTGCGTGTGGGTGTTGCGCGACTCGATTTCACCGTCGATTTTCAATGTGTGCGCGACGGAAAATTGAAAAATCTCGGAGCCGTCGCGTTCGAGCCTGTGCCATCCATTCGCCGGAGGAATCGACAGACTCGACCAATCCCCTCTTCTTATCCCTGAAGTAGAGAGAGAGAGAGAGAAAATGGCGCAGGAGAAAAAGAAAAATTAAAGAAGTAACGCTTTCGCGCGAGTCGGCTCTCTCCAGTGGAACAAATTGAATTTTACCGGGCGAAAGCGAACAGTGCAGGGTCGAAAGGGCGAGAAACGACCAGGGGTAGATGTTAACGGAACAGTCGAGATTTATGGGGGTTGGTCAAGTATTATAACGCGTTGACTGTCCTGTCACGGAATACAGTGATTTCTCTATATGTCGCCAACGCCTGGATGATATACGTCGCGGAATTATCCCCACCACTCGAAAGGCCACGGACGCCGAGGAGTGTAAACATAAGACCCGTGTTGTTAACATATATATCGAGAATTCACTGTGTTTCGAATTCGCAAAAGTGGCGGGGGTCGGTAGACTGTTAGACGAATTTTACCTGAACCGTTTCTCTAATTTTCTATTAACCCTAAATAAGTGGGGTTAAGGTTCTCCTATTTGGTCCTCGTATTTTTCATGGCACAAGGACGACACGGTTTTTATCCGTCCCGGTATCGCGGAGGGCTTTCGAAGTTGACGGGCAGGGCACGACGGGGGCGGTTCTCTCGAAGGGAAAATACGGGGGAGGGGGTGGGCTTCTTCGCGACTCCGGAAGAAAGTTCAAAGTGCCTCTCCGTGCTTATCCTCGAGAAATGCAGCGGCGCTTTGCCGCGTCTCGAGCGTTTCTGTTGTCTCGTCGGAGACTCCTAAAAATTGAGTGCGATGGAAGGCGAGCGGATGCTAAGAGGGCGGAGGCTAAGGGCGGAATCGGAAGCAGAGCCCTTTGAGGTCGCCGGGAGCCGTCTCGCCTCATGGAAATTACCAGACCCCGAAGATCTTTGCGCGAGGCGTCGAGGGTTCTTTGATCTACGGGCGAACAGTGCCGCGAGAGACAGGCTGTGCGGAATTTTTTCCGCGAATTTATACCCCCTCCCACAGGACGAATGGAATCGCGGGACGTTCCCGAGGGTGACCGTACGGATTGTGGATTTTATGTCCGCGGAGCTGATTTCGATGGGGTGGGTTGGAATATGTTCAGGGTTTTCTTCTTTTCTCTTTGTTTCGCGAATTTGTTGGAAGATTCTTTTAACGCTAAACCTACCTGGATCTTTGGAAGATATTAATTTGTATAATCCCAAAGCACACGAATTTGAAAAAAAATTTGAAACCAGCGTGGCAGGTTCAGTTTTAATGAAGTACGGATGATGATGATTTTAGTAGAAACATCATTTACTCGGTCTATGCAATGACATAAGAAATTGCTGACACGTTAAACTCGCTTTTGTTTTGAATTTACGACGGCTAATATATCTGTTGTCCTAATATTGCAACCTGGGCTGAACGATAAATTTCGAGCGCACGTGCACATTCTCGACCTGCGATTTACAAACGTTCGCAAACTGTGTTTGCCTATCAGCATATATTCAAAGCTGATCTAGCATACATTAGAATCTTCATTTAATTCTCCAAATAATTCTTGTCCAATCTACGACTTGTCAATTTTTATTTAAATGATACGTTTCGTCTTCACGTTTCAGTCCCCGCACATTTCAAAAGAGATTAGTCTAAATTAACGCTGACTCACTCGCGTGTAATACACCAAAGAAAATACTTCACCGAGTGAAACAAATTAGTTCCGAAATATTTCCAAAACGGAATAACAAGTGAGAATTAAAGTCGACACAGAGAAATACTAAAATTGTTTGTCCCTCGAAACAAGTCCCTGACGTCCGATCAACCGAAAATACCAAAAAATGTAGTGTCCCGCGAAAGTTAGTAGATCCAAGAGAAAAAATTGCGTACAATGTGACACACTGATTGTTGCGAGTGTAACGGGTCGCTTCAGCTTTGCTGGTTGTTTTTTCAAACATGCAGAAGTGGCCTCGTGTCTGTCAGCACCGCAGGCCGTTTACACGTCTCTTGCGGGATCCGGCAGAGACGGTGAGTCTCAAAGTGGGAGTTGTGCTCAGAAATTGCAGCCCCGCTCAATCTAAATGCATACTCTCGTTTACATGTATTGCCCTCCATTATTAAACCTGCCACGCTCGCCGGATTTCCCCATCAGATTAAAAATATTCGCTCGCATACCAAACTAAAACGAACTCCCACATTTAACACTGTTCCTAATTGACCTAGTGGACCCAATTTAACGCCGGTTCTACAATTCTTCACAAACATACAAATTTATTCGTTCAAGCGTACACGATAAAAATCGCAGAAAGTCCAAATAAAATCAATTTTGTCATTTTAACAAATCGACGCGTATATACCAGTTATTTTTAGCGCTCGGTGGGTGTAATATTTCAGTCATTGCATCCGAAATATCGAGGACATTTGTCTCACACAGACGTGTTCGTAACAGTGCGGAAAGATTGAGCGAGAAAATATATGTCTCACGTCGAAGCCGGAAACCCCGGAAACAGTTTAGTCTTCGTTAAGTTCCCAGGCGAGAACCGATCCGCGCGAGAATCATCGGATAGGGGAAGATCATAGTCTGGACACGCGAGCACGTCATCCATCATCGGATTCGAATCCCATAAATTCACGTCCCTGATGTTGCATGGGAAAACACCACGCGCGGATCTCTCCCCGGGATCGTTACACATGACAAATTGTTACGCCGTTTCCTAAATACGAAACATATCGGGCCAACTACCCCGCCCACCCCCCTTAGTTTAGGCCGAACAACTTCCTACAACTTCATGATAACCTACATGCGATCGGTTACCGTTTCGCGTACACTTCAACCCCTGTTTATGCATAGTTAGCGATACGTAAATCTCCCGGAAGACGTTTACGGAAAATAATTAATGGCTGCGGGGAAAATGAGTTTTTGGGGCGGGTTTGAAACTTGAGTTAGAAGTTGGAAAGAAAACAACAAATGGAAAACAGAAAGGAAGTAAACCACGAACAATGGAGATATTCTGTGTCACAGGAAAAGTGTCTTGATTGACAAAGTTAAAACACCGTCGTCGGCAAAGTTAATCTTCTACGCGCGGAACGAATAATAACTAACCGTTCGAGTGTCTAATATTTCGAGTTTAGAGACCGTGTGGTTCGATTCGTGGCAATCCCGAAATAAATCGAGATGCAAATAGCTTAGCAGGGGTGGCTCCGCCGCGGTTTTTCCGAATTTATATTCCCTCATTGAGGCGCTATTTCATTTTAGTGGCACGCAGCAATACGGACGCATGACATATTGCAACCACGTTATCTCGGCCGCAGTTACAACATGCTCGTCCCCCCCTCCTTCCCGAAAAGTAAACAGTGCTTTCAACGTTGGAGGAGCCGAGCGCTAACAACGTCATCATCATTCCGCGCACGATCGCTCTCCTCCGCGCGTAAAAACATCGCCGCGGCCTGCTTACGCGTCGACTCGATTTCGAGAACGAAAAATCTCTCGCAAAACGAGAACGAAAAAAAAATATACACACTGAGAGAGAGGGGGGGGGGGGGGGGAGAGAGAAATTCTCAGCGATCGAGACAGGCAATAGCCTGGCGCAATAAAGATTGTTGAGCGGCTATGACATGTCGGAAAGGCAACAAACCACGACGCGGTCTCGAAGTGGACGGAAACGTTATCGTTCGCGCAGCAAATGGCCGACTCCCTTAAATGGAATATTTAGATTTCCTAGACGAGAACAGAAAGCTCCTCGCTTCACTCGGGAATTTATTGTTTCGATTCACCGCCGAGGAGACCGACCCTGCGACCAGGCTAAACGATTGTGATTGTACACGTCATCGGGGAAGTGTTCGTAAAAGCGATTGCAATTAAGAACGGTGAGTTGTTCTTTTCTGTAAAGGAATATATTGTTCTTAGAGCTGTTCTTTTCTACGTCGACGCAGTCACGGAAAAGTAGTAGTCCTGCACGATCTTTGTGTCAACACGGACCCGAGGATTGGGGTTAGATCGAGACTCTACTTTATCGTAATGCGAAAGAACTTGTACCTCAAACGATATTTGCAATACAAATGAAACGATGTTATTTAGGAATTCAATTGGCCATGTCCGACCATGAATTTCCAAATGCTACTTCGAGTAGCAATATTACAAAATTGAATTGAATTTGCATACATGATTCGAGATAGGAATCAAATTGGCCGTGTCTGATCATGACTTTCCTCTTCTACTTCACGCATTACATTACTATTCTGATTACATTATTTCCACTTTCCTCCGCACAACAATATACCCAACGGCTTCATTTACATTTTCCTTTCACCGTAGATTACTGGCTAGTTCTGTGTACGCCCTCCTCGCACGCCACACTCAACGGCGAGCAGATCTGCAAAAAGAACGGAAGAAGCTCGAAAAGTTTGATCCGAGCTTTAGGGGGTGAATAAGAAAAGAAAGCAGGTTTTCAAGAGAGAAGAATGGAAACGGGGAACAATGATTCCAAAGTTTTTTCCGGTGGAGGAAACACAGGGAAAGAGAGAGAGAGAGAGAGAGAGAGAGAGAGAGAGATACGAGAATTTCTCGATACAAGGAGCAAAACTTCGTTATCCGCGGACCCTTCGCGGGGCGCAATTTATCGGCGCACTTAATTAGACTGCTTTATACGGAATCAGGCCGGGCTCCTTGGAAAATAAATCCGTCCGTGAAAATTTCCAACCTGTAACTACTGGAAAGACCTAATTTGCATTCGGCGAGATTACGTGTCCCCAGAGGATAATTCCGCGAGTCTCTCGGTAATTATCCGGCCGAACGTGATCACCCCGCGGTGTCTACAGAAAATTCGAAAATCATCTGATACTCGTTTCGTGCCTCGGCAACACGCCCAGTAAGATGCGTATCTTGTCCGGCAACCATAAATTCCGGGGGGGGTTAGACCATTACGAACGTTCTGCCAGAAAAATTTATACCGTCAACCGGCTCGTTGTCACGCCCCCGTTTTCGGAATCGTAATAAAAAGTTCATTCGTTTCACTTATCGATATATATCTCACCCCCCCCCACCCCTCCCCCGGTCGCGATATCGTGAATTTTAAGCCTCGTGTCCCATTATACGATCCAGGTTTACCGTGCTGTTATCACCGACAAACCGCTCGAACCTAATCTAACCTTCGTCGTCTTATCGTAAACTAACCCCCGTAACCCCGCGTTCTGCACCCTCTGCGACGATCGTACAAGGGTGTACATTATTTGAAGAACAAAATAAAAGAGCCCCGGACACGTTCGGTGAACGTCTAACCTCGACCCTATGAAAAGGCAATAACGTTTTTAAGAGCAATCGTAAACAGTCCCTTTTTTACGCGGCGCATAATGTCGCCGGCTGCAAAAATGACTCCCGAGTGAATCGCACTTATCGTTTCTTATCCTCAACTATATAATTCATCGACTTCTTTGCACGCGCGAACGACGCACGAACAGTCGAATTGCTGCTCGCGTTACGAAGAAGCTTCGAAGTGTCCTTGTTTTATCAAAAATGAAATCCCTGTACTACTTCGAAAAATATCCCTGTGTAGCCTCTTCTGTTTTCAAAATAATAGAAAAATCGTAGCAGAAGTTAAAATGTGCCTCGCGAAGAAGCGAAACAAGTTCTCCGGTTCCTAATTCGTAGAACTAGGATGAAGATTCGCGAGATAAATTCGAACGGTTATCTTATTCGAATGATCCGCGAAGTTAGGGTCAGATAAGAGTATTTTTTCATTAGTTTCGTGTACGACGGAATGGCGCACAGGGGGGCAACTCGTAACGTGTACGAGCTTCGTGCAAAATGAGAGGCATAAAAATTCCGCGCTGTTTTCTAATACCGACGCGCTCCGTTCGCCGGGATATGAAGAATTAAAAGCGGAGGGCTGCGGCCACATCCGGCGCGCGTTGTTTGAACACCGCACCGTCCGGCCGAGCACGCGATTTTATACGAACAATCTCGCGCACATTTTTGAGATTATGAATTATAGAAAGCTGCCAAGAAAGTTATTACCTCCCGCCATCCCACCACCCTCGCCGCTCCGACTCGTAAAAACTATTTCATTCCGGTAACTATCCTCTCGCAAGCCCCGTTCGGCACGAATTTCTGCTTCGAATTGTTCCGACGTTCCCGCGATTCCTCGCGAACAGGAAACTTTACGCGCAAGTTAAACACCCTCGTAATCGTTTAATAATATGCCGTGCAGCGTGTCCCGTTTTCATGTAGAACCGAGACACGAGGCATGAAACAATGGAATTTCAGGATCCCTTTAGGTCGCGTAAATTCATTTTTCCGCCGCGGCTGTTCCAGAGCTGCTTTTATATTTTTTATCCTCCGGAGATAATACAAATCCATCCTGCTAGCCGGGTAGTAATTAGCTTAATGCACCCGGCTAATCGGGCGCACTATTTTCCGAGGTAAAAAATTACGTTTGTACCTCGACACCCGGTAATTTATGGGGATAGCAAGCGGAAAGCGTGTTTCGATGAAACGAAACGGTTCCGTCGGACATTTCTGAGGGTAGTTTTTAGCGGGTCCAATGAGGCAACGGCTAATCCCTTATTTCGTTGCTTTCTCTTCGCTCACCCTTCGCCGTTATCGTCAACCAGGCCGACCAGATAAATTACGTGCTTCCAGGCCGATTCGCGCTCTTTTCAACGCTCCTGCACGAAGAAAGACACGCGCCGACCCGCTGCCGGTTGCATACGTAATACAGGCCTTATCTACTCGTGGCTAACGTTAATAAATTCCGACCCCTTTCGCCGACCGCTCGCCGAGTACGTTAACCCCGAAAAATGGGCCGCGATAAATCACCCCCATTAAACGGCTCTTAATTGACACCCCGGTGGAAACCAGCGAAAAGCTTCGGAAAAAGTTCGCGTTACTTCAGAAACCAACTCTTTGCGCCCCGAGCTACTCTAACCACCGAACGCAGACGCTTTTTCTGTCGGAAAAAGTTATTTTAAGGATGAAAGGTTGGTACAGATTTTTATTCCACCTCCCGAGACTTCGATCTGCGATAATAGTTTAACATTTTAAAAAATTCCGACAAAGGGATGACAAAGAACAATTCTTTTGAAATATCACGTGAAAACATTCTGCGTATTTTTGATTTTACGAGGAGGTTTTCATAACTAGAATAATATCGAAGTATCAAGTTCCATTCGATAAATTTAATTGCCGATGGTTATTCAAGCGAAGGGCTGTGTCTGCGTGTCTGACCAGAATGTTTGGATTATTTCTGGCGCTTTGAGAAGACCAAATAATAATCAATTGTTCATTACGTCCAGTGCTTGAATGAACAACTAATCTAAACCCATCGAGCTTTCAATGCCAACTAATGCTTTATCGTTTATTAAAATTCATAACTTTGTACCGTTTTTTCCTTTCTCCGGGTTTTAGTTTCCCATAAAATTGTGAGCAGAGTACCGCAGAGTACTATAATGATTTTATCTCACCCCTTATCAATTGCTGTATCGAGGAATGCCGTCCGAGATAATAAACTTTATATGCTCGCGATCGCTGGAAAATTAAATAAACGTGCAAGCGGAATAAGAAAATACCGAAGGGCATTGTTCATAGACCGATTGATCCAGCAATGATTTTCGAAACGATCGTGTTGCGCGACGATCGAACAAACAATCGACGCGAGCCATTAAATTTTCATTTCCCGGCTACGCTTACCAGCCGCGCTGGTGCGTGTATTTAAACAACCGGCAACGTAAACAACAATGTAATTTTGTACCATCATTACAAACACCGTGTTTCCCATTACCCGACAAACACGCCGTTGATTATTACCGCCGGAATACGTAAAAGTCCTCGGATTGATCGACAATGATTCCACTAGAACCTAAACAATTATTTTTGTTCTATAAATGCACAGAAAGCTATTAATATTACAAAGCAAAGCGCCGTCCACTTTAAAAAAATACATAGCTATCAAAGCATTAAACGAAGCAGACCTAACACGCCAGGGAACAATAACAACAATAATCCGTCTTTACTGCATTCGTTAAAAAAACTAATTCAACTAATATTTATTCACGCAAGCCAACATCCAAAGTACTGCTCTCAATTTAAATCAGCCATTAAACATTTTTTTGCAAGCGTTACAGCTACTAAAGCTCTTGTTACACGCGCCTGACAATTCCCGCTCCCTTAAAAAAAAAAGGCGGCACATTCACACCCCCTAGAGACCAAACCAAGAACACCCTCGCTAAAGAACAATAACCTGAACACATCCCAGCGTCGATTAACAAGACTAAAACAACTAAATTCCGGTTTCGTTGTACGCAACCACAGCCTCGAGGCTCGCCTCAGCGAAGGCGGCAAATTTAAAAACGGCCGCGGAAGAACCTAACCGAAAACGGGCCTCCCCCATTCGAGGAAACGGTAACGCGTCGACCAGCCGGTCCAATTAAAATAATCCACCGGTGTTGAAACGCATATCGGTATCGCACGCGATAGACCGCGGCCGGGTAATTAATTTCTAGACGCGCCTCGAGTGCGCCGCGAGGGGATGACCGCAAGAAACGCACGATCAAGAGGTCGAACGGAGAACCGTGGCACAACAAACGCGGGTTGGCGAGAAAAAGCGACGGAGACAGAGCGAAACAGAAAGAGGGAGAGAAAGAGAGAGAGTGAGTGAGTGAGCGAGTGAGAGGGTTGGGGTGGGGGCGGGAGGGGAAATGCATTACTACGAACGAAATACCTGTCGAGCTGCATCCGTCGAGCGGTTTATTTTTCTGGGGCGAAGTCTCGCGTGCCAACGACGCCGTCGGCGTACATTGAACTCTTACCTCAGCGTCCCTCAGCTGCATCCAGTGGCGGTGGTGGTGGTGGTGGTGGTGGTGGTTGTGGTGAGCGCCAGAGCCCGCGTTCATCCGTTCACTATACGTCGTTCCGGATGCATGTCCTCCTCCCCCGTTGGTTCCGGTCCAGAGAGAAGAAGAAGAAACCCGCGCAGCAATTTCTAAAACTGTCCCGGGGACGGCCGGTCGCCGGTTTCGGCCGGTCTCTCGCGCGCGCGCGCGGCAAAATACGATTTTCTTCGTATCCTCGCACACCAAAACGAACAGACTCACAACAAACACTGACCCGACGTTTTGCTTTCACTTGGCCCGGCGCATTTTCCGTGCGCGCGTTTTGGCCTCTCCCTACGCCACCACGGGTTCCCCCCCACACGCTCTGTTGTGTCCGACGCGTTCTCTCGAGTTTTAATCGTGTATGCTCTATTCGCTATTTCTCTCTCTCTCTCTCTCTCCCGCCCGCGCGCTACGCAAGTCGTCACCGTTTCCACGAGGCACAGGATAGGAGATGTACACGAGACACCGGTCTAACAACACACGGGTGTAAAGATTGAACGGGAGGGATAGAAAACACACGAGAGGCGAGGGAGAGCGATAGAGAGCGTAACGAGGAGGGCTGTGGTGTGCACGCGTGCTAGCGCCGCGTCAGCCGGCCGACAGGACAAACCACGACAGACTGAAAACGAGGGTAGAAAACGTGGTTACCTTCGCGACGCCCTCGTGCCTCGTCGGCCGGCGCCGCCGACGATCGTACGTCTCGGTTGACGCTCAGGGCCGTCGCACTCCCGGTCGGCACCATTCGGGTCACGTGGCCGGCCGAGGGGTGAACGACGCGACGCACGCCGTGCAAATTGCCGTGCATGGTTCTACGTGGCGAGTGTTTCTGGATTTTTAACCCTTAGCACACTCGAACGGCGACTGTAAGGAGCCACTAAAAATTCCTGTATGATTATTGAAAATATTTCTTACATTGTTATAAATTATTCTTCTAAATTACTATTGTTAACATTATTATAAATTACTAAACATTTCAATACTGTACGAGTAAATTGCACCGTTTCCGTATGTATTTCATGAAAAAATATATTGGCTGCGACCGAATAACGTGTGCAAGCCGGCAGGGGGTGATTCTACATGTAAATAGAAACCGGAACAAAGGAATAACATTTTCTCATTTGACGCCTCGTTTTCGAGAAAATTGAATTTAAAGATCCGCCTGGTTCTGCCTGGTCTGGCTTTAATATATGTAGAAAGTAGAATTGGCTGATCATGATCGTACACGTCAGACGATGAATATCGAATAGCATGCGTAGTCTCTGCGCTTTCAAACTGCATTTTCTCGACAACAAAGCGTCGGATGAAAAAATTCTATTCTATATTTTTTTCTTATTTTCTCATTAGGTATCGCCTCGTGCCCGCTTTTACATGTTATTCGGACGCACTCTGTATATAGAAGGGAAATATTCTAGGTCGGAAGAAATGTTTCGCTTCAGAGTTAAAATGGCTTCGAGTGCAGAGGATTAACACTTTGAACGCCCAACTAGAAGCCCGAAGAATTCCATAAAATCGAAGTGAGTTATTTAATGAAATAAAAATTGCAAAGAATTAAATGTATGATACTGAGTAATCCTTCAACTTTCTACGTGGCGAGCAGTTGTGATTACTATAAATTACTAAACGTTTCAATACTGTACGAGTACATTGCACCATTTCCGTATGTATAGCATGAAAAAATATATATAGAAGGGAAATATTCTAGGTCGGAAGAAATGTTTCGTTTCAGAGTTAAAATGGCTTCGAGTGCAGAGGGTTAACACTTTGAACGCCTAACTAGAAACCCGAAAAATTCGAATATATTAAAAAAAAATCGAATATATTTTGTATCTGTGTACCTGTGCTCCAATATCTATCTTACGGTACTTCTTGTATTTTTTATTTACTCCCGCAGAATCCATCCATGCCAAAATGAAAATATTTCTTTCATCATTTCGTCGGGAAGCGAAACAAAATCTTGTTTGTGTTTACAGCCACGCTGTAACATAACTATCCATGAGCTGAATATTTTTGTGGTTTTTCACAATGACCGGTACCCCCATCCTCTCTTTTTCACGTGGGTGCTAAAGGGAGTATTATATAGTCCCGCCAGAGGGTCGTTTAGGGTGTGTAAAAGATAAAAGCTCGCGATATTAGCGTAACTCCACGACTTCTGGACCTGGGCCATAGGATAGCTGTGGTTTTATTCAGACAATTTTTCATAATCTCTACCATAATAACGCCATATTTTAACTAATACATTCTTCATGCCCTGACACTAAAAGATATTCTCTCTTGCCAATAAAATAATCCTGACACAAATATGCACTACAAATATAAAACCATTCTCCCAGAATAGGATTTTTAACAGTTCAAATTCAAACGTAACAAAATATACACGATTCCACGAATTATCAGATTCGAACAGGGACGAACAAGCAAAAGGACAATATTAATTATCCACCCGACATCTCTTATCACAACACAACACTGGTTTAAATAAAAGCCACCCCAAGTCGTCCAAACGCGATCACCCCTCTTAGCGTTTACCTGTACCGTATATTTCATCAATAAACCAGTCCAAGCGACGTTAGTTACGCCGCTGCTCCCTTTCTTTTCGCGTAAACAGATAATCATAATTCGGAACACGTGATCCACGCAGGCCATTTCCACGGTCATTAATATATTCGCCCGTGAAATTCGTGGCCACGGCACGGTAAATATTTACGATCACGACGACCATTCTTTCCTGGGTACAATGTTTTCCCCGAAGCCCGTGAATTTTAAGAGCCCTTTTAAAACCGCGCGACAATTAATAATATACGCGGCGTCATACGTTGCTCGCATAAATAATGCTGCGCTACGTGACAGGGTTATCCCGATATCCGAAGATTTCCCGACGGACTGCGATGCAACCCTTGGAAGAGGATGCCCGTAGGAAACTGAGGGTTGGCGAGGTCGCTTCATACGGTAAATCGAGTCGTGTGCACGTCAGCTGCTACTCACTATAGCGCGGTAAGCGAACCACCTTCTTCCATGAATCTTGAAACATTTTCGCTGCGATGATATCGACCGCTACATCGAGTCGCCAACTGACAATCTAATCTGCTTGACCTTTGCGACGCTTTGAGCGTTATCCACCGGTCTCCGGTGACACAGGTTCTGCAGGACGCTCGACTTAATTGAAATTTTGGTCCCTTGAAATTTTCAAGGTCGGTACTTACCTTCTAGATAGTCGATGAGATCAGGTTGTGACTAAACTTCACCTTGGCGACCCAGACATTTTTAACCTTTCACTCTACAGTCCTGTACATCTTCACCAGAATATGACGTAGATCGAAGCTTCAACGCGAGGAATTCATTGGTTCAGAAGTTATGCGTGTTTAAATTACACTTTGTACCGGGACGAGCTGTCGTCGAACAGTAATTAAAATATAGAGAATCGCATACGAGATCTCAAAGAGGATGCAGAAGTGATGTGAGACAATTTGGATTGATCAGTGCATTTTCGAAGTTGGTTTCAATGCATCGAGGTTAGTAAATATCTTAATATAATGCTTTCTGTTCCAGGAATCACCGTTGCCTTTCAATTCTGATTATTTGGACTCGAGGCCAGTGTTATCCGAGGATTATTTAATAATTTCTGTTCCATTACAGATGTGAAACCTTGGTCGACATCAACGGAACAAAAATGTTTATTGTATTTGATGATACCAGTCTTCATAAGCTGAATGCTTGCAACAGTTTCTGATTATCCAGCATTAAGTAGGTCAATGTTGCTAGACAATGGTCATTCCTGTTCTAGAAAATCCCGATCGAGATTAACAGAAACATTTGCTGCATTTGATACTCTGCCAGCCTTAACGAGCTTTACAATTGCACCAGGATGGTTTCAGCAAACTCCGTAGCAACTTTTAGCGACGAACCGTGCAGGACTTATAAAGTGTAAGCGCCGTGTAACCGGCAACTATAAAACTGAAAAATGGCACTCGTCGGTGCCATCTAGCTAACTTTGCAGTAATCGTTCCCCGTAACGGCAAGTTTTCAATTGTTAAAAGAACGCGCTCGCCCGAGCACCAGCGCTGACGACGCCGCTAATAATTCAAGAAAAAGCGTCGCGCCACCCCGAAGCTTCTGCCTCTCAAACGGTATCAAGTTTCAACCAAACAACATCCACGTCAGAACACGAGGAGTCTCGTAAAAAGCACTCAAAGCACTCGCCGCGAGACCGTCTACGAACAAATTGCAAGGTGCCGTTCCACAAAAACGGCGGAATAAGATTATCACATATTCAAGATCCTATCATCGGAATATTCTCCCCGAGGTGGCGACAAAACTTCTTATCACAATGCACTATGCAATTAAAAAGTTAACCAGAACAAACCGTGCGCAAAATCCGATTTTAATCGAATGCAAAATTCAACGTGCACGTTTTAGAAGGTTTAAGGTCGCCTGAAGGGAAGGTTAAAGTGTGTTCTGTTTGGAGTACGACTATTCAGTAACACGTTATTGGCAATCGTTAAGTGAAATGCCATTTTGACACAGCACCAAGTTGTGGAATTTTCACATAAATTCTATTTTCAAAAAACCAGCTCTTTCAACTCTGCAGCTTTTGACCTTTTCTCGACTATCAAATGATCTGCCTACACGAATCCTTTTGCAAGATGGAAACGTTTCGTTCGAAACTCGACCTTTTCTTAATCATCAAATAGCTGCGGGGGTGTCTATGTGCCTCCACGAATCTTTTTTCTTTAAAGTGCATTTATATTTAGAAACAGACATGTACACTCCAATTGATCTTGTCGAAGATTACGTTGCCTAAACAGGTTGTTCATATCGTTAATCCATTAAATCCGGTGTTTCATCGACACCGCGGAAAAATCGGAATTCCCCGGGTAGTTCGCGACCCTGTTTACGGGTCTCGCATGAGTGTCACCCCCTCCGTGACAATGCGAGAAGGGGTGGGAGGGCCGGCAGGCGCCTAGAAATTTGTCTTGCGACGGAAACTTTTTCGGGACAGAGTTTCGCGTCCCGGATGTCGGGTTTCGCGCATACGGAAAAGTCAGTTTGCTCGTTTTGCTCGGTTTGCTCGCACGAATGTCAGAGACCGGTGGAAGTTGTGTCGTGACAGTGCAACGGCCGCTGCTGCCTCCACCGCGCCAACGGCGCATTTGCACATTCATTGTCGATTGTTCGCTGCACCCGCGCCGTGTTCGTCGCCATGACGACCTGAAACTCGAAGTGTACACGACCGGTGACATATATTAACGTTACGGCTGATAGATAAGGTCGTCGGTGAGCAACTGCTCGGCCAGATTGCTATCCGGTCGATCGAGAAATGAAACAACCGGCAGCCCCACACGAATGCCACAAAGTTGCGTGCGCGATCGCTGCAACACTCATTAACCCCGGTTTTGCGGCTATGAAGTCGCCCGATCGTCGATGCTTCGCGTCACGCGCGAAAGCCGCTTCGATCCTGCGAACTTTGGCAAGTTGCGGTCAAATGACTCGTTTCAGATTTCTTTTTTATTGTATTATATATCATTTGTAAATGTTTTTCCCCCACTCGGTTCACTTTCGCAGCGACTCGATTTAATACCGAACGTCTTGGTCGCATGGCACGTTCCAGATTTTTTAATTTGCTTTTGTTAAAATTGTTAGATCGCTTGTAATGCGTGATATTCAATCTTGTAAATTTTACAAGGTTTCCCACTCGGTTCATTTTCACAACGACCCATTTTGATACGAATCTTTTCCGAGTGTGATGTATGAAAATTGTTTTTCGTTAAATGAATTCACGTATGTACTTTGGCCGGAAAGGTTGTAATTAAGAGTAAAGTGAAGAGCTTGCGTTTTGGGTGAAATTGATCTATGCACTGCACGTGGGTTAAACATGTATTCGCGTGACCTTTCATTCATGCCGCGTGGGCCATCTATGGTACTGCATCTGTTATTTACTTATTCATTTGTTTACATGGGGAAAGTTCCGTTTATAAATACGGAAAATATAATATGCAAAGAGGTAAGTTACGAAAACGTAAAATGTGGCATGTTTAGTAAACGTGGAACAAATGCGAAGGGTGGAGTAATAGCTCTGCCGACGCTGTTTATACAGCATTACCATAATCGTAGATATTTTCATAACGTTAAAATATTGTAACTGAGAACATTATACAGAAAAGTAAAATCGACAGTTTCATAAAATTTCATCCATTTCTGCATCTCTTCAAAATTAATTACCGGACACATAAAGTCTGACCAGAATAGCTATTCTGAAGAACTTTTATATCATAGAATGCACAAATTAATAGCATATATGATTGAGAAGAAATATTACATACTTCTCAAAAATAATCGAAACTCGGTTCAAGTAAAGAGAGGCCAAACTCGGAGAAAGGAACAACGGCGGGCTTTAATAATTCATTCGTTGTTTAAAAATACAAAGCACAATATGCAGAGAGTTGATATCCACTCGGTGACGATATCTTCCTCCATATTTTACGGCTGGAGACGGTTTGCGTTTAATAGAACGCGGTGACCAGACTTGTTGAAACGCTGCAGGCCAACGTTTTTCATGGCACAGTGCAGCAATTAAAAATCCTTATTACCGTGTTGCCGTGGCGCAAAACAAAAAACCTTCTACATAGGTTAGTAAATTCCCGACTGAAAGATGGCGTGATTAACACCGTCATGGCATTTCCTGGCGAGTATGCGGGGTTATCGGTGTCGCGGCGTCAGGTGTTGCAAAGTAAATGCGAAGTCGTGAAGAAAAGTCGACGGTCCGCGAAAGTGGCACGGAAGGAGGCCACGATTTATGGTCATTAAATAATGTAGAGAAATTTATTCCGCCGCCGCCATTCCGGGAACCCGTGGCGTTAAATTTTCAAGGCACGAACGTGTGTCTAGGTGCGCGATATTAATGGGCGGCGTGTAATAGCGATCCGATAACTGGCCGTCGGCCAACAATCGACTCTGCTCGGTCGTCGTGAAAATTCCGCGTACCGAAGAAATTCGTTTCGCGTTTTGTTGCTTCGCGGTTGGTATGTGCTGGTACGGTTTTTCACGCGACCCATCCACCCCCATAGAGAACGCCGTAAACCCTCCGCGCCGCGACTCGCGATAGTTTCGTTTCTTGCAGCGGCCCCGTTTCTGCCATTAACGCAGCTGCGCCATTTTCCAGCGGTTCTGAAAAATTCAGCCGCGCCGAGAAACTCGTTCCCCGCAGTCTCGTACACAGAGACATGCCGCGCACTATACGAATAAATTTTTCCACCGCCATTACAACGGCCGCTGGTAACGAATTCCACGGGATTACCATCCGACGATTTTTCTCTCGTCTCTGCCGTCCTCAGCGACGTCCTCGCCGCTTTCGTTTCACGTCGCCGCGGCGATCAGGCGAAATTAAAAGTTAGGAAAGTTTGTATTATACGTGGCCCTGGAGTTTCCTTGCGGGACCCCAGCCTGAGGGAGTTTAAACTGGAGCGACCATTTTTATAAGGAGCACGATTGGAAATGTGCTGCGCGCATCGAATTTAGACTTTTCCGCGAGATCGAAATTGTCGTCACGGGTCACGGAAGCTACATACACATTATTATTTCTTCTCTTAATCATTTTAACATTCTTGGAATATTCTTACCGATTTGATCTACTTATTATTACCTACTTATTTAGTAGTTAGTAAATCTACTTTGATTTACTTTTTAAACGAACGCATAAAATCCGCGGTCTAATAATATCGAGAACGAACGAAAGAATGTGCAACAGTATTTCGCAGTCTTAACAGTTATATGATCCAGAGATGAGCGATGGCGTTCGTTTCGGCACAGATAGCAGAAACTGTCGACGGGAACGAAGTTGTTAAAGAATTGCTCTCCTTCTGGCTATAATTTTTCCACGGAACTTCTCTCCCCCTCCCCCCTCTCCCCTCTCTCTACATCAGTGTCGAGTAATATCTCATTTATGGTTCTCGCACGCCTCGGAAAATAAAACATTTCACCGGTTCGTTTCCTGATTAGTCGCGGGCTGCTCGGCGCCGAGTCATTTTTCAAGCCACGTGTGGCAATCTATTGCCGCACAATGCCACTTGATTGAAGTGCGTCCGACCATTGTTCGGACGCGAATGTATGTTGAATAAAGAAGAATAACGGGCGAGATGTTGCCGCGAGCAATCACGAATATCACCGTCGAATCCCGTCGCGTTTCCGATCGATAATTGTAAATTAATACGCTTATAAGTTTCAATTTCGGTTTACCGACCGTGCACATAAATTAAAACTAAGCACTCCGTTAATCCAGCTAACGGCACTCCCGTGATTAACATACAAGCGGCGTATTGACGCGCGCGCGTACTTTGCATCTAATGTGTGCAATTTACAAATGCAATCAACGGGACAAATTATGCGACTGCGGCGGCGACTAGACCGAGAAACCGCGACCGAACTGTGCCAACGGCAGAGTTTGGAAAGATAGAAACATTTTTTGACAGCAAATTCGCGTGTCGAGCACGTAGTTAAAAAATTTTTATTTGCTTTTTAAAATGTATACATATCAGTAGCTTTATATTCACCTTTACAGATCAATGGGGTTATAACAAAAGGTGTTCTTTGGATTCAATTTTAATCAATTTGCATTACTAACCATCCAGCTGGATGCACTGTCAAAGTGAACAGACGCGTCAACAGAGTCCAGAACATAATTTGTGGTAAGCAGTAATTATTATCACGTGTTTGATCGCCATTGAGCTTCATTCCGCTAAACGAATTCACTGAATTCCTCTAATCTTTTTTCTTGCGATCGCGGCGGCGAGCCAAGTGGTTCGCACGCGATCTAAGATGGCGACGGCGTAACCGCAGCCTAACGAATGCCCGCAGAAAAGGGGCTAATTAACGGGAACAATTTCCCCGCATTTTGCTATTTGGAGCACAGGTGCCGGGCGCCGCGTTTAACGACTCCGGTTACCGCAAGATTCGCGCGCGATCTTATTACCGGGACCGATTGCAATAATTCCGCGCGTTGGCGGATTCCTGCGCGGCGGAATCGTTGGGCGAGATCTCGACGTTATCGTCGGGCCGGTCTCCGGGGGTTAGGGAAACTTTTCATCGCGGCTGGGTCATTGGCCCGCGATCGAGAGATACTCGTACGGACACGGCACGCGATGCATTAAGACCGAATTTAGTCGATTCGGCGCATGCATTCTCCCCGTTCGGGGTTGCATATGCATTCGCGTGACCCGCTCGCCCGTAATAAGTGAATTCACCGTTTGCCCACGCTCGAAGACCCGGCTGACAAACTCGGGCTCGGAAATCTCGTCTGGTTTCGGGACGAAACGGTTCCCCGTGGGACAACCGCACCGGCCCGACCCGGCCCGGCCCCGCCCGGTTTTTCGACGGACAGCACGCAACGCGAATTACAGTCGCGAACTATGGGTTGCGGGAACCTGCAACTTTGGCCTCGCGTGCGCTCGCCCATCGCTCCGGTCATTGATTCGCAACGTGTTTACACTGCCAGACCAAATTCTGAGACACCCCGCGAACATCAGTCGACGAAATTGCAACGCGGAAATTATCGGCGAGTGAAATCGTAACGAGCTGAAAATTGCTGCGGTAATACCGCTTTCATGTGAAACAGGATCATACGCAAAAACTAGATAATTAGATTCGTTAGCTTCAGGAATCAAATGATACAGCTATTAGACAAAATTGTACGGCATCGGGAGAATTGTTGGAATATCCTGCTTTCATATGAAATAGAACTGCATACAAAATAAGGTATACAAAATATTACATATGTCCAACAACTTCAGGAATAAAACGGACAATAATAAACGGAACAAGAATAATACTTTATTTCGATGAGACTGTCAGACAGCTTGCAATTGTTAGAATAATATTGGTTTGTATCGTACATCGTTTTGTACAGGAACTGAGGGTAATTAAAAATTCGCAGTTCGGTGATAAAAATTTGCAGATTCCATTATCGCTGGTTTTATTGAACGATTTTTTCCAGTAGATTTATAACGGCCAGTTCATTGCGGTGAACCAAATGCGCCACAGCATTGGAAAAATATTTCCCGCGCAATCCGTCGAGGGAAAATAATTTTAATAAATCCTTCGTGAGACGGTTAAGTGCATTACACTTTGCATTACCTTCCCCATTCGTTAATTTTCGTTAATCCGGAACCGTAATGAAGAAAAATCGTGTGCAACCCTTGAATTCGCGAAACACATTACAGTTCATTAATCATAGTTAACTGCAGTGTTTGGCGCACGATTCGAATTAATTTTCTCGAGGATGGGAGCATCGATAATTTACACTCGATTGAACAAATCGTTTTTCATATCGCCACCTACTGTTAAGTAGTTGGCGACGTGTCAATTCAATACACTTGTGCGGCACAGCAGTGAAATTTCATAGCAAATGCCGATGTTCTGAAGGACATAAATCAAGATATTTCCTGAACGAGTAATTAACTGTCCACAGTTTATTTTACAATAGAGTGCCCCTACGTCTGACTATAATATTCTTTTATTTCCCACTCGTGTTGCGCGATTGATAGATTTTATTTTCGTCAGTTGTAGTTCAAGACTAATTGAAGTTTCGTTGATTGCAACGATCAAATCACGTTTCACCGAGTAAAATATCCCGCCGCCATTGAAAGCACAAACCTTTCTGACGATAAATCATCGTCAGAGATTTCGCGATCCATGGTTACACGAATTTCCATGCGTCATAAATCAGGAAACCCGAGAATTTATTGATGATTCCGGAGGACAAAGATGGCGGACGACTTATTCGCCGACCTAATATGAATCACGCTCGTTTCCGAATTACTAGGGCAATGGAGGTTCCATAATGATTTCACATAAAATTCATCGACGATTCTGTGCAAAGTTTTCCTTCAAATTCATTAAAAAACAGATTCACCACTGTCCCGGTAGAATCACCCAATTCATGACGCGTTAAAATTGCCGTCCGCGCGGTAAAATTATTAATCAATACTTCAACACAATGTTAATTCTAAATTATCCGAATGTTTTTAACGTTTCGACGTACTCGCGTTCGCCGCGAGTGCATAAATCCCGCAGTTACAGCACATTTTCGTTTCGAGGAGACCGATTCGCCGACAAACGCAGGACGTTTGCGAACGATAGTTACGAGTTCCGTATGGCACGTTCGGCCACATCCGTTTCATGCAGCGGCGCGTCAATCATGCTCGACGGGTTCGTCGAGGGTGCGTGATAAAACCTGCAAAAACAACGGCGTCCATTACCATGGATTTCTGTAAAAAAAAAAAGAGAGAGAGAGAGACAAATGTTCTTAGCCGTTCCGAGAAGCCTCGCCACCGTCCGCTATATCAATAGCAAGACGTAATGGTGATAAAAGTTTCACTCGGAAAGAAAATATAGAGATGCGATACACACTTCACGAAGACGTATACCTCCTATCTCTTTCAATACCGAAACCGATAAAACTTTCCACGTGTTTCCGCCGTCCGATGTCTAGGGATCCCGTTTCGTGCTACATATTTCGCGGCAGTTGTCGCGCCTGTGCAAATATTTACGGCGGACGCGACAGAATTGCGGCCGATGTTAATAAAAAGCGATATTTTTCACCGGCAGCACCGGTCAAAAGTTCGAAACACGCGCTCAAGCATCGTACAGATAAAGTTACCGTCACTCTGTCAACTGTAGAATCGTGACGAAGGTCCACCGTACGAAAAATGCAACAGAAGGAGAAACAAAAAATTCCAAAATTTAGCTCCCGTTTTTCGCGACTGACGCGGAGGATCTAGGTATCGTTTACTCTGGTCGTCGGCAAAACGACGTACCGGGAGGACCGTTTTCCCGGTATCCGAAAAAAGTGTTGCGCAATCGAGAGGAACGCGCGGACAAAAGTTAATTTTCCTCGAGGAACGCATCCCCTCCCGCGGCGAATCGCGAATTGCGGCCGAAGTCGGGGCTCCGTCTGCTGGAAGGGAAGATTAGATTACTTAGAACTGTCCCCTCGAGTTCAGCCGTAAAGAGGTTTATCGCGACGACGCCGGGGAACGGCGCAAGAACGAAAGAAAGGCACAAAAGAAATCGAACGCCGTCGCCGATGTCGTAAAAGTGACCGGGACCGGACTCGCGTCGACACGGGGGAAACACGACGACCGACATTAAGAAAACTCGCGGGTTCAATAAACTTTCCGAATAAAACGGTTGAGTTATTGATCTCGTTACGTCACCTCGCCTCTTTTCCACCTGGCCGCCTGGAATAGAACGGCGGACCGCGCTACGGCCGCGATCCGAACCCGAGCAACAAGAAAAACCGAATCCGAACAACAATTTACCATCGGCCAGAAGCTATTTCTAATCGCGCTAACATTTCACTCGTCGCTAACTCCGCAGACAGACCCATCGATCAAAAACCTTGCACTCGTCTCGCGGGAAAAGTTCCCAAAAAACTGTTCTCTCATTGTTCTTCGATGCTACAGCACTATCTCCACTTGAGTATTCGATTCTATAAATACTATCGTTTTACGAAAGTCAAGCTGACACATCTGTGACATTTTTCCGATTAAAACGACACCAAACTCGACACCGTTTCGATCGTATTGATCCTCGATAGAGTGGAACCTCTACTATCCGAACCAGTCCGTAGATACCCCAGTTTTCGGACATGAAAACAGTCGCCTAACTGCAAGACTAGATTATACCTTGGATCGACTTATATTCGAAACATTACGATAATGGGGAATTCACTGGTTCGGATAATCGAGGTTCCACTAAATCGTGAATTTATCAGGTATGTGTGTTCCAAATTGTGTCGTGTTTGGGCTCGTTTTAATCCGGAAAGTGTCACGAATGTGCTGCTAAATGTTTCATTAAAAAATAAGTATTTCTATTTAAATTACGATAACAGTTCTGGAAGTCTTGCGTGGAAGGTTAGATTCCGTGCGTCGATTCGCACATTTTGTCAAAAGATTGTGAAGAGGAAACGGGGCACGGATCTTTTGTGACGATAGCGTAAATATTCCTTGGAGAACGTGGATTCAGTCTGAAAGGCGTATGACAATTTTCGACGTCGAATTCTTGGAGAAAGTTCGCTAACGAGTAACCGGCAGGCGTGAACTTGGCTGTGATCTGATTAATGCGTCGAGCAACCGGTCGCCGCGAGATTTATATTTGCTGGAACGGTTTTAAAGCGCGCCCGTCGCGATACGGAAAGTGGAGCGATGAAGCAGATCTTTATGAAGGGTTTCGCGAAAAGCGGACGGGGACCTTTGAGGCTGGAAATTGCGGACTATCCATATTTCATTTTCATCGAAGCCGAGGCGCGGCGCGGTTGGCCGCCCGTGTGCGCTCGAAAGTTTCTGTTACTGATTTACGACCTATTTTAGGATACTTTCGACGCGATTTGCGAACCCACTGAAGCGGATGGCTGCGATTTTAGGAAATTTATAACAAACCGATGACGCGAACGTTTCGCGAAGCACACACTAATCCGGGAAATCGGAAAGGGATTCGAATTCCGTGACGAATCGCTTTTAATTCGATTGTTTCATTTTTCCGCTTCCTTTTATAGAAGTTCGGCAAGATTGTGTTCCCGCGAACGTAGAACTTTACGAGTTTTAGAAATGACTTACTGCAAGGCCGAAGTTCCAGCAAGACAGTAATTTGTGCAGTGAATTTTACAACACGACTATGCTGTTTTTATCTCGCAAATTCTGATGAATGGTTTCCGTAAAAGATTCTGGCGATCCCAAAAAATCAAAACACCAAGTTTTTACAACATTGAATACTTCCATCGTACAGAGAATACTGACAAGAACACCAGCAAGACATTAAGTGATATTAAAGTCGGAAAAGATGCGAGATAAATTATAGAATACATTTAAAATAAATAATCATTTGATTCACAATCACTGATTCACAACAGGTGTCCAAACAACAGCCAACATAACTTTTATCGTCGTCCTCTGCGAAAATCGATGCTTGGGGTAACCGTAGAAAGCACTCGGAGCCATTCATTAAAACGTTGAATTAACACCGCTCGTTAATCATTAAAACGGCCATTAGCTTGGTGACTGAATCGTGTTATCCTATAATTAACGACGGCCAAATAGTGTGGCTATTGGCCTAAAGTAGTCGCGAATCGATAATATATCTGCCGAGTGACCCAATTTCTCATTAAAGGCCTGCGTCTGACCGTTTCCTCGGGTCTCTTCTTATTTTCTTCGGCTCGACGATGAACGATGACACTCCGCGGACGATCCCTAGGTTCCCCGGCAATTCGTCATTTAAACCCCGAGGATACGCTTGACCAAGTATCCGGGGAACGCGTAGAGTGCCAGGGCGAACAGCAAGGCGATCAGCGTCGTCAATAGGCAGCAGATGATCCGCCATTTGTAATAGCGGCAGACCACGTAACGAAAAGCTTTCCACGGGTTCCGGAACCAGGAGTACGAAGTATCCGGTCGGCTAAAAATCCCAGAATATAGTGGTTACTCTATAAATATAGTGATACGAATCAACGGCTGAGGACTTCTCGATAGATTGTTCAAAAGCGACCGAAATTCCAGTGACGAACAGAGGGCCGGATATGGAGGTCAAAAGTGCCCCCATTTTGGGAAATCTGAAAAATTTAACAACCAAAGCCAGATGCTAAAACTGTAAAAATATAAACTTAGTGTCTCATAACCTCTACGAGAAATCAGCATTTCAAAGTTTTGTTTTATTTCTGAAAATTCGGTTCCTAAAAATTGGGGAAAAAATCAAAGATGTGGATTCTCTTAGCTAAAATATGTCTGATTTTTTCAGAATTTTCGGTTGAAGAGGATGAGAGTTACGGAAAGACCTGATTTTCTTTGGCACCCCATTACTACCCTCCGTGTCGAGATATAGGGTCGAAAATTGGCCGAAGGTACTTTTCCTCCAATTTGGTTTGAGAGCACTTTTGACATCCTCCTCTGGCAGTTTCTGAAAATTTATGTAGTGTAACAATTCCTCTTGATACCATAATTTGAAAGAAGTATTATTCAGATCAGTCATTCAAAAGCCGATTGGCTTCGAATAGGCTTCTAAATAAATTGTTCAAAAGCGATAGCAATTTCGTTACTAATTCAATACGTTTATGGAATTTACATTGTGCGACAATATCTCTTGATATTATTATATTATTCAGATTAAGCATGCTTCCGGGAAAGAATGATCGTCGGTGACCGGCAATACAGCTTTCGGTGCTTGCCGTGTCGATGCACATTTAATTATGTAATGCCGGACTAATAGCCGCCGCGAGATTCGGCTTAATTACAACGGGGAATCAATAATCGGATCGCCTATGCTAACACCGCGGCCATTAATTGTTCTGCTATTCTCCGTTGACCGAGGCTCTGTTTTACGGAAATTCTCGAGGTGACATTGTGAGATATTATTGTCAAAATTATTAGGACTTGACTTGAATTATAATATTGTTTATTAAGTGTTTATACGAGTTTCGAATGTGCTTCGGAGATCAAACACTGTTTCCGTAGAATTAAAGAACGGTGGAAGAGTTTTTCAAAAATAGCAAACGTGTGCTAAATTGACCAAAGAGGTCGAAGACCTCTTGCCTTTGGCAAAAATAAAGAGCCTGTGATGTATTAACAATTTTCCGTTTGTAATTTTCTAGCCACGGGTTCGGGTGAATAAGTTAATAACTTTTCACCGAGAAAGAAACATCTTAAAGGTAAGAGGTAAAAGAAGGTTAGTCCGTTTCTTCATTTTCTGTACTTCTTTCCGCGATTTTCCTGCCCCGGTCATTTAACGTGATTGTAATAAAGCGAAAAGTTTGCGGAAAGTCCAATATTAGAGTAGTTCGACAATCGCATTAAAAATATCGTTTCTGTGATACATTGCTCCGTGCAGAAAACTTGTTCGCCCTACGACAGAACGTTCTATAGTTTTTAATTAAGTTCCATCATACTTTGGGGGCGGAAGTTCTTGCGGTGGGTCCCTTCCTTTGCCCGCAGGTTCTTCGTCGGCTTCCTCCGCTGGCAATACTGTCATTTCCAGTTCGATTTTCCCCTGAATCGATACATCACGTGTTTGATAATGCTTCACGTACGCCCCGTACAGTAAAAACGCTAATCAATTCAATGGAACGTTCGGACATGCTAGAAAGTTTTCGAATAAATCTAGAAAAATTCATAGATTGTTCTAATTCGAGAAATAACCGATCAGAAGCAACGCAGCAACTTCTCTTCTTTTGATTGCCACAATTATTTCACCGCTCGCAGAAACTATTATTTTTTCATCGAGCAATTAGTAACATATTCGTGACATTTATCCGATTAAAATCAGCCCAAACACGATACCATTCCGATCAGATTTACTCGTTTAATCCACGATTTACTGGAGCCTCAATTATCCGAACCGATAGTCGCGGAATCCATCCATTAGCGTCTCTTATGGAAACAGTTCAATCGATCCTTATGCAACGCTGGTCACTGTACATTCAAATCATTATAAAAATGTGACCCTGCAACTCGGTAACTGTTCTATTATACAAACACTCACGTTCCATACAGAAAAGCTCGAATAATAGAGGTTTCACGATATCGTGGATTAAATATTTTCCTAGGACCATCAACCCTTAAAATAGTCATTAGACGTTACTGTAATTGTTCCCGAATTATTATGAGAGCTAAATAACGATTGTGAACGAGACAAACCGCTTGTTCAAAATGTCCTGTGCCCACGCTTCGCTGGAAGGGCCACCAAGCCCTGATCCGGGTCATTTTGAAGAGATCCATGACGGGCAGTTTCGGATCGAGCAGCTTCAGCGTGCAGTTCTTCGGGTTCGGGCTTCCGCGCGGCATCCTCGACAGATCGAAAGCCAGGGCTCCTGGGGACGATCAATCGGTCGGTGATCTCTCGGCGTGCGCGCTACACCGCAAACGATATCGGTAATTAACTCGGCAATTCGAACAGCTCACGGCCCCGCACCGAGGAAATCGTCCGGAGAGAAATGATCGCTGTCCCAAACTTGCAGCTGCAATTTGCACGGCAGTTTCTCCTCGGTCTCGCTCCAAGCCAGGGCCGAGATCTTCCTCCGCACGATCATAACCCTCTCGCCGGTCGAATACGTGACGCGAAATATGAACCTCCAGTTGAAGTTGCCCTCGCCGTTCAGGGAATTGTAATGGACGTCGGTCTTCTGGTAATTGTCGTAAAGAATCCAGCTGGAACAGATCGGCCCCCTTTCAGCGAGCATTATCTCTTTTTTTTCCCCTACCTCGTCATATGGTGGCTCGCGAGAATAAGGGATGTCTGCGGTTTTTTGCTCGGCTGAACAACGGGAAAAGTAATGAATTCTGAATTACGTGTAATTGGATCCATTATTTACCGTCTTCAGATTGATATTAGCGCCACGGAAAATTTGTGGAAAAACCCTTCACTTAATTCGTTCGTTTTCTAGAATTTGGATAAATTTTATCAAATTGCTACCCCGTGGAAGGAACAAATAAAATATAGAAAAATATAAGAAGGCTACAAATCAGTAGAAACAGCACACGGACGCGGTCTTGCCGATTTGTCTGACCATTTCTCCCTCTAACTACTCGCTGATTGTCAGCAAAGAAAGGCATTGTACGTACTCCGACTCCCAATTATCGTTTCGCGTCGAATTACTAGATCAGATCAGATAATTCCGCGCTATTGTTAACACATCGTTATCGCCAATCAATGTAAATTTGAGCAACCAGTAACAAACATAATGGTTCACGGATCAACGATGTTAATAACACTCGTTAGTAACCCGACAACGAAGTTCTCACCGTACGTTACGATCTATTTCCAGTACTGACAAATCAATATACCGTGGTACTAGTTCTCTGAAAATCATTTTCAACCCTTCAACCCTTAGCACTCTAACGACCACTGTAAGCCATCGCGAAACATTTAAACATCGTACGAGGTATGCTACCACTTTCATATGCACAAAACGAAGAAAATAAATATCGTAGGTCGTTGGAAACGTTTAATTTTGTAGTTAAAATAGGTCCGAATGGAAAGGGTCAGTTTTTGGAGTATATGATCAGACAACAAGAGTTTCGGTCGACCAATAAACAATTTACTACTGCGGCGAAATGCGAGCGGTGGCGCCGCAACAGGAAGCGTGCACTCGTGTCGCGAGTTTTTATTGTGAAATCGTAAACGAAATTCCTCGCCGGCAAGTGCTCGGCGCCCGGTAAAAAGAGGTACCATTTTGCCCGCGAGCGTCGTTCGCAAGCCCGTACCCTTTCACGTAAATGTCGGAGCACTTCTCCCCGGTAAGAAATTGGCTATCAACGAGAGGCACATCCTCGGTATTCCAAACGATCACGCGAATCTCGTATTCCTGCGGCACCGGAGGGCTGATGTCCGACGCCGGTTTCGGCGGCAGTTCGCCGAATTGAAACATGTCGATCCAAAGCTCCAATTTGCCCTGGAAAAGGATCGATCCTGTTCACCGTTCGCCGCCAACGGTACCCGGGCCATTGAATATTTACGCGCCAGGGCCGAAAAAAGCTTGGCAATTCTGGAGCGCGACCGGTACCCGGTGCACATCATTCGGCTAATAAATCGACCGCCCCGGGAAAATTGCATTCCCGAGCCGTTCACCGGGATCTATTTCTGATTCGAATTCGTCTGCGGGGTATTGATTAACGATACTCGTGCAGCTTTCATGCGGGACGACTGATTTTCACAACCAGAAATAGCTGGATATCAAAATCATTCGGAACGGTAATCGAGCGAACTTCTGCGAAACGCGAGTTCCCGCGAATCGATCGATACCCGGCTCGATCAATTATTTCGCTTAAATATATCGCCGCAGCACTCGTTTTTAAAAAAGTGGAATCCGGGAATTTTCCTTACATACACTAACGAGCAAAACTGAGTCTACACTATTTGAAGCAACATAACTTTTTAAAAATTAGATCAAATGACTTGAATGTTATTGAGAAGTTAGAAGGATTAGTTTATTAAACGAGGTGTAAAAAATTTTTGAAAAAAATTTGAATTGTCCGGAATCGCAAAAGAAATAGTAAAAGTTGGTTTTTTCGGGATTTTTATGTGAGCCTGTATTGAAAATTTAAAGAATGTATTTGATTCGCACGAATAAATTATATCTATGCTGAAAATTTCACCCATATTGGTTTTTCGACTTAAAATCGCACTTTTAATCGTTTATAACTCGTAAACGAATTAACCAATATCGATGCAATTTTCAGCATGGACATAATCTATTCAAGCGAATCAAACATATTTTTTAAATTTTCAATACAGGCTCAGATAAAAAAGTTAAAAAAACCACCAACTTTTACTATTTATTTTGCGATTCCGACCAATTCAAACTTTTTTCAAAAATTTTTTACACCTCGTCTAATAAACTAATTCTTCTATCTTCTCAATAACATTCAAGTCATTTGATCTAATTTTTAAAAAGTTATTTTGCTTCAAATAGTGTAGACTCAGTTTTGCTCGTTAGTGTAGATCACGGTAATTTAATCGCGGACAGAAAAATGCAATTTTTGAAATCTTCAGACGAATCCTTATTTTGTTGGTATAAACCCAAATGATTGGACCGTGAACGTGTCGAGAATCTTTTGTTCTAACAAAGATTAATTTCGGAAAAATATGCTTATAAAACGTAGTACGATTGGAAGAGCAATGAACATCGTAAGTCTCAACTTCTCAGCGTCCATTCAGTACGTATTTTTTCGCTGTGTATTTTTAAACAGCTTTTCGCGTGTTCCCGACTACGTAAACAGCGACTCAAGTACACATCCACGTCGCTGTCTATAGATTTTTGTTTCGCGAACATTTCGATGTTTCCATTGCAGATTTTCCGCAAACACGGGGAACATCGATCTGCAGGATCTGTTTGACATCACAAAAGCGAATGAGAGCACGCGAGAGCTCTTCAGACACGACGCACGTCAAACATTTGAAATTTGTTACGCGCGCACGAAACTTTCCTGCGACTGAGCACACGAGCGTATCGAGTCCTCCTGTACGATGCGCAAATTCCACGTTCCTCTGGTATTTTCTGCTTCGGCAAAGGCGGCGATTAATCGCGAGGAAAAATAAAGAGGAGGAAAGTATTACGGAGATCCGTAACTCCTGGCAGCGTATTGAATGATAAGCTGACAGCACGATATTAGCAAAGCGTGGGCTGCCGTTATTCCGAGGGCTTTATGCGACTCGACAAAAGGAATATTCAACCGGCGAGGGAGGGTCCGTGAAATTCTATTTCCTTTGGTGGCCACCAATCGAATCCGTTCGCAGCGGTGCCACCTTGTACCCTCAAAGCCTTTATTCGCCCTTGTTCGCCTATTTCGCGCTCCCACGCCGCACGAACATCGTATTTTTTCCCTTCCCGGCCATTGTGTGTACAACCTGCTCCAAACCGGGCTTCGCGTCATTAAAAAGCGGCCGTCTTTCAACGTGTTCTGGGACCAGGGCGCCGCCGCAAATGGGGAAATCGTGCCACTGATGAAGCACGTTCAGAGCCAGGCACTCTTCCTGGTCTGAGGAAAAATCATCCATCACTGGTCAAATCGAATCCCCCCTCTTGATCAATGGATTAACGCGTTCGCTACCACCATTTGTTAAAATGTTTCGTCGTGTCCGACGCACTTTCTTTATTGCCTGCTTCGTACCAAAACAATTTAGCAAACGAAGGCGGTGGACTCTAAAACCTATCTCCAACACGCTAAAACTATCAGACGAGTCAAAAGTTCCAGTTTTTATCTTTCACTGTTACCGGAATTATAAAGTCGCTTTCGTGGAAAATTATTCGATAAATTTCTTTGCTCGAGCACGTACGAGCAGAATGCAAAACACATACGATTGACTAGACTGCTGATATTTGTGCATATAAAAATGTGTATATTTAGAATAGTGAAAACATTTGAAGAATTTGAAAATACCGTACCCAACTGGGGTTATAAAAGAAATAAATGTCTACGTAGCTCCTGCATCTTGCAATTCGTGCAGACAATTTTTATTTTGCATAAAAATCCGCAGTCGAATAACTTTTGAAATTCAATTGATTCTTTCCAGGTAAAATGCAAAGTCGCAGACGTCACTCGTGCGTGAAGGTGGCAGCGAGCGGATTAATTGTTCGGGCAGACCTGCTTCTTTGAATTCGGCGTCCTCGCAGGGGAATTTTCGACGGCCGATTTTCACATGATCCGTCCTGTACTCTGGCAGCGGCAGGTTGTTCTTTTTGCAGAGATTGTGCAAAATCTGCGTCGGTTTCTCGCGATCCCTCCAGGCGTTGTAACCCGAGGGACTGTACCTTTTCGACAGGCCGCAGGTCGCTCGGTGTCTGCTGTAAAACCGATTCTCTAAATCGATCTTCGTCTCGCCTATCAGATCGTCCGAGGATGTCGCGTCGTAATCCCAGACCTGAATCTCCATCATGTAGTCCTGGGGAAAGGAGGCTTCGATTTCGAATAACCTGTCAGGATTCGGAGCTAATTATTCTTCTGCGAATCTTATTGTCTGTTTCGAGAAGAAAAACGTCGAGTGGCTTCATTTCGGCCTCATAAAAGTACAATGAAAAAGCCATTAGCAGACGACCCGGTTAAAAGAATCAAAGTCTAGCGAAAGTTGCATGAAATTGTCCAGGAAGAAAGTCGAAAGATCTAATCGCCGGCCTACCGTCCGAATGTGGGGTTCAGTTGGTTAGGTATGTAATTCTTCTTGTCGTTGATAAACGTTTTCCCGAGTCTGACGCAGAGATACGGGTCGGACTTGCCGCTTAGGGGGTCGCTAGGCTGTAAGTTGATGCCTGCGGAGAGGATCGATCCGTTTCCATCAGTTCGTCGCGCGGGACGATGGAGATATGTCTTCTGTGTTACTCACCCTTTACCACGTACAGTCGAACCAGAAGTCTGACGACCTCTGGCGACGGATAATCGTCGCATATTCCGTCGACCATGCTCCTCCCGGTTTTCGTTTTGCACGGCAGATTCTCCGGATGAGGCCAACGATACACGCAGATCCTACCCTGCGCGCGAATCATTTTATTATCCGTACGTTAAACGAGCAATCCGTATGTGTACCTCATAAAAATTAACAAAAGTCTCTCTGTAATTTTAAACGAAAATTCGAGCGTATAGGCTAGACTCTTTTACGAAGAATACATGAAAAGAAAATGATAAAAGTTACAAATTTTTATAATTAGAAAAGATACGTCATAAATCTGTTATATCCAGAATTCCATTATAATTAGACTGCGGATTTTTTAAAATTGTCTGTACGAATTCCCGGATACAGGAGATTTCATTCTTTTCTTAATCATTTATCGGAGTTGAGAAAACTAGAACAGTATTTTTAAATGCTTTGAACACTTTCGGTAGATTGCATTTTATTTGCTCATTTTTGTATAAAATCTGCAGCCTAATTATTATATTGTATTAGTTCGAACCGCGTTTGAGCAACGGCTAGGAGAGATTGCTTTCCCGGAGAAAATAAACCAGCGAGGAACGTAGTTATTGAATCGTGAAAATTATCTTCTAATTGTTCACCGGAAAGCAGATACTCCTTGCTTGGCGGCGCTCCAGGTTCGTTAATGGCGGCCGATTAAACGGACTTTTAACGTGTTATTTAAAGGCGGCGAGAAGCTTCCGTGTATTTTTAACTCCAAGTGACACGTTTTCTTAAATAGTGTTTCCGTTTACGCAGCCGAGACATCGGAGGAGAATTTATTGCTCAAAGGAAGCCGGCGGCTCGCAAGTGACGGCAGGTATTCGACGCTTCGAATGCACGGCATTCGGATCGCGAAATACAGGAATGCGAACCCGACGCGGATGTTTGCGTAAACAATTCGAAAATTTTCATTTATTACTTCAATTTCATTCGGCCCGTTCGTTCCGACTTCAATATTTACCTGCGACGCGACCGTTCGTTGTTTATCGCTATCGTGTTTTACCGCTCGGCACTTTGTACAAGCGCGGATAAACCGACGTGATTTTTTAAATATTTTCGTTGAATATTTTTCCACGTTCGTTTTGCAGTGGAACTGCGCGTTCTCGTTGCTAGATTTCGATGAAAACAAGTCGGGCGACGAGCGGCCTCGCGGGAGGGACTGATATTTTAATTAAACCGATATTTACACGGCATTAATGTCGCAACGCTGCTCGATATCGCGTTTCGAATCAGTTCCACTCGCTGCCCATTAATTACCGTCGCGGGGTTTCGGGCAAACCTTGAATTTCCCGACGTAATTATCGCTGTCGTAATCCGGATTCTCGTGCCTGGTGCCCTTCCACAGCTCGAACGTCCTCAGACGGTCCTGGAACCCGGCGAACTGCGGCTCCATCTCCAATTCCCCGTCGTACACCTGTTTTTCCGTCCAATGAGACAGGTGAGCTGGCGAAAACTCGCTAAATCGTGGGATACCTTGAACGTCGCGACGCCCTCGCGACCACCGGGAACTAGGATCCCGAGCTCTCTGCTCCTCTCCTCCTGGAAACGGCACGCTTTGCGAAATCCCGGACAATTTAGACGCGGAATACCTGTCCCTCTGTTCACCTGTTACGGTCCTATTACCGACTAGACGCTTTTATCAGAGATGAAAGGAGACTCAAAGGCGCAACCCGGAGACCCGACGCTTTCGCCGTACCATTCAATGACGCAAATATACGGTTAAGATAAAAGAGGAATTCAGAACTGCAACAAGAAGATCAGACGCTTTTATCGCATTATTTGATGCCACGAGAACGCGTTTCAGATCAAAGAAGGATCACGGACGGTAACGAGAACGGCAGACGCTTTTGTCATACTATTCTAGACTGCACGCAGTCGGTCTCGTAGTTGATTCCACAGATTTGAAATCGAAATAACTTTTTAAATAAATGAACCCCAGTTAGGTAGATGGATTAGTTTACTAGATGATATCTAATGAAAATTTTGAGAAAACTGCGTTTAACCTTGGAAAATAAAACTCGTACAAATTAAATTACTTGAAACAATTGAGAACGAAGATTGTTTGATTGCTTTTTCAGTCTGTCTTAAATTTCCATTTTGTTCGTCTTTTACTATTTTGCTTAATGTATTTAACCGAATCCTATTAAGCGTACGGTTTTATAATATAGTGTTTTATAATATTGTCCGGCAATTCTGTACGTTTGTTTGGCGAAAAGCGCTGTCAGATTTTCCCAAGGCCGGGGATAGAGTCATTAACCTTATCGAATTGTTCGCTTACCTCTAGGGAAGCGAAATATTTGCTCCACCAATCGAGAGACTCGTCTTCCTCCTTCTCCCGCTCCTCCCTTTCCCTCTTCTTCTTCTCCTCCCTCTTTCTCCGACCCAGTAAACGCGCGAACAGCTTCTTCACCGACCGCAGGATTCTTTGAATCCTCGAAGGGGAATCTCTCCTGGTCATCTTCTTGTATGTGATCAGACCCTTGTTCTCGTCCCTCGTCGAGTCGTAGTCCATCGGCAACGGCACTTGATAAGAAATGGAGTGTGATACTCGAGGAACGGAAGCATCGTCGATTCTGACAGTGTCTTGTAAGAGATCCAAGAAAAATATTGCATCGTTCGGCGATCGATAGACTTCAGTTTATCTCGAGAGAATTTCGAACCGAACGTAAGTTAATCCAAGCTCGATCACTAAGTGCGCGCTGTGTCGTAAAAATTTGCAAATATTTTGTGAATTACATTTATATCCTTTTTACTTCGTCTTTGTTTCAGAATATTCTCAAATATACGAATTTTAATGTACAAATTTTTCCGTTTTTTGTTAGCATTTCTATTTGTTCTTGTCTCGAAATATGCTCAAATGTGTTTAAATTATCACAAGAATTTTAATTTGATTTAATTTGAAAATTATGTTTCCTGAAATAGACAGTGTTTTGGCTTAGAAACAGTATGAAGCTCCGAAGTGTCTTGAAAAATAAAATGGTGCTACCTAGAATGGGCTGTATTTAGAAAAATGAAGCGTAGAAATGCTTGGAAAATTGAAAGAGAGCGGCGAAATAAAACTACGTTTCCTAAAATATGATTTTTTTATTGGCGAGCTCGATTATAGACACCCGCGGCGTCATTTCGCGGAAACTGTTTGTCGCGAAAGTTTCGCACGGAACGACAGACGAGAATGCCGCGGGTAAATGAACACGGGTTAATTCTCACCCTCTGGCCGGGCCAGTTAATGTTTTTCGACATACCATCGGTGGTGAAAAACGTTTAGTCCCGGCCCCGAAGCGGATAAATGCTCCCGCGAAACTTTAATTAACAAAGTTTTCTGTTGCGTGCGGATGCGAACGGGATTTTCCATGGCGTTATTAACTTTCGGGAGGAAAGTTTCGAATCAATGCGTATTCCGTTGTTCAACGAGCTAGTTTAAACATTTAATAAGCAGTAGCGATGTGGGGAAACGTTCAGTATGTTTAAATATCCGCCCTCGTATTTATTACCGCGCAAAAAGTGGGTCGCGTGGGATTGTTAGTTCGATAACGCTCGTTGCTACGCGTTGATTAGTTTATTGTATTTGCGTTGCACAAATATTTTTCAGCACGGCGAAATATCGAATGATTAATTGCCGTGCCCGTAAGCATTTTATTTCATTTTAGGGATGATTTTTCTTATGGACTCGGAAAATTATAAAATATTTCATTCTGTTAAAAGCACTTTTCATACCATATCGAATGTGTATCGCATCGATGGTATGTTTATTCATTATTTTATTGTCTTCACGTTCCCATGAGCATTTTCGATCTGATCGAATTATTGAATAAATAATTTCTGCATTTATGATTCTTTGGAAACAGAAATTTGTGAAATATTTCATTTTGCTAAAACTTCTTTCGATGTTGCATTGAATATGTGTTTTACAGGTTGAATATTGAAATATTGAATAATTAATTTTTCCATAAGCTTTCTATCGAGGATGATTTTTCTTATCAAACTGAAAATTATATTTGTCTACGATCGAAACGATAAAACGGTATAAAATTCGAATACAAAGTTTTATGGTACACTGATTTGCGCGAATAAAATTTACATGGCTCCGAGGAGTTTCCATTTTGTATGGAAAAGTCGGATATCGTTGTTAACATTAGGTTTACGAAGCATTAAAAGTGAGTATTTTACTTTATGGAAATAAGAAGAATGTGTCTATCCAAGTTTTCAGCCAATTCAAATAATATATACCTAAGGAAATAAGTTTGCTGAGTGATTCCACGTAGATGGATCTTCACAATCTCAATAATTGTAAATTAAAAATATTGGAACCCGTCAACTTAGTGTTAAACAAGCTGAATGAGGAATAGTCGGATATTTTGTAGGTCAACGATTCTCGTCTACGAATACTTACGAATGGCGGATTGCTTCTTCGTCCTCGTAGACTTCAATTTCACCTCGTATATCTGCGCATCGTAATCCTCTTCCGTTATTAATTGCTCCAGGAAGACGTGAACGCTCGGTACGATGCATACACCGGCGTACTTAAAGCAACCAAATCCGCGCGAGTCATAAGCTTTTATGGTGACGGAGGGGTAGTAGATTTCAAGCGCCGGCATATCCTTTAGCAAAATTTCCAACGAGAATCATTAAATCACGATCTCCTTATTAGCGTCAATAAATTACGGTTTCATAGAAATCCCGTGCCAGAAGAATTAAAAATCAATCACTCAATTTAGTATTCTCATCGATAACGAATTAGAAAGTGAGTTAAACTTTATCTCAGGAAACCATAAATTCTTAACTTTTTCAAATGTAATCCTGTAAATTTCAGCGAGAAAATGCCGAAAAACCAAGTATCGATCCTAGGGGATCACTAGTTCAAAAGTTATGTATGCGTGATGTTTTGTTTCTAGCTTTTTTGGCAGGTAAGGGCGCAGCCATGTTGGTATGTGGTAAAGTTAAGCCTAAAGATACACTAATTCCGTGAGAAATAGAGCGTTCTCAAATTGATTTTTTAAACTGAAATGTTTAAAGATCGCATTCTTAAAATTCGATTTGAAACGAAATACAAGACTTTCGCATTTTTGTCTACTCGTGAAAAGTCTTGGTCTAGTTCTTTCTCGAGAGTTCTACGTTTCGGTCATGCTGCATTACTAATTGTGACAATTCTGTGCTTGTCTCGAGCAATTTCGTAAATTTCTCAGCGCGAAGATTCGCCAAAGGGAGCACTGCGAGTCTACGGATTGGAATTTTCGCGCAAAGAGAAGTTCCGGAGAGAATCGCGGAAGGACTGAAGACGTTACCAAGTCAACAACGATATGAGGTTCCTCGAAGTTGCTAAATTTCTTCGCGTTCTCCATCACCTCCGACTTGACGTCGACCCCGGCGCACTCTATAATAATCCGAGGTCTCAGAACCGGCACGTAATTTATCTTCCTCATGTCTCGAACGCCCCAAAATATTGCTTCGAGCCGGTAACTCGCCATTTTCGGTCGGATGTCTTCCGGTATCTTGTATACAATCTCCTGTTTCGCACCGTTTATCGGCTTGTCCGTTGTCTCGTCTTCCACGACCTAAGCGCAGAGATTTCGACAGGGAACATCTGTATTCGCCGAGACTAATGAAATCGTTTAACTTTACGCTGCGGAAGGAAGCGAACGCTTCGGCCAAAGTGTCTCGAAACTGCGGGGTCTGCCAAACTACCCTCCATTTGCAAACTTCCCCGCCACTGTATTCGATTCCATTATCGACTCTTTCCGAAACCCAGGCAAACACAGCGAACTGTCAGATATTGTTTAAAAACAACTGTGACGCGTGTGTCTTTTGTGGCAGTAAGTACAGAATCTTTTTCTCAAACAATTTATTTGATCGCGTTGCACGGGAGTCCGCTGCAACTGAACTTTTTAACGATTAACGCAGAAGTGGGTTAGCCTCGACACACTGCTTCAAAATGATGTTAAACTTTTGCTGCACATTTCTCATCCACTTAAAAGCTTCCCTCGTAATAGAAATTTATTTTTGTAAAATTGTTTTTCCGCAAACTCTAAAATTTTTCGTATCCACCTAATATTTTGGTGAGCATCAAAAAGTTTGGAAAATACCTCTCGAATATATACTTCATGTTTGCAATTCACTTTTTTATACAATTTTCGGATTATTTTCTTTGAGGAAGACAAGTAGATTAATCCCTGTGAATTCGTTAATTTATGTGAACAAATAGGTCCATGTGTAACAAGGCACTGGAGACAAAAGTATTATTTTCTTGAGGATTAAATATTGTTCCTATTAGGATTAATTTTGGGCTCTCCTTCCTCGGAATTTTTCGAAATCTTTGCGCAACGGAAAGTTATCGATCTCGGAAGCGAATAAAGTTCTTTTGATGCTTCCAAAAGCTGTGGAAATATTCGGCCCGTTAGCCGGTCTATTTTTAGCGCTGCAGATCCACGGGGAAACGGGAATCCGGCACGAAATTAATTTGCAAAAAGGGTGGCACGGAAATCTGGAAGCCCCCGCGTCGCGACTATCGATCAGTATCGCCTCTTTTACCTCTATGAGCTCGAAGGCAGCGAGCACGGAGCTGCTGGAATCCCTTTGCGATTTAAATTTGTACCACTCAAGTTTCGGAGGGAAATCAGGTGGCGAGTAAGTTTCCTCCGCGAGTTTAACTAACGGGGTGGCTGTGCATCTTCCGCAGAACTCCTTGATGCCCTGCGAATTCGAATTCGACATCACAGTTTGCACTAGTTCCCGCGACTTGCCCGAAACTAAAATTCATTTGCCAAAAAAAAAAACAATTCATCTTGACTCGAGCACAAAAAGTCCGCAGTCTGTTTCAATCAATTTCCAAGATAGTACAACTAATTCGTCGGTTTCTCTGTTAATTCAAAAGCTTGAATGACTAGTTTCGAACCGATCCGAGGCTAAATTGGCAGACTGCCATTTAATCGAACGCGGTCGCGAAAGTGATTAAATACTAACGCAAATGTCCTGATCGAAGACCTCTATGACCACACTCGGTGGATGTTTCTTGAGGTACTCCTTCGTCCCGTGAACAGTTCGCGGCGGCAAGACCAACGTCTCGTCCCAGAAAGGGTCCAAGGTCTGCTTGATAACCTGAGGAACGCACGTCGCTTCTAATCCCGTTTGCTAATGCCAGATAACACCCGAATCCCCTTAAGCATTCGCACGCGAACTTGCAAATTTCGGGGTGCATATCGATTAGACTCTACCCTGCCAGACGCAGAGCTTTGCTACTTTTCGCTGCCACAGATATTAGATGCGCTCCTATTAAATCGTTCCCTAATTTCGAGGCTTAACCCGAATGCGTCTATCACCCAACAGGACCGCTGTCAACGCCATTTTGCCATTTCGAACAGTCGTGTATTTTCTCCAGCTTTCCGAAAGCTGAACAACGGACGCAGAATATTTTCCTTCTCTTCGCGTGGTCTTGAATTTTCTAAAAATGTCTTTGCTTTCGAAATACGGTATCCTTAAATTTATTTCGTAGGATTAATACAACGTAGAGCTGGAATAATATACTTAGATGCTGCTGATGATCAATGAGTAATTTGACAAAATTGTTTCGCGACTATACAAAAAAATTCCAAAGCCCTATTGGAATTAAAAAATAAAAGACTCCAGTCTTTATTTAACTAAAATAAACGTATCCTGAATTTATGAGATTCTTTCCTTTAAAACTGGTTCTGTAGAGTCTGTTTGATCAAAATAATCGGTTAAACTTCACCCTGGGAACCCAGAAATTTTTAACTTTCTATTATATAAATCTGTACATCTTGATGAGAAAATGCTAAAAATCGAAGGTTTAAGGCGAGGAATTCACTGGTTCAAAAGTTGTGCGTGTTCAAAGTTGAGTGATTTCATATTTTGTGGGCATTCCGTTCGTAACTGAAAGTTTGCGACTAAGCAGAAGTCGATCAACGCGTAGCCTAAACGAAAAGCCTATTGTCGCTCCTGGTGGACCGACATCGCCTGTACGGGAAGTTTGATGACGGTCGCCTGGGACCGACGCAGGGCTGAACATGTTAAGAGTTTTTGACAGGTAGGTGCGCGACGAACTTCGATTACACCTTCTCTTTGAGATCCCATATAATGTTCTCCATATTTTAATTACTGTGCTATAACAGCTTCTCCTAAAACAAAGTGTAATCGCTCAACTTCAAACACGAATAAACTCCGAACTAGTGAATTCCTCGCCTTGAAACTCCGATTTTAGGCATTTTCTCGTCAAGATTTACCAGACCATACAGTAAAAAGTTAAAAATCTTTGGATTGCCAAAGTGAAGTTAAGCCAAATAATCGTTTAGAGATATTAAAATCTTGAGAACGTGCGTAGGGCTATAAACGAATTAGTTAGAAGGTATTACTTGAGACGAAATTGACATTAGTAAACTATGCAGTTCTATTTTTTAAGAAGTCCATATTTTTCACCGAGAGAAAGAATTTCTGGTTTTAAGGAGCCGCCAGCTGAATGTGAGCTGTCATTTTCGGACAGCCTCGGATTCGCCGGATCAGATGAAAAGATAGCACGTCACGTATTTTTTTCTCGTTTGATACCATAAACCGAAGAAAATTAATATTTTGATATTGTCAGCATTTCTGGACACGTCCATACGTATAATATACCGAGTACCGTCCACAACATTTACGTCATCAGAATTCTAGGAACGAAAACGTAAATATCGTGGTCCGCAAATGGGACAAAATGATAGCACACTTAACGAAAAACTTGAAATGTAAAACAATTAATTAAGAAACATCGAACCTCAATATTTTGTAGAACCCCCTTTACATCTGACGAGTTCAATCATTCTGTTTGGTAATGATTTAATACATTGTTTAAATACTTTCTGCGATTCGTATCGCAGTCATGTTCGAATTTGATGCTGTTCTTAATATTGCACGTTTTTCGCGAGCAGTTGAACTTTGTGGACGCACAGAACTCTTCTTTATTCCGTAATTTATAATAATTACTTTTCGGCTCCCATTTACAACTTTTGATATTTTTGTAACTGAACAATCTTCTTCCTTTGACTTCGATATTGTATGTATTTCGCATTCATTGAATCTTCTTCCACGACCCATTTTTAACACTGTGCTATGCTCTTTTTATGAAATAGGCACAAGTAAACGACGTGCACACTTTATCAATTAGATTGTACAATGCATGTATCCACTTCAGGACGTTGTACACAACTGAGAATCGAAAATCTGCAGCTTGTGAGATCATTTTGTCCTGTTTGCGGACCACAATATTTACGTTTTCGTTCGTACAATTCCGTTGACGTAAATATTGTGGATAATACTCGGTACATTATACATATGGACATGTCCAGAAATGTTGACAATATTAAAATATTAATGTTTGTCCCGGAGTGTATATGTCAACAACGCGGGTCTCGTATTAATTTCACCGAGATCTCCCTGGGCTCCTCACGGGGTACGCCGCGCGGCAGTGGGGATGATTCCGCGACGTTTATCGTCCAGGTCTCGGCGACAAATATACAGAGATACAAAGAGCTTACGATACCATCGAGGTTGTACTCGTAGCACTGGCTGTAAGAGAATTGTGTGTTCCCGGCGTTCCCCAGACTAATTTCGAAGGTTATCGGCTTGAGACGGCATTTTCGTCGATCGATCATGCTCACGTCGTACAGGATCGCGACTAGGCAGTACTCTTCCGTTGCCCACAGACGGTCCTTTGGAAATTAATCAAATAGATTAGCCGGAGAATGGCGGTGTCGGTGCGTCGTCGATTACGACGGAGAATGGAATGGGATTGGTGTTATTGTTCGACGGATCAGCGCCAACGAGAAAGGAATTGACGAGGTCCGGTCGCGAGCCGAAGTAGATAGGACACGTACCTCGATGATGGGCGCCGTGGGCTCTATTTCGGTGCCGATACCGGTCGACGCTTCTGGGTCAGCCATTTCCGTTTTCAGGGATAGAAGAACTCTGCCACGGTAGAAAGGAAGGGCTGTCAGACAGTTGCCGAAACAGCTGCTCTTTCCTGCAGATCCGGAGCCGTAAAAGTGAACGAACGACGGTCCGAACGTCGGCAGGAAACCTTGTAAAGGCGATAAGCCAGTCCGCATCAAAGATGCTTTATATTTCTCCTGGGCGAGAGGCCACGGTATTTCTCTTGGAGGCGCGGCAGCCGCGTTTATCTTTCGCTCGGGGTTTAATAGTTCTCTGGCCCCGTAGAAAATTCTGTGACAGTTATCGAATTTCGGGACTCGCGTTCGCTACGATTCCCCGTCCCATCGGTCCGCGCAAATTGTATGGAGCCGAATTAGATATCCAATTAAGAGGATCCGTTCGCCCGCAATTCGATTGTGGCACAGGTGAGCTGCCGAGTATCGAATTAATTCGCGAACTTCGGTAATGTCAAACCGCGTTCCGAAACGAATGTCATCGGCTCGACTGGTTTTAACTGTTCGGGAAATCTCGGAAATTTCACGGGGTTAATAAATTATTGTTGTACGGGGCCGATTCGATCGGACAGAGTGCGTCACAGGTAACAATGGAAATCTGTCTGGTCTGGAACGACGGTTGTCGGCCGTTTTGCCAATATTTTGTCCGCTCCTGTAGGCGGTATTTTTATACTTCGCGTTGTAGGATTCGCGTAATAAAAGCGGAAAATGACCGGGGAATAGCCCCGGGGAAACGGAGCCGATAAAAGGAAGAAAATTGTTGCTCGATTAGATTGGATTGGTATTGCACGCCGCCGGATATGGGAAATACGATCGAATTAGCCGATCATGAAAAGTTCGAGGTACGAATGCACCGGGGCGAACCGGGTAATCATGTTAATTGAAGTTTCCGATCGATTAGACCGATCGAATTTTTCATTTGTGCGTCCACGAAATTTCCGAGTGCGCAGGGGCGTGAGTACTCGATAATCTTCAGCAATGAAAACTGTAATAACTCACCGTATTCTCCAGCGTGCGACACTTTGCTCAAGTCGAGAATGTGAGACGCGACAACGTAAGTTTGACAGCTGTTAACGCGGTGCTTTATAGCGATCCTGACGCGTTGGCACAGGGATGGAAACATTTCTCTGAAGATAATTTTCTCGTTAAACCTGGGCCCGAAAGTTTGCCACGCTTCGCTGGTCGTCCCCTGCAAATTGTTATCGCAGACGTGATCGTGATTACGTTCGTGTTTCATCGTCTGTAAATCAAACTTTACGGTTTCGAGAATGGCTGCGATTTCGTATCTAGATTTGAACGCATTAGAAATGCGGTTTCCGTGTCGGAGTACCTTCATTCCGGCGAAAGATATTTGCACGTACGGGTTGATATTTTCGAAATCGATTTTCGAACACATGCTGCTCATGTCGGGCAGCCCATCCGCCCGGTAGATCGTGAAAATATAGCGCGCCTGGCTTCTGAAGGGCAACGACTCGCCACCCACTGGCAGCAAAAGATTCCTGCAATTGTCGTTTTCCATTAATTCTCAAATTTTATCCGCCACCTGGCTGCATTGATTAGGGCCAATTATCCAAATTAGGGCTGCATTGACTGTGCCCCTGCTTTGCGTATCATTACGTGCCCCTATTGCGACTCATTCATATTTACTGTACATGCATAAACTATAGACATTTATTGCATTTACTGCTATAGACATTTATAGACGAAGAATTAGACCGATCACCATATGGGGTGATTTGTAACAATGGGGGGATCTAGGGAATGTAAGGGAAGGGGTAGGTCTATAGAAGGGTTGGGGATGGTGAGCATCTAGGGAAGCGAAGGGAAGGATGGAAGAGGAGGGAAGTGGAGGATTTGGGAAAGCTTGTTTTTGGTAACGTCGGTATTTTATAGGACTCAAAATTCCACATTGTGTATTGTCATTTAGTTCCATGTGTCCATGCTTCGTCTGCGCGTTTGCATTGCCGAAAGAGATTCAAACGGAAGATGGTTGCGTCATCTGTGACAGAATGCGTGTACTTCTGCTACGAATGAGTAGTTTTCCTTCAGATGATAAAGAAGAAATCCCGCTTCCGTGGATTCATACCGCAGAAATGGTAAAACGTGAATCTGATTTGCTTATGTGAAATAAATTTTAACGTGAATATTTTGAAGAAATGTCTTACACAGTGGTTTAAATATTTTGAAGTTGACAATAAAAGAATAAATCATTGCCAAATGCAACAATCAAAGAATAATACTGTCTGCGCCATCTGGTGGCAGCACTGTAATACTGATTTGCCAGAAGCTTGGGCATCCCTTGGTAGATGGCACTACGTGTCCCTTTATTTGAATCGTACCTCCGCAACAAATACTTCTAACATCGATTATACACGTTTCGATTAAAATAAAATAAAATATTAATTAGAAATATCGTAGATGGTTATCCTAAGTACATAAAAACACGATGAAGCAATATTAGATCGTCGATGGAAAGTAAACATTACCCTTCAATGTCGTCCTCACCATCCGTCTCCGGATGCACCTTCAACTTCTCCCCTTTTACGTTTATTGTAATGTTGCATTTAACGTAACCCTTCGATCCGGAAGCTAAGTCCATCGGGTTCGTTAACATTGCCCATTTATGATAAAATTGGCGATCTGTGAAACCGTATTCCCAAAATTAACATAATGCGGATGACAATTACTAATTCTTGTCATCGACGATTGTCACGAGATCAATTAAGAATAAATTGTAAACACCTGGTTGCTCCCAAACAAGGGCCACTTCGAAGCTCACGCTTCCATAGAATTTCAAGCGCAGATAATGCTTTATGTACACGGCTATCACGATCCTGGTACTCAACAATTCTTCCAAGTCGCAGAACAAGTCGAACACGAAGTACTGAAGCATGATAAAACAATTATCCTACCTACAGAAATAACCTTTCGACAATATCAACAAAGGGGTTCACCTCATTGTAAATCGGCTCATCGGTTTTCTCACGGACCACCGTCTTCCTTTTCTGGTTACCAACTTTAACCACCACCAAGGGACTCGCATTTTGCAGCAAATATCTCGCTTCTAATATTGTAATGCACACTTGATAAGTGGTTCGCCGAAATTTTCGGTTACCCATTGCGATTCGATAAAATCGAGTATAAAATCTGCAATACACTTCGCGCAATTGCAGCGTGAAATGAATTTACTGTACCTCGCATTTAGGCGAAACTTTCACGATGCTCGGACAGATCGAGTCATTGAGAAGTTCCGGCACAGTGCTTCTTTGGCACAGATGTCGTCACTATGCGAATTCCTGGAAATCAGGCTCCGATGGTAATCAATCAACGGAGGATCAGTAAAGCTCCGTGATTCCTATTTTGTTAACAGAATGTTTATGCATTATTACAGAAAGTTGGTGGATAAGTTACAGTTGCATACAGGTCAGTGAATTTTTAAAGTAGTATTTGGTACAGTAATTTCATATTGGCGGCTTCATACTTTGATTTCAATCACAATTCGAATGTATTCAACATTTATCGAGAACTGGCAACGTAGTACGTTTAAAACCGGCAACACTGTGAGGACTAGCCCCTGAACGCATACTTTTTGTATTGCAGTCGAGTATAATTCGCTAGAGGAATAGAGCATGCTACATTGACATTTCTGATAGTGCGATAACACAGAATCGTGGACAGGAAAATTGATGCCATGAAACAGCTACAATAACCTTAAATTTATGGTCCTTAAGGTGCAATCTTCCTCTTCCTCTTCTATCAATGAATTATTGATTCATTTTCGCCTGTTCGGTTTATCTTTACTTTTTATTTATTTTCGATTAAAAATTGTTGGAAATCTGGTCGGCGAAAAACGCGCCATTTTCATTAAACATAAATCGTGAAAGCTGAGCCATGAAAAGGGGCGAATCGGGTTTCGTTCGAATCACACTCGTTACCGAAAATCTCGGCCGGTCGAAAATTGTTTCGGCGAAGCGTTTCGCTATAATCGGAAATCTGCAGAATTGCAACATCAACGGGCGTTCAACGCCGCCGGATTTAACGCTGACTTCTCGAATATGATTTTTCCGATTTATTGAGCTGGATAACCGAATGAATCCAATTAAATTTGCCCTGTGAAGTTTCCATGGAAGGTTCACAGGCGGTTACACAAGGGAAGTCCATTGGATTCGTTTGCGTAAAATGGCAAATATGCGAAAAAGAGGGACCGGCAACGGCGAACAAAAGCAGCGTCGCGGTTCTAGTCTGAAAACAGAAGAACCTCTATCTATCCGTAACCCTTTCTACCATTAATAGAAACAATGTTTCGGTAGACGAGCGTTCTATTGGACGAAACGAATGAGTAGACTCTCAGTTAATTTAAAAAAAAACGCCGGAAACGCCAGATTTTCATTTTTCCATCCACGATTTCTTCCATTCGACGCCGGCAGAGCTGGTGTAGTGGCTTTTTCAACCCCTTCGCGTCACCAGCCTCGAAGGCCCGGCTGTCAGACACAAGTGTGCACTTCACACGTCAATTTGCGTAGCGGCGTGTAAATAAAAATAAAAAAGGAACGGCACGCGATGACGCGTTTCAACTCATTTCCAGATTGTCACAACAACGAGCATCGATCGAACCGGCGAAATTAGTCCACGAATTCCCCTCGGCTCGCAGTCGAGCATAACTGAATTCATAATTCACCGTGCACAAATTGATTTTCCGACAAGCGAGTTTCGTTCCGTAATCAATCCTATTTCGGACTAAACATGCGAACACGAACGAAAAATAATTCACGCTGGTCGAGGGTGGTAAATTGATTTATCAAATCATATATTATTATGTCAGTATCTGTTGCATTTTCGTGTGCAAGCAATTTAGAACATTTTAATGAACAACTTTCGGAAATTACTGTGCCCTTTGCACTCGGAGCCATGTGTCATATTTCGGCTCCAAACGTTTGATCTAATATACAATTTTTCATGTTGTCACTTGAATTCTTAGTAACTTATTAAATGCAAAGACATTTGGCAACGTAGGAATAGTTTCAACTTACAGTATAATAATTGTTAGTGGTGCCTCAGAGGGTACACCCGAGCACAAAGGGTTAAACAATTTAACTGACTTTTGCGCCGAGGTCTGGTAACAAGGTACCCCGCAAGATCGAGATACCATAAGAATTTTTTAGAAAGCACCGTGCTTTTATCGACCGCTGTTAATCATTTTCGACGGTGTCAGAATCGATCAGGTACGAAGCGTTCAGAGACAGGAACGGTTTCCCTGATATTGTCAGGAATCACGGTATCGGTGACGCATGGCGCAGATATCATGCCGAGATAAAAACGTCACACTTCGGTCTGGCTAGAGACTCTCTCCATCTTTCTCTCTCTCTCTCTTTCTCTCTCTTTCTCTCTCTCTATGGGGCGTGCACGCAACAGACGGGACAGAATAGCGAAGGGCGTGCGCGCAATTCAGAAGCTATTATAGGCACGCGGTTTATTTCGACACGTGTCCTTACGGGCCTCAAATTGCAGTCGTTTGGTATCCTAAGTACGAACTTCCGACGTGCCGCTGCAAATCGTGTCGCGTATTTTCGCTAATTGTCCCCCGTGATTTATCGGACGAAACTGGGCTGAACTTGGTCCTTCACATTTTTGGTATGCTGCAATATCCGAAGCCAGTGCATAAATGTACCGACAAATAATAATTGACCCTTATACCGTAAAGGGGAGTCATTAGTGCCCGGACGGTTTCGAGTGGTTTGTAAAATACTGTATGAAGTACAAAATATATCAACAAATTATTTGGCAAAGTCCAAATTTAGGATACACGAAGTGTATACTATTTTTCAGATGTTTTTACATGAAAGACTCGACTTTATAGATTGAGGGTACCGTAAAAACGTTTACAGTCTAAGGGCTGATGATTAAAAAAGGAAAAGATGAGATTGGGAGGGAAGAGAGTAAGCGACTATTGGTGAATCGTAATGTGACAAAATCAAGTAGATTAATTTCGAGTAAAAACATTTTAGATTAATTATTTACATTACATTAAGAGTAAGTTAGCGCACCACGAGCAACGCGGAAGAGGAACGAAACAATCTTAACAACATGAGCTGCAAAAAATCGGACTAATCCTCCACATAAAAAGGTCGCAAATAGGTTCTACCCAAGAACGCTGTAGAAGCCCACCGTGCGAAAGCAGCAACAACGCTAACCACACAGCGGCACGTAGAGGCGATTAGCATCAAACGATCATTCCGACCGGTAACAACGTATCAGAGCCAAGAAAAAAAAAGTATAGAAAAGAGAGAAGGGAGAGAGAGAGAGAGAGAGAGAGGAGAAAGGATGCGGGAGTCCAAGGGGAAAAAATCATGTTCCAGCACGTATTAGCGGTGGGCTTGTAAGTTAACCCCGCTAACTGTCGTAGGACACGAGCGCGGAGCGTGTGCCCCCTGTGGGGGTTACGCCATTGGGGGTGTTCGTTATATTCCGAGTCCTTTTGAAAGGGTCACGTGCCCGCGGCAGCCCCCTCGAGCCCGATATCGTATTTGTACAACACGCATCCATTATTGCAATCCGGCTGTTTGTGTGTTTTGCGCGCTCTTTGTAAGGACGATCCTCCGCGCTTATGCGAACCGGCCGAGCTCGAGCGCCCGCGCTCGCAGCCGCGTTTCGCCACCCCCATATGTTCTCCGCCTTTCGTTTTTCTTTCCCCGGGACGGAACGGCGCCCTCTCGGCTTTTCGCACACTTGTCCCGGGCTCTGCCAGAGAGAGAGAGAGAGAGCGAGACGCGGGCCTATTATTGTGCCCGTGAAACAATGAGCACTCGCGATCGCCCGGCCACTCGACGCAACAGAGGAAACCAGCTCTCTTTCGTTTCGCCGGATCACGTGGGAAAAACGTCGTCGCCTTTCTTTCTGTCCGATGAAAGGGAGAATATCGATGGGAGGCCTCTCGAACGCGCAGGCGCGAGCGCACGTGTTCGAGAAGTCAGGTCTCTTTTTATTTTTCTGCTTTTTCCCGTGTTGGTCGCATTATTCGCGACGATCTTCCGAACGATTCTGACGAAAGGGTGGAACGTGTGGGAGGATAATGGTCGCGCAGCTCAAACTGGTTAAAGCAATGCCAAACATCATCGATTCGAACTAACAATAAACGAAAGATCGGTAAGAGAAAGCTTGCAAAGATTCCAACATATCGAATCTCAAGTGTTTGAACCGAAGTGAAGACCAATGAACACCAGATATCAAAGATCCAAATGAGATCTTCATCCTTAAGAAACATCTACTGTAAAAGCTATCTGTGGCCAAGTGAAACATCATGTCATTCCTGAACAAGCATCTTCAAACTGATCCAAATGGACTCCTTCGATTTAAAGCAAAGATCAATGGACGTTGGTCACTGAAGAGCAACTCTGGACAAGTTGCAAGAGATGTGAGTCTTCTTGGGTCTCAACACCTTCAAACTCGTCGAAACACCCTCAAACGTGAGACCCAAACTGGAGCATGAACTGCTATAAAGTCTACAGCTGTTTCTTCAAGATTGACTTCTTGCTTCACTATCACAAACATAGACCTGTA